>JAJLRJ010000013.1:10821831-10831831 GCA_024195265.1 Dendrophyllia cribrosa | reverse complement strand
CTGACCACACTTGCCTGTCATAGCTATCCGCCTAATCCCCCACCCCCCCCCCCCCCCCCTCCCCTCTCCCCCCGCCCCCCAAAAAAGGGCTGACACAAAGTGTCTGTGTATAGGCCACTTCGAAAAATACCACAATACTCTTTAAAGTGCAGGTTTGGGTGGTGCTTGATGTAAGACTGATTTTTTCAATTTCGTTTGTTTTCAGTACGAACTGCACGTGCTATGCTTCAACTTCTTGGCAATTTGCATACGGTGCACATTTATATACGAACACACAATCCAACGTCCTAGCGTTCCTACATATACTCTGAATTCCATTGTGCCATTCTAACAAAGAAGACTTGAATAATTACACCCCGGTGAGGCTGAGCCTGCACATAAAAGATTATTATGGTATATTTTGAAGTAGTCTATAGCACCAGCACAATGCGGTACCAGGCTCACCCCGCAAAAAAGCTGTATAACCTTTTTATGCAAAGTGAGAAGGGACTTTTGGGGTGTTACATTCTGAGCCGTTGGACTTTTCGGGGGTATGGTTTAAGCCTAACAGGACTTTCGTTTGGGTCTAACAATAGGCCACTCTGAAAAATACCATAATAATCTTTATGTGCAGGCTCAGCCTCACCGGGGTGTAATTATTCAAGTCTCCTTTGTTAGAATGGCACAATGGAATTCAAAGTACATGTAAGAACGCTAGAATGCAGCATTGTGTGTTCGTATACAAATGTGCACCGTATGCAAATTGCCAAGAAGTTGAAGCATAGCACGTGCAGTTCGTGCTGAAAACAAAAGAAATTGGAAAAATCAGGCTTACATCAAGCACCACCCAAACCTGCACTTTAAATAGTATTATGGTATTTTTCATAGTTTCTGGAGTTAGGAATTTGGCGTCATTGACACTTTCCCGTCACTATTATAGCTGAATACCCCAACACCCTCCCCTGGGGGGGGTACTAACGAACCACTTGGGAAAGAACACCCTCCTACTACACTCTGGCAAGGGGAAACTTAAAAAATATGAATTCACACAAGAGACAAACCTTCGATAATATTGACTTCGGCCATGAACGGACTGCTGGACTTCATAGCACCACTGAATACAATAAAACTTGCTCCAGTCACTAAATAAAGACATGAAAAATTTTAACAGGAAAAAGGAAAACAATACTGTGTGAAATAAACTTCACGATTTTCATGACTGAACCCTTAAAACGTTTCAAACCAGATATCAGAGATGCAACTTTTATACGACATTTTTTTTCGGTTTAAAGACGATTAGCTTTCTCTGGAAATTTGAGCCTGATAAACTACTGTAGATACCCTTTGTGCAATGCTCTTTCAAATAGTTGAAACTTTAGAACGAATGAATGGCTCATTAGGGCTTTTGACACAGAGCAAGTTTGTAGTTATAAGTAGCTGATATTTTCTTAAACATTACATGCAAACAGCTAAAAATTGCTTAGATTATTAAGTTGAACAAGTTCTTTCTACTTTTGAAGTCAATTTGTATCTAGCAAGGTGCCTTCTCTACGTAAATTCGTTTGCTTTTAGCATACGCGGTTAATGCATGCATATCTCAAATGAGCACTACACAATCTGATTCGCAGTCGGAAGATGATGACACGAGGTCCAGTGAGGATGAAATACTTTTTGAGTTTGGAAGTGAGCCTGAAGATGAGTCAGATGAAGCCGAGAACGATGAAATACCAGCCAGCTGGCAGTGTAGGAAACTGGAAAATACGTTACTTTTAAGAGAAACATAGACAAAGTACATGAACATATTGTTGCAGCTACGTATGCTGTCAGAGGCCTATGTTATAGCAGGTGTGGAACAGAAAGGGAGGATTGACGTCAGTTTTTTTAGGGGGGGGGGGGGGGGGGGGGGGGGGTCGCAAAATTTGATATTGCACTTTTGGGTAGGGTCTTCATTTTTTCACCCTACTACAGGGGGAGGACAACAAACGTTCAACTGACTACCCAGAGGGATTCCTCTGGCCCACCTTCCTTCTAAAAAATGAATGGTCATTAATGAAATAATATAAACAGTTAAGTCAGCAAAGATTCGCCTAAAAGACCTATGCAACACAACACAGACAAGAGGATTATGAGACAAGTTGCTCGGAGCTATCGAATGCTTGCAACACATTTCGCAAGGAAATCAATAGTACTTTTAAAGTGCCACTATGATCAAAAATATGCATTTTCTGTTCTCTTCATATTTTGAAAATATAAGTACTCGTTACTTACCTTGCGAAGTTTAAAGTCAAAATTCGTACGAGAAGTTCCATTATTTTAGCTTTACATTTCGAATTCGGCTTGCCGCCATTACTCAATTCAAAAATGACCGGGGACCGAACTTTGAGAGTTGGATCGAGTTGGCCGAAAAATTTTGTGACGTCAATGACTCAACACGTGCCTTTTGGCTTTGTTGTCTGTGTCCCGGAGGGAACCGCCTCAAGTCACGTGTACCAGATCGCAAACCAGTAGAACGTGGGCTCGGATTTATGAACGGAGTAATGGCGAACGGATTTTACGTGATTTTCGTGGGTTTTCGGCCAGCTATTTCTGGGCTGTGTAAGAATATATCAATCTAGTTTATAGCAGTTCGCATTTGTCTAAACCTATTAGATACATTTGCGTTAAAAAAGCGGAAAAGAAAAACAAAAATTTTCGACGTAGTGGCACTTTAATGTTGTCTGAATTAGAGCAGAAGCTTGAGGAAGAAATTGGAATGAAAAATATATATATATAATTTGTGGCGTGCGAGATGAAAGGAAGTAGAAGACTGTTTAACTTTTTCCGCAGTTGACTCAAACTTCACTTTTCCATTGCAAGCAAGTTGTGAAGAGAGGGTGTACTGTGCATACATACTCTTATCTGCAACTTTTCACGTAATGGTTCTCATCAGCATAGCGCTGCAAGTTGCAGGAAAGCATTGCCCTGTATAACTGGAATCTCGAGTCAGAGCAATACCTTTCCTGGGTTGATTCTGTATGTTGATTGCCTGGGTTTTGTAGCCTTGTTCACTCTGTATACAGACCAAGTGAGAGTCGGCCTGCAGACTGAAGTTAGCACCCAGTGCCATAACATGTTCATCTGTGGCATTCAGAATCTTCACGACCTGATATGAGAAGTGAAATAAAATTAACAAGAATGTAGAAACGTCCATTCGATGCTTTACGCGTATTACAAAACGGATTTTTTAATAGCACAGGGGAAGCTTCTTAACATGTTCATCGGAGGCATTCAGGATCTTCACGACCTGACATGAAAAGTGAAATAAATTTAACAAGAATGCTTTATTAGAAAACGTTTCTTTTAATAGCACAGGGTAAGCTTCTAGCTCTTATTAGAGGGAATGGCCCAAGAGCTGGGGGAGTGTGGGTAGTTGGTAGGGTAGGGTGGGGTGGGGTAAGTAATTAATGCAGGTACAAAGCTCAGTACACTCTTAAAAAGCTGACACTTAAACTACTTTTTAAGCCAGTCATCATTATCATCATCATCATCATCATCATCATCATCATCATCATCATCATCATCATCATCATCATCATCATCATCATTCCTAAATATTAAGTTAATATGGATAGGCTAGATATTTACCTATACTAGGCTGTAATGTAATAAAGACTGTCTTGATACTCATCCCAATACGTACCTCGTCATATCTGTCTTGTGGCAATCTCACTAAGGTCTTCTTCTCTTCCATGTGTATCACAAGACCTGTTACCCTGGCTAATGTGTACTGAAAATTCTTAAAATCCTGTGCAAACAATATTCAAAATTAACGTGCAATTTTGATTAATAATAATAACAATTATATGTCACAAAGTTTACAGTTGTGGTAGTTAGAAGAGTGAAAGGTGCAGCGTAGATTACGTGGGGCGGCGATATTCTTGTATACGAGCTGATAGATAGGCCGGAGTTCGTCCATGAACAGTCTTGAAAGTAATACGTAGAACTTTCAAGATTATGCGTTACTCAACTAGTAGCCAGTCGAAGGACAGGCGTAATCTGTTCATGTTGTTTAATTCCAGTTACTAAACATGCTGCAGTGTTCTGGACTCGTCAAACAGACAATCATTCATTACTGATCTACAACATGGCTCGCATGGTCATTTGTATTTAGGTTGCTCGCAGTCATGGTAGAGTAAAAATAATTCCATATGGTGTCAGAAGTGGGATTGCTCCCCACTACTCCTATATTACTACCTACAACTATACTACTTCTTTGTACTACTGCGTACAGGCTGGATAGATACATACTGCTAACAGGTTCATGATTGTGTGTCCCACTTCCCCATACACAGCAGATCTGTTTCTTGAGCTGAAGAGTGGACATGGGTAATCTACATAAAAAAGGAAGACAAAATAATTATTGGTTTGCACATGATATCATAACTTCAAAAATCTAATCTATACATCCTAAAAAGCTGTTTCTAACATGGTACAATGTATGTATGTAGATAACAGTGTTACAATCTTTCACAAAATGTTTCAGATTTTAACGATTGGAACGGTTTTAAATGCGTCACGCAATACGTCATCAGATGCTATTTCAGATAAGCCATGAAAATAGACGAAATTGAACCAGTTGAAAGTTAGTTTTGCATTGTGTATAAGCTGATTTAATGTTACCAGAAGCTCATAACAGACGTTATCATATCACGTACATTATCATACGTACATCATTGATTATCATACGTACGTGTTATCACGTACGTGATAATCTTCTGACGTTATTTATAGTGAATCCAATCTTTTGAAATTGGATTTTTTGCGTAACAAGAGGCTCCAAGTAGCCTATACTCGTGCGCATGCGTAAAAAAATTATCGTATTTTTTTTTCAGTAAAAACACAACAGAAATTCCCAAAAACTCCCTTCCAGCGCAAAGACTGTACCAGATAAATGTAAAAGCCAATGTCAGGAGCCCATATGGGCTCCTGCATGCCAATGTTTATTACGTCATTTTTCACTGTGAGCTTACAACTTCTACAGGCTTATCCACCTTGAAATATAGACATCTGCATTTCTGACGGTTGTTTTGGGGTGGGCAATATGAATTTGACATCACTAGGGAGGGGTGGGGAAGACTTTGAACAAATTGCCTGCTTTCCCGCTAGAAATCTTGGCGGAAATTCGATCTAAATGTACGTTTAGGCACATTCAAAGTGCAAATATAATAGTGTACACTTTCATAAGAGCGGAATAGGAACTATATTTGATCAAAGATTCGTCTAATTCTTTTCTTATGACAACGAACTGGCTGCTGATCAACATAGTCTTTTAAAATCTTTTTTTTTAATGATCTTTATTTTAATGAACGTTAAAAAACAATATAATCTTTAGACAATCTTTACAGTTAAGTATACCAAAAAAGGAATGAAAAAAAATAAACAGTAACAAAACAACAGTGCACAACAATCGTAAAACAAGAGAGCCCCAGACAATTGGAGAGTATACTAGAGTTAGTATGACGTATGAACTAAAAACGTTCGAGTTTGCATTTAAGGTGATTCCTTAGTATTACATTGCGCATCACTACTGCGCATAATATATTGCGACATTTGAGCGTGCACGAGCGCGCGCGCACTCCGAAGCAATAGGTTTTCCTTTGAAGATTCAGTTCTCAGGAACTCAAAAAAAGCCCAAGGCTGAATAGGGTTAATACCTTCTCAGAACGTGTGCCTGTGCCATAAAACAAACATTAAATTGTTCCTTTACATATATTTTGTTAATTCAAGAATTACTTTGAAGCTGTGCTTCCTGTCCCTGCGAAACGTAGCTATAGTGTGAGCTGATGGAATAAACGTGCGCTTGATAAGTGCAGTTGCAAGGATTTAAAGGGTAACTTGAGACAATTATTTCTCCTGAACGAGCTTGGTGACTTGCATTTTTTATTGCAGATTTCGGATCACTGTGGGAAACGATCAGGGAGAGTTTAAAGAAAATATTATGTCAACTTCTATTTCTAGGGAATCACCTTGAAAGGAACTTTTGAGACAAATTCTGACAAAATAAGAGCGTTTTTGTTTAGTTTGCAGAACATTTTATGAGGAGCCACCCACAGTGTGAGCACAGTTACTGACAAGACAAAAGTAAGGAAAACAACGCAAAATAAATGTACATTGTATTCCCTTTGTTTAAAAGGTATTGTGTCAGCGTTGTGTATTGTCTAGTATTTCGTTTTTGTCCTTGTGTACCGGTACACCGGGACAGAACCATTTTCACGAACATTTTAGGAGGAAAATAAAAAATTGAGGCAAATGTCATACAAAATTTTTGCCATGCATTCATTCAAGTGTCCCAAACTATAGTGTAGTGCGCGCTACTGTTCCTCACGTTTCTCTGATTCCAAGGAAACTATTCTTTCACGAAAATATGTTTTAATTGTTTTATTGAAAGAAAATACGTTTAGAATAAAGCCATTTTTCAGTATTAACGATATATTGGTTTTGACACGAAAGTTATTATTTCGTTTGTACCTTCCTGGAAATAAATAAGGATTGTTTTTCTCTTTCAACCGTTACCGTTTTTCCGTTTTCCTTACTGAAATTATACCGATCTATATTTACTGTAAAAAAATACATTCGCTCGGTTCCTTTTTGAATGCTAATACAAATAAAAATGCAAAATTTGTCTTCTAAAAAAACAGTGACAAAAGATATTTAGATCGCCAACACTTGATATAGAGCGTTTTCACTTGACGTCATAGCCGCCATATTGGTGTTCCCGTACAAAAGAATTTTAATTAACTTCTTTTGTTAGGAACACCAACATGGCTGCCATGGCCTTTGTCATTTGAGTCCCACGGGACTGAAGGTCACGTGAGTGAAAACGCTCTATTAATCAAAACGATTGTGTGAAAAGGTTAAATAAAAAATGGAAAATTCGTCTTCTTAAAAACTACCAGTCTAGACATCTTTTGTTGCTTGTTTCTGCGAAGACAAATTTTGCGTTTTCTAATTAACCCTTTCAGAGGTACAAGCACGAACTGACTTTCTGATTCTAATTTATGGAAAAAACTTAGCCAATCAACGCAAACAAGAAGGTTTACATCTCTTGGTTTTTTTAATGTTTTGTAACAACCTTTACACCGTGTTTTTATTTATTTTCTGATTGTAAATGTCGAAGTTTTATTCACAGAATTGTACCTTGTAATTTTTATATTGTTCTCCTTCTTTATTTTCAATGGACAACTCGGGGATTTTGCTGAATTTTTTAAAAGAAATCCGTTTCGACATCAAGCGATTCAGGAAGGATATATGCTAATGCTTTTTTCTAGCCAATCAGAAACTATCACAGGAGACTTACGTCAGCCGAAATTTACTGTAAAACCAGTTTGACAGGTTCTTCAACTAGTTACCATAAAAGAAGCGTGAACGTTACAGTCTAGAAGAGCTGCTACTGACTGTGACACCGAGCTATCCGCATCTGCAAGATTTGACAGTAAGTACAGTGTACCTTTTTACTGCCTCCGTTACTTGGTTTGAATATTTTGGAATTACCCCCAGTTGCTTGCGTGATAGAGAGTAAAAGCCATCGCGCGTTCCAATAGCCAGTTTTAGGCATCAGTCATTTCCAACTTTGCCCATCTTCCCGGGCCAAACCCCGGGCAATAGCATTTTGAAAAACAAATGGAAAATGCCTCACAGTGGGGATAAAAACGCTGTTCAAATGTCCCGGTGTACAGAAAAAAAACACATGGAGACAATCTTTGAATTTAGGCTCATGCAAAAGTTATTTGAAGGCAACTAAGCAACCTATCGAGAAGCGAACTTTCCAAGTATTCCTCTAGGGAGAGACCGATCTCTCTATTTCAATATTTGCGTACGGCCCGATTTGAATTAACCAATCACAGCGCGCCGCCTAAAAAAAAGAATCGTTTGTTCACCACTATCTGATGGCTTAGAACAGGCTAATTGTTATAAAGAGGTGTTGTTTCAGTGAATTTGGTGTAAATTTTTGTAAAGAATTGCTGTTATATAAGGAGCTGTGGTGTGCTTATATATAGAAGGGGGTATAACCGGAATAATGTTTTGTTTCCAATCTAACGGGCCTACAACCGGGTGGGATTTTAAGCGTGGAGGGTTATCACCGGCATTTCGTGGAATGATTAAAACTGTCAATCCAATTTCGAGACATCATTTCTTATTACCTTCGACGATAGGAAAACGCTTTCTAATCTCGTGAAGGCATGCTTTTTTGAGATTTTGGTCAACGCCAAATTAGGCGCCCCGCACATTTTTCAAGGGCACCTCCGGCTGGAAACTGGTACCCACTCCAAGCCTCGCTTTCGTTCTTGTGCTCAGACTCGCCGCCGGCATCGAACGCACTCTTTTAATCTGTGATTAATGTTTTCTATTTACCTTTTAGGGCATGTCTGCGAAACCGAAATACACTAAACAAACAGCATTCATCCCTACAGTCACCTACGTAGAGGTAGAAGATGGTGAAAAAGGTGTGAAAGGGCTTGCTGATGTTCGCAACATCACGGTTGTTCAAAACGACTCGGACACCTACAAAGTTAAAGTGTACAACGTGGAGGCAGAAATAAACATGTTCCCTCTACTTCCCGAGACGGTAACATGCGAGAAAGGAGAGCAGAAGCCAACAGGAGATATGTGGACCCCTTGGTGTGATAATCAGCAGGCTCTTGAAGAAGGTCATTACATACGCATAACGCTCTCCAAGAGGTCTGAGGCAGATCATGTGTACCAGCTGTTTCAGGCAGGTCAGAATGTTTACAAGACGGTCAACATGGATTATTCGCTTCATGCGCACATCGAAGGTGATTATAATGTCAAGAAAGGAGAGTACAAGTTGATCATCACTGGATCAAGCGTAGAGGACATCAAGTTCACATTTGATCGATTCTAGAACACTCTGGAACACTCGGGAAGAAAACATATATAGGTGAAGGGAATTATGATCAGATAATCATAGCTTTTGGGGGATCTTTAAGCGTTATGATATGTTAATCGTTCAGTTGTTTAACTTTGCACTGGTCGATGTACACATTGAAATAAAATTATGCCTATGGGGCATTTGAAGGGTGTTTCTCAGTGTGACTTAATAGCAAAATAGATGGCTACCGTTTTCAACAATTGTTAGTTTCATAGTTGTTGCAAATTTAACCGCGAGCCAGATGAACTCTTCCTGACCCAAAAATGTACTGGGCGAATATCAATTCAAACCCGTCCACCCCACCACCAAATAAGGCCTTCTCTTTCCATGCCACTGGAGTCTCCAGCCAAAGGAGGAAGGGAAATGGTCAAAACGTTTGTACTCGGACAACTCCAACCGTTCTCGAACAAACTGGCGGTCTCTGTATTCATAACCATCCCATGCCCAATTCTGACATTTTTCACACACAAATTGCGTTTTTTGAGACAAGAAAAGCACTTCTTGTTAAAAGTTATGACACGTTTGTTAAGTTAAAGTAAAAAAGAAACAATCAGGCCAAAAGATCATATACTTTAAAAAAAAAAGACAAAATACCATAACATTCCAATTGGCTAATAAGCACCCTAAATATATGACTCTTCAGATCAAAACATTTTTGTCAAAGATGTGTTTTTTGGGGGCTGATTAAATCTTTTACTTCAGCGAACAATACCAATTTCACATTAAAATTTAAGCAACAATCATGCTTTTTTTGGCTAAACAAAAAACAATTTTTGATTTAAAATTTTCAAAATTCAACATACAGTAGGATGGTTTTGTCCCCAGCCCTTCAATTAGGACACCTTATTTTGGCAACTGTAAAGCAATGATTCATTGCATGGTGACTTACTGTAACGGGACAATGACCCGCCGAAATAGCAAAATTTCCCTTAGCTTATTTCCACGTTATATCGCCAAATGCCACCAAATATACAACTTAGCTGGATAAAACGATTCTATAGAGCAAAACGAAAGCAGTAGTTTGGAGATAAAGCGCAGGATTGCAAGGATTGAAGTGGATTACAGTTCATGAAATTGGATTTATCGAGAGGC
>JAJLRJ010000013.1:10801831-10819331 GCA_024195265.1 Dendrophyllia cribrosa | reverse complement strand
TGTAGTATTTTAAAATAGTATAAAATAGTATAGCATAGAGGTCTGATAAAAAGGTGCAGCTGCTCTTACAGGGATGCTTATTAATATACATGAGGTTTGATGGTAATAATAATAACTTAAGTTTCCTCTAAATAATTTACCTGATATGTTGGCTTGATATACAGGAAGCCTGCATTATCACTGCTGCCAAGAAATGGCTGACCAAAAATTGTATAACCAAGTTCTGACACTGTGTGGCCTAAATCCAAAATATTTGAGATCATTATTTATTATTACATAATAATTTATGTGTATACAGATTCACAATCAATTTCCTGACAACTTTCTGACCCATTGTCAATAGACAAATGGTGAGAATTTGGGTGCCAATCACTATTTGAGGCTAAAGGGATAAGGTGAGGTTGAGAAATGTGAAGTTGACTGTAACAAATGATTTTATTTACTAAGGATTTCAAAATTGTGAGTGCACTCTAAACTGTTAAATTTAGCAAATGATGAACGCAGCTCAAGACAGGCCTGCAAGAACTGAAAGCTGGTAACCTAGAGCCGTGTGGAACCGCGAAGCGTGTGATATCTTTTCATTAAATTAGCTACCAATTCAGTTCTCTTCATACGGCAAAAGTGTGATGTTTCGGAGCTTTTTTTAAATAGCTTTAAAACGTGTAATTGACGTGTTGAACCGCGACGCGTGTGATATATTTTCATTAAATTAGCTACCATTTCTGTATTAAAACAAATGAGTTTTATTTTCTTTAACCTCCCTTTCTTGGAAGACAAGGTGACATGCTCTACACGTGCACACAATTATCGCGAGTTAACAGTAAGTTCGCAAGTTTATAAGTTTGCAAGTCCAAATTTCATGAGTTTATAAAAAAAGCTCAGCTCATGTTTAAGTTTCACTTAGCGCCCACGAACTTTCGCTAAGGAGAAACGAAATGTCGTTTAGCGCAGGCGAATTATCGTTTACCCGAAACGAATTTTCGTTTGTATGAGGCGAATTTTCGTCTAGCCGAAACGAAAGTTCGCGGCGATATTTCGTTAAGTACCGCGAAATTTCGTCTCACTTTTTCGCCTACAATGTAGCTCGCGAAATTTCGCCGAAACTTGAACAATAGATGTCCGAAATGTCGCGGATATTTCGTCTGAAGCGAAATTTCGCAATTTTTCGTTTGCATGATTTTTTCACAATACTGTACATGTATACCCTGCTATACTCCCTGTGGCTAAGGTCACAATAAGGCCATCGATGTCATAACTTGGCTAATATTTGGTAGATTTGTATGAATTTTTGTCACCAACATTGTCTAGTAAGGATCTACTCATTGAAAGCATAAAATTGTGCCCCCTCCTACACTGTATTTATGATGTACAGTAGTTGACCACCCCTATAACTTTGCTCTTGAGTGCATGCTCTTGCATGCTCTTGAAAGCATTTCTGGTTTGCAAAAATCAGGAGCTCTTTGCTTAATTTACCCCAGACAGTACTTTTACAAGGATTTTCCAAATTTAGTTAGCTGACACCAGTTCCCCTACCTTGTTTGGCATATGCAAATGCTGTGTTAAAGTGCGAGAGGACATCTTTAGGAAGCATTGTCTCCTTACGAAGACACTCTAGCAAAACAACCTGCAAAATACAAACATTCATTTCCTCGGGCTTTAAACATTATTATGAATCCGGAATGAAATCATTTTATGTTGATGTTTGCGGTAAGTTACTTATTAATGAATCTTTTCATCTAGGTATATGTTGTGGTTCAAATTTTTCTTTGGTTTGAAAATTTTCAAACCAGTTTGATTTTTGTTTTCCTTTGTCTCAGTTCATAGTTAATAGAACAAACTGGTTATGAAGCTCAACAAACTGGTTATGAAGCTCAACAAACTGGTTATGAAGCTCAACAAATTTCAAAAAGAGTGTACAAAGCTGCTTTGTTTTATGTTGAACGAACCGTGACCCTGCACATTGTTTTGTGTAACGTGCGAGCCCAAATGTTTCTACTGGTCAGTTGCTCATATGCATTTCAATACCTTTTGTGTTTTGTGCAGGGTCAAGGCAAACGAACAAAAGAAATGGAGAACAAAAACATATAACAAAGGACTGACTGAGTTTCATAACCAGTTTGTTCTATTAACTATGTGATAATGAATCTTCAAACCAGAGAGAAGTTTGAACCACAATGCAGATGATTTACCATCTCTTCTTGATTGGCAGCTCCCATTCCTTCTGTCACAAAACACCAACATTTACGCTTCACACAACAGCTCACTAGAAAAAATATATATATCCAAATACAATGTAAAGGTAACAAGGCAATGTCAATTAAATTTGAACATTATTTTGATAATCAAATTAATATACCTTGCTAAATACTTTGAGTTGTTAAATATGAAGAGCACAGTACAAGATATACGTAATTTTCGTAACTACAAATTAAAATACATCAAAGCTAAGGCACCAATGCCAATGTCCAGTCCAGTCCGGAAAAAAAATAAAGAAGAAAAAAAAACGTCCCCGCCATTTCATTAGTCAAGACAAGCAACGCTTAATCATTGAGCCATATCGGCATTGTCCTTTTGATGGTTAAATTTTATTATTTTAATGAAGATGTGCATTAAAACGTGTGTCTCTGTCGAATAATCCATTTAAATTCTGCAGATCATTTTTTAATGTTCCATCAAAGGACTCCAGAGAACAAAACATCAGAGCAGTGCTTTCAAAATGTCCACTTTTCTGCAGTCGACTATTCTCTACACCATATACCTTTGCATTTGCCACAAAAGCCTTATGCATTGGTCAGTGGAATTACCAAGAAAAATTTACAGCCGAGTGATGGAGTGAGTGAAAATTTGTTATTTGCGATAACCCATTAATTACGCTTCGTGTATTCACGTGTTAAAAACAAACAAACACGGGAAATGGACCTACATGTATTAAATATTACAATGTATAACTATATGTTTTAATTGTGTTGCATGAAGGAATGGTAATTTATTGTTTTTTATTTCTGTATTTCCCTTTACAACCACTGCTCAAAGGCAAGGATTATTGGCTAGATAGTCAGCAGCTTAAGGAGTTACAGGTGCAGAAATTTGAAGATTAAACATTTTAACTTTGTCTGACGTCTGTGAAAATACATGTACATAATATTTGGGAGAGAGTTCCATTGAATCCATACACTGGGTTCAAGAGAAGGAAGCACTTTGACACTGATCCAACACAAAAACGTTATTTAATAATTACACCTTTAACTATGTACTAGGTACGTGTATTACATAGGGTCTAAGACTTTATCAAAGTGCAAATCTAGTTACGATTAAACACAGTAATGTTTTAAAAACTAGCAAACTTACATTTCACTATGCTGACTTTGACAACCAAGTTTTTATTCAGTAAGAATACAACCGTTTCATGAAGTCCTGTTAAGAACAAAATACAAGTCTGAGGTATTACCTACAAGGTTTTATGTTGCAATATAAATATCTGAATATGATGTCAACCCTGAACCATGAACCCTTGGACTTCAAAATGTGGCCTGGAAAATGAACTCCAAGTTTAAAATCACTAAAGGACAACAAGCATGAGATGCTACCTTGAGTTTTTGGGCACCTATAGAGCGTTTTCACTCACGTGACCTTCAGTCCCGTGGGACTCAAATGACAAAGGCCATGGCAGCCATGTTGGTGTTCCTAACAAAAGAAGTTAATTAAAATTCTTTTGTACGGGAACACCAATATGGCGGCTATGACGTCAAGTGAAAACGCTCTATGTTCCTTGTGTAGCTGGTAACCTCCAAACGTAATGACAGCCCTGTGATCTCGGATGGCAGAGCCTCGAAGCGTGCAGGGCTGTCAGCCGCCTATCCCTGATGTATAAGATTGTCCACAGCCTTATGGATGTTGAAAGTCAGATTCTGGTCAGGAGTGGGCGTGCTAATAGACAATCCCAAGGTCAACACCACTTCAGGAATAATATCCTGGTGCTTAAGAGTTGTTACAGAGCATCGTTATTTGCTCGCACTGTCCCATAGTGGAACCATCTGCCTCTTCACATTCAGAACGCTTCTTTTGTTGACTGCTTTAAGTCCTCCCTTATGCGAGGCCAGACATTAATGACTGATTTAATCTGTAAAAGCCATTACTATTACTACATGTAAATGACTGCTGACCATTCCCTGTGCACATTATATCCCATGTGGGAGCTTTTGCGCAGTATTCGATTTAGATATATTTTGTATCTCAGTTAATTCTTAAACTTTTGCAAATTAAGTGACTAGTTGAACTCAGAAAGAAAGAAAGCTCATACCTTTTATCTGATACATTATTTCTGCTGGGTCAGGCCTTTCTTGAATAGATATTTCTGAAACACAAAAGGATTCGATCCCCAATGAGGTGTGTTCTCAGGTGGTATATAAATTTACATGTGTAGGTTGTAATATGCCTGCTATGTCAATGAAACCACCAGACATTTTGGCATCATAACTTTTGGATCATAATTCCATCATCTACTGTACAAACATTTGCAGGGTTTAGATGTAAGAATTTAATACGTTCTGTGGGCTGTCTTTTCGTTTTGTACTTGGCTCCCACTATTTTACAACTTAAGATCAATGAAGCCCTTCATATTGAATGGGAGCGGACTGACCTGAGTTAAGCTAAGTTGCGAGTTGCGAGTTTGCGAGTTTGCGAGTCTCATACAAATAAAGTAAAAACTGTTTTATAACGTTCTTTAATGTAACTTATTCAAATGCGTAAGGGGTAACATAACACAACATAACATAACATAGCGCAATGAAAACTCGGCACTGATAACAGGAACAAGTCATATTGTTCTGATGCACAAAATTGATTTCAAATTAAAAGAAACCTAAAAAATGATATTTTAAGGAAGGGGAAACGCAAAGTGAGTAATAATAACCGAACAGAACCAAGGATAGTTTCGGCTGAGTTACGAATTGACCGAGAAAATTACTGTCCGTGACGTAGCTCCTTTAATGCTAACTAAAAACGACCCAAAAAACAACACGTGGGCTACAAACGCACATTAGCTTTCAGTTTTAGTTTTTAGCATGTGAACGGAAAGCCGAGAAGTCCGAACGACAACCGCAGTTTTGAGATCCGAGTCATGTAAAGCCCATGTCAATCTTAGTTGGAAACCCTCTACAGAAGTACGTTTTTAGGTTCAGTATCCTCGTGCAGATTCTTTTCAAATGGTTCATTTCATTGTTCAAAGCTAAGTTGTTATACGATACAAGGTTTCTCGTCTAAAAATTCGGTAATTGTGTCGATTCTCCAACGATTCATAACAAAAGCATTTACACCGTAATGTTAAAAAGTTCACTTAAATATACTTTGCGTTCCTGTTTAAGAGGGGTTTTCAAATCTGTTGGAACGACAAGCATGCTTTTTTGAAAACTTGTAAAAATGTACAGGAAATACAGAATCACGCGTATTCGGGAGGAACTTTCTTCTTATACGATACTTCCAACCTTCAACTTGCACTTTTTATTTCCAACAACATCTCAATGCGATTAAAATTTACCGTACAGGCTTAAACGCGTGATATTACCAGAGGATTTTGTTGCGCCACTTCCAATAATTGAATAAACAAGGATATTTCATGAAAAGCTTCTTGCTTCCTTAAAAATTCCTCTTTTTCTCGTGGATGCCATTGTTGCAATGAACAGCGGACCATTTGGTCAGAGGCATATTCGGTGAACGCACCCCTCGCAACTCGCAACTCGCACCTCGCAAACTCGCAACTTAGCTTAACTCAAATATGCTAATTTAATACTCATCCTTGTAATCATCACTACATTTTTTTGTTTTTCATAGATGTATGATATAATTATTTCATTGTAGACTGCTAGCAGTCCCTCTCTAGATAGTCGAGCGGGCGAGCACATACGCGATCGGCGATTGAGTGCCGAGCGAACCGAGGGGGCTCTGGGGGCTCTGGGGAAGAGGCGGGAAGGGAAAGGACTGGAAAGGAAAGGACTGCCTCTCCCCTAGTTTCCCCTCGGCTCGTTCGCTCGCTCCAGTCTCGCCGAGCTTGTTTTTGTGATTAGCGCGCCGCTCGATTGACTGAAAATGGACAGCTAGCAGTCTAATTTCATTGTATCCCTTTAGTATTATATGATATTTTCACAGATTTATATCTGTATCACATTATTTTTATTCCGCTAATTTCATTGTATCCCTCAAGTATTATGTAACATTTTCACAGATTTATATCCGTATCACATTATTTTTATTCCGCTAATTTCATTGTATCCCTCAAGTATTATGTAACATTTTCACAGATTTGTATCTGAATCATGTTATTTGTAATCAGCTTTTATTTCTACTAACATTTCTTTGTTATTAACTTTATATACAGTTACAAATTTGTAAAAATCCTTGAACTGACGATGAATACTGAAGTATCCAAAACATGTTTTCCAAACTCAAACGTTGTGTCATGTTTTTGAAATGTTTAAAAGGACACATGTTTGGAAAATTAAGACATTATTTTTTCTGTACATGTACATATTCACTATCAAGATTCACAATGAATACTATTAATACCTTCATTTGAAACCTTTAATACAGGAGGCAGGGCAGTTATGTCTTGTGGCAACAAGGAACGTACATTGTCAACATCCAATCGAAACAGACAATCGCTGTCATCTGAGAGAGCCGGGGATGTTGGAGTAGCTAAAGGAGTATCACCCATGTCTTGGGGCAGGGCCACGGGAAGCTGCAATGGGGGCAAAACTGGAGCAGTGTGTCCTGATGCTACAGGTAAATCTACTTCTACAAAACAATCATAAAACAAAAAGAGTTATTACCCTTAGAAGGTTTACCAGTTACAAGTCTTAGATCAATCTTATACCAAAATTGTAGTGTACATGCGATCAAATTTTATAGTTGATTTTTATTTCATTTTTCAAAAGAAAATAATGTAATTACTGACCTGTCCAAACCGTTTTTCAATCTGATCACAGGAAGGCGTTTTTTTTTCGACTGTACTTTTCTCATTTTCACGGCCGCCATTACATTTGCATGTTCCAGTAGTTTCAAAAGAAACCAGAGAAAGTGACGTCAAAGACTCTTTGGCTTAAAATTGCAGTGTGTGAATACTTTATACAGCTTATTTAGTATGCGGCACGGGAATTTTGAGCTTTCAGATTGCCAAACTTGTGTTCTGTATACCAAATAAGCTGTATTCACACACTGCAATTTTAAGCCAGCGAGTCTTTGACGTCACTTTCTCTGGCTTCTTTTGTAACTACTGGAACATGCAAATGTAATGGCGGCCGTGAAAATGAGAAAAGTACAGTCATAAAAAGACCGCTTTCCCGTGATCAGATTGAAAAACGGTTTGGAATGGTCAGTAATTACAATATTTTCTTTCGAAAAATGAAGTAAAAAAACAATTATAAAATTTGATCGCAGGGGCACTTTAAATAATGTTTCCATGGCAGTGTGAGTTTCACTCTGGATCAAAATGGTTAAAACTTTAATAAAGGAAAATTGAACTTAACTGCCATATTGCATTTACATGTACATGGTATTGATAAGGAAATAAGTTTTCATGCAGGTATGTGAGAATCTTGATCCAGCATACATCTACTGGGATAACATCTTACTCAGTCTGGTAAATTAATACTCACACCGCCATGTTGTGTCCCAAACCTAACCCTGAAAGCTAACCATTTCAAATAAGTGCTTTAAACTAATCACTAAACTCAGCAAAATTATAGCCTAAGTAAGTTAAAAGTTTAAAACAATATAATTAAACTAGTTTTTCACCTGAAACTAAAATTTAATTGCAACATACCTATGTAGTATCAGACATGCATGCACTGTGTGGCACTAAATTTTTTAATTTACTGGAGTTTAATTTTGCAGGTGAATGAGTTTTGCAGGAACTAATTTTGCGATTGGGAGCGACTGTGTTATCTTGCTGGGAATCAATTTTTTTGCAATTTGCAGGAGGATGTAAAACATGTTAATCACGCTGAGTGTCACTTTATTGCAATTACATGTACATCTTGCTCACAACACGCAAAAATTGCAAAAATATAGTCGAGCCACATGGTACATACATGTAGGTAGAGGTTTACATCACTGTTTATACCTGCCCCAGGGAAATCTGTTGTGTCCTCGGGAACATCAGCTGAAGCTTCAGCACTTTCTGGGATTTCCTGTTCCACTTGTTCATCCAGTTCCTCATCTTCTTCTTCCAAGTCATTATCTAGCATCAAGTCATCCGTTGGACTCACGTCATCACCTCTAATGTTCTCATTGGTTTGGTTGTCCACAACCTGCAGTAATGCCTGAGCTGCGATAGGAAGATTATTAGGAAATGAATAGTCCATCTTGTCTTGGTCCGCAAGCAATAAAATTAAAGGTTCTTATGACCCAACTCCTGAATACAAAACAACATTCAGACACTCCCCCTGGTGGGAGTTTTGCTCCATCGACCCCCCCCCCCCCCCCCCTGCATCCAACTCCCCACCTTCCCCTCCCTCCAATGTCATTCCCATGGGTAAAGCAGGTAATCATTGCATACTGTTGGCTTGATGTTTACAGCCAAACAACCAAGTAAAATTATGCATATTTTCCTGATGAATGATCCTTCTCACACACTGAATGCCATTTGTCTGCCACAGAATGCACGTTCAGCACTTTATTGCAAAACGTCTAACACTTACAGAGTATGTATGAAAACTGGCTCTTACAAAACCAAAAACTACCATGACCCTAAATAGCTATGTCAAGGGCTGGGAGAGTGGGTAAGCTGTTGCACGTATGGCAAGAAACAAAAACTGAGTCACGTGTCAAAGCGTGACACCTGATATCCCGACTCGTACCAGACCCCCATTCAGTGTGTGAGAACTTCATTTCTTGCCTCTATCGCAAGCTCAGCCGGCAAGAAAACCATTTCTTGTCTCAGTCCACAAGCAATAAAATTAAAGGTTCTTATGTGCCAACCCATGAGTACGAAACATGCAGCTTTCAGACACTCCCCCCTCATGGGCGTTTTGCTCTGGCACCGACCCCCAACCCCTGCATCCAACTCCCCAGCGTCCCCTCCCTCCAATGTCATTCCAATGCCATTCCCATGGGTAAGGCAGGTGACCATCATTTGTTTGTCAAACTGAAATATCGGGCAATTATATTAAATATATAATATATATCTTTTTTGTTTCTTATCGTTTTCTTCTTGCCATTAGTATCAGTCTTGCCATCTATAATTTGACCATTATGGTCATTATTTACAGCTGTTCAACCAAGTGGAAATTTGCATAAATTTTTTCCATGTTTGCTGTAACTCAATGCTTCACATATCAACTTGGATCAACTCAGACTAGGCCAATATTAAAAACAATCGACATGGACCATACTAAAATAAACATCACAACAATTACATGTAACAGAAAAAACATGCCCCTCTTCATTTAAAGGTGTTAGTCACCTGAACGCCATTTATTTTCCAGTGCCAGGTCTTCCCGGATCATTATTCCTGAACTTGTGTCCAGCCTTGGACACAACATTTTGTAACATACATGTATTTGTAACAAAACAAAAATCTGTAATTTGCTCTGCCCTTTTGTTATGGCACCCTAGTATTCACAACTTTCAGTTCCTTTTTGTTACATTGTAGCATTAAAATTATCAAACTTGTAATTGCTTATTTATAGTAGTAACATAATTCTTGTAACCACACTCCACTTTCCTTCTTTTTTTTGTTTATACTTGTAATTTTTGTTGTTTTACACTCAATAAAGTAATAATTAATTAATTATTCAATTTAATTAAATAATTAATAAATAATAATTACCAAACACTTGAAAGAGTGAACTTCATAAGATATCCAAACACCTTGTACATGTAATCAGTTTAAAAAAACTTGGCTGTGCCTCATTTTTTTTACCCACTTCTCAGTGTTTGGAAATACTGATGAAACACTCTTCCTCGTGTTTGATACATTACATCAGTTTGGTGGGGCGACCCATCGTTTTGGACAAGTGCTGGGCTACCCGTTTGGTGTGCCTAACAATTACCTCTCAACAAGATATTACAACACACTTGGCAAACACGGCCTTCCTTATTGTCCATATATGGTAACAAGAACTTCATGTTACAGCACGAAGAGCACAAAGCCTGCGAAATACATGTACATGTAAATCTTCATTAAAATCCCAGAATTGGTCTAAATACAGCTGAAGTTCTAACAACAACATCTTATATATTTGATTTCTTGTCGAGAGAATTTATTCAATAATTAACTTTTAATTACTAATTGAGTTCTCCTCTCATCGAATGCAAGTCTAAACTACATGCAGGTGTCCTGTCCTCGTTTTCGGAAAATCGTGCAGTAATTTTTTCTCGAACACACTCCCATAATCCATGATTACTACTAGTTCATTCATGTAAATGAGTTTTAAAAATCTAAACACACAGCGCATATAAACCAATATTAGAATCCTTATGGAACTTTTCTTGAGGTATGTTAACACTTTTTGGTCACAAAACAATTTTGTCAACAGGAAATTACTCTTGAATGGGACAAATCAGCATTTCAACATTGAAAGAGGGGTAACAGGGATTTTCAAACAATTAATTTTATCAGTGAATCAGAAACTTTTACTGGGTATTGCGCATCGGTGGGGAAATGGAGTTCACTAAAGTTTGGATATCAATGGAGTCAACAAGGTACAATTAGCGACCACAAACAGATCAAAAGCTACATGTACTGTAACGTGCACAAAGCGCTATTAAAACCTTTCAATCCCAAGTGCAATCAAGATTGCCTCTTATTATTAAATGGATATACATGTATGTATGTTGTGGATCAGAAATATCTTTGTTTTGAAAATTTTCAAACCAACAAAACATTTGAATCACAACAGATTACATCATGTACATGTAAACACTTCTTGAAAAACCTTAAAATCCTTTAAGATAAATACATTGTACACTGTACCACATTCACTTGAACATATTAAAATGCTGACCTTACTATACTCTCAGAATTTTACAGCACATGCATGTACAGGGGTTAGGTATCAATTTTTTGGTTTGAAATTAATTTTTTTTTTCATTATGAAAGAAAGACAAGTAACCAAACAAGGTCAGCTTTTCTGGCATTTGAGTATGCATGGTCTACAGTGTCAAATGCTTAACAAATACAACTCTCTGGTCTACAGTAATTAAGTAAACCCTTTGTCAATATTCTGTAGGAGAGTGTTGCACAATAGTCCTTTTTACAGTTGTGTGCTTGGTGACCTTGCCTTTGAGTGGAAGCGGGGCTGGAGGTGACCTTGCTTTGATACAGACCTTGGAGCTTTTCAGATGTAAATTTAGCTAGTTAGCATGAGAAAAGCATTATTAACATATGAAAGGCAGAAAGGTTTGTATCAAAGCAAGGTCACCTCCAGCCTCGCTTCCACTCAAAGGCAAGGTCACCAAGCACACAACTGTAAAAAGGACTATTGAGGCATGTGGAGTTGCAGATGGGCGAAAGCCAGACTAAGGGGGTACAACTGTAGCAAAGAAAAAACTTAGCAGGTTCATTAACAAGTGCAGCCAGTTTAACTGGCTTGTACACCTTCAAAATCACCCCAAGCCTCTTTGTTTTCTAGTGAAATTTCAGCTGGTGATAACTTCCCTTTCAGCTGATGAAATTAGCTGGTAGCCAGCTCTTAGCTACATCCCTGAGTGCGGAGACGGCAGATTACCGTAGAGTTCCGAAAGTAGCAACCCCCGAAAGTAACGTTAATTTTCAGACCTTTCTAGGTATTATTCCCAAAAGTAACGGCCCCCTCCAAAAAAAGGTTCAATCAAAAAAACCATAGTGACATCTCCATACAGATGGAATACATGTAGCTTAGTGTTTTAGTGTACAAGAATGTCGAATAATGCCAAAGAATAAATGGAAACAAGAGAATTAAAGTGACATAATATGCTTATTCTGTGGTTGTGTTTGCATCATTTTTTTCTTCAATCACTCACTTATTTTAGCTACCTGAAAGTAACGGCTACCCAAAATTAGCGGCTACCTGATAGTTGCGGCCCCTTAATAGGCCTGCTCACTCAAAGGAGGATTTTTCAGCTATCCCATGATGCAACGCGAATGAACTATATTATCAACTGAAAATTGCGTGACCAGCCATTTGCCATTGAGTTGCTCGAAGCGAGCGCATCGTCCACTGCGTAGATTTTAGCAGTTAAACATATATCACATTGTCCAATCTGGCTTGTTGTAGGTTCCCAACGGTATTTAGTACATGTTTGCCTCCCAGAAAAGTAAAGAGAGTGGCGACTTTGTCTATTTTTGAACAGGGACAAATTGAAAGGCATCGATGACAATTTAGACTTCGATTTCCGGATTTCCGGTAGATGAAAAAATATTGCCATCTTCCATATCACTTGTAAAAACATGAACAACAAGCGATTTATTATTATCATAAAAGGAAGCTGCAATTGCACTAAATACGATTTTTCCTTTGACTATAGAAACCAAAACAAAGAATCAGTCTACGCGATCGAAGAGAATTTCAACAACGTTTTTGCGCCGATTTTGACCAAAATTCAATGGTCATAAATTCCTACAAAACGTGGGGACTTAAGGGGACCTTGTACTGCATTTAAAAGAGTCACTCTCCAGGCACTATCAGGCGTAATTATATGCTAATGTCCCCAGGATTAAAAACGAAACACGGCAAAACAGATCAAGGGTTAAAACACAACAAAGAAACGAAGCGGATCAGCCATGCATGCCACTCGAAACACAGACAAAAATATTGCGATACATATATTTAGGCAAACAGGCTCAGATCAAATGATATCTAAGTAAACTTTAATGTATATAGAAACCAAAAACCGATTTGATTCACCTTTTATCGCGTTGGAAACGAAGAAAACGTCTCGCGAAGATCAGTAAAATTTCACCATGTGTACTCGCCATCGCAGGAAATTTGACACATCAGGATCGATAATTACGTGCTAGGCGTCATGGGATACCTGAAAAATCCTCCTTTTGCTTACTCCAAAAGTAACAGGAGCGACTACATGTACTTTTGGAACTCTACGGTATGTTCTTGTAAATACATGAAGCTGTGAAGCATCCAGTGGATAGCACGCTCAAGTATCATAGAGAAAACAGGGAGGGTTGAGATAGGTCTGAAGTTGGAAGGATCTGTTTTAGGGCCTAAAACATCAAAGTACCAGGGAAGCTTTACATGTACATGTACATGTAGATACAACGGGGCACAGGCATTTACAGGGTAATGCCTGTAATCGTTAGTCAGGGCTCCATTTAAACTACATGTAGCTTAGCTAAATTGGATGTCTCTGAAGAAATATTGGTATAAAAAAAAAGAAAATGAAAAGAAATTTATAAATAATATGACCAAAAACAGTACATACTGTACATGTACAGGTGTACATATTTGTACAGATCTGTATTTATACCTAATCATATATGTACCTTTTTGGTACACTTTGGCGGTATATCAGGCAAGTTTGGTTGAGCCATGGTTCATAATTGGCAAGATGCAGTCGAGCCAAAATACCCATGGCGAGACCAAACGAGCCTGATATGCCACCAAAGCATACCAAAAAGGTACGATTAGGTATTTACTGTATCCAAATTCAGCCCAAAATCCGGTGATATTTTTAGCAGTTATGGTTACCGGTAAAATCTGTCAGGCTCCTATCGTATGGCCCACAAGGAGTCAACAAACAGCGCAAAAAGTGATGAATGAAAAATAAATTTACTTTGAGTTTTATACAGCGAGCAAAGTGACAAAACAGGGTAGCAAAATAATTATGTATACTTGTAACCCTTCTCTGCAAAACCATTATCGGCATTTGAAAACGAGAAAATTACAGTATACGACGAAGAAATCATCACGTTCAAAGAACGCAATCCTAATTTCGTGTTGGTTGCCCTGTGCCTTACATGCAGTGAAATTTGAGATTTTTTGGTGTCCGGTCTTCCAAATGGCCGCCCCTATTGCTTTTTTCAGGGGTTCATTTCCGCCGGAAGTTCCTTCGAACGCATCTCCATAATCTCCGATTACTGCTAGTTTTACACATAGTCTTACACTGTATCTTGAGGGAACTAACACATATATGTACACTGTAAATATTGTACATGTAAATGTCACCTGGAAGCTTCAAATACTCGCTTCAGCAGTTCAACCGTTCAGTTGGAGGAACTTTTGGAACCAGAGGTAAAATTGACGTTAATCGTTGCATTTCCAAACTTTGCACCATAAAAATCATATAAATGCAATATCAGGTCAGTGACTTGATATCGTAGGATATCAGGACAGTAGACTATTAGCTTCTGATTGGCCAATTGCGAATTTGGGTATAGTAAAATATATTATTAATAATCATATTATTTCTAATTGAGTTTACCTTTCCACAGGCTCTACAATGATGCCGTCTCTTTAGAACACTGAACTTCACTCCGCAGTTCATACAGTGAGTAGCCACTGAATCAGGTACCCATATCGGCGGCACTTTACCAAGGTTAGCTTCTCCTGAGGTGATACGTCTAGCTTCCAATGACTCTTGTGAATGCATAGTGATGGTTAAGTCAAGCTCAGGGGATAGGAAAGGTGACTGCACATGTTCATCTAATTCATTTGAGATTGGCAGAGAGCCTGAATCAGGGTCATTTCCCTCACGAACTGCATCATATATGTAGTCTGTACTAGGTTCACCTTGGCTAGAAACATGAGTTAAATCAGATGAAACCCCTGCTTGATTGTCGTAAACAGCTTGACGTGTTTCACTGCCAGGAACTTGAATCACTTCAGTGTCAAGAGCAACTAGAATATTGGATGCCACAGGACCACCAGCCTGAGCAGCCTGTGATGGATCTTGCGATGTCACATTCGGTTCTCCATTTCTGTTCACATTTGAATACCAATTGTCGTCCTGATCCTGGGAAGTACCGCTAAACATAGTTTGCACAGGAGTTTCATTTGGCTCAGAAGATGAATCAGTAATCCCAAGAGTATCATACTGGTTAGGCTCACCAAAGGCATACTGCTCTGCACTGTGCCCATCTTGATAACTGCATGTACCATCACTTGTAACCTGTTCTTCATGCATTCCTGGACCATGAGGTATCTGTTTTAGATCCAATCCAGGCATGTGTGTTATATATTCTTCAAGTGACCCTAGACTTTCATCAGTAAACTCCATTTCTGTTTTAGTAGCCACACAAGAATTTGAAATTCCATGATCACCAACACTGACAGTTAAATCAATTAATTCATGAGTGCTATGCTTGTTAATATTGACATCAACACCAGTCTGCTCTGTGATATATTTATCCCCATCTCTAAAATGCCTCTCTTGATCTGCACTGCAGCTTGATGTCTGTTCTTGGTGTAATTCTGGACTTGTTTCTGAATATAAAACACTGGATGCAATCACATCCATTGAATTCTTAGCTTCCTTTTCCATGCAGTATCTGTTATCACTGGGCATAACCATTTCCTTAGATGCACATAATTCACTTGATACAGACAAAGCCTGATCTGTTTCTTCATTCTCCAACTGAACATACCCTTGGTTCAATTGTTTCTCTTCATCCAATTCAAAGTTCCCAGCACTGTTACCATCCAAATTCTCACTGGGTGCATTCTCTGCAACAACCACATTTTGTTTAAAATTATCCAATAAGAGGCCTTGTGCATTTTGAGACTGGTATGACTTCTGCTTCGTTATGGCTTCCGCTGCCTCTATAACTCCACTTACACTGTCGCTGTCACTGTCACTCTGGCTGTCACTGCTACTCTTGTCATTTGAAATGCGGCAATCAGAGCCTTGGTCAGATAAAACCTCTTCCTCAATACTAGGAAATGGTGCTTGAAACCTTTGTCCTCCAACTGATGTCCTGTCTGTATCTGTTCTGCCAGATGAAGCTAGTTGCTCTGGCTTGGTTTCTAGACAAGGATATCAAAACATGCCAAGAATTTGCTGAATCAGATATTACAATTAATGTATGAGAAGTACTACATGTATGTACAGTCAAACTTCTTGAAAGCAACTACCCAAGGCAAAATGTAAAGCCAAGGCGATGGTTGCTTAGAAGAGGTGGTCGCAAGCATTGCACCATTACGGTACACTCTTAAGAGTCAAACCTGATGTAAATTATGAACAGATGGTTAATTTTATACAAAAAAGAAATTTAAAGTGAATTAATACTTAATACTTAATACTTAATAAAGTCGCCTATTTAAATGAAAACGACATGCACTATATTAAGCATTTTCATGTTGTGCCATGTAGAATGCTGTACAGACTAAACAGTTGGGTGTAAAAAACCATTCTTTGTTTTCTACGTACATGTACCTGTACATTGTATCTGTACATTATTGTTGTCTTGCAGTTCTATTGTTTTATAAATTTTGTTTTCCTTGTTTTTTTGTCACTGTGAGTTTTGCATGATTTTACACTGAGGATGAGCCTAAACGTTGTACAGTGGATAATATCTGACATGCACAGTGTGACCATTCAAATGAATTCTACTGAGCAGTACATGTACTTTCCTGTGGTGCTGTTTATTATGCTGTACATGGTGGTTTTAACTTTTGAGTCTGTGGATGAAATCATTAAGTGTGACCATTCAAATGAAAGCTGCTGAGCAGTACTTTCCTGTGGTGCTGTTTATTATGCTGTACATGGTGGTTTTAACTATTGAGTCTGTGGATGAAATCATTAAGTGTGACCATTCAAATGAAAGCTGACGAGCAGTATAATACTTTATTCAAATACAGAAAACGGTATTTAAAAAGGAGGACCGTGAGGTTACCCCTATTTTACATGTAGGTCCCCTAACTAACTAACTATAACTAACTAACTACTTTCCTGTGGTACTGTTTATTATGCTGTACAAGGTGGTTCTAGCTTCTGAATCTGTGGATGAAATCATTAAGTGCGACCATTCAAAATTAATAAAAGCTATTGAGAAGTACTTTCCTGTGGTACTGTTTATTATGCAGCTGTACATGTACATGGTGGTTCTAACGTTTGAGTCTGTAAAGGAAATCCTAAAGTGTGACCATTCAAATGAAAGCTATTGTACTTTCCTGTGGCACTGTTTATTAGTACATGATTGCACGAGGTGGTTCTAACTTTCGAGTCTGTGGATGAAATCCTAAAGTGTGACCATTCAATTGAAAGCTACAGGTATTGAGCATTGCTTTTCATTAATACTGTCTGTTTTAGAATATTTTTCAAAACAAAGATTGGAAATGTTGTCGGCATTCATGGAATTTAATAACTACAACATTGCACCCACCTTCCTCCTTCTCCTCAAATTCATCCAACAGCTTGTCTAAATCCACTGGAACAAAGGGACTGGCCATACTAACAACAAACAAATCAACTTTTTACATACTTTTATTGAAGAGTTTTAAGCATTGTTAGTGAATTGCTTGTACCATATGTTCCAATGAAAAATAATGTTAATATTTTTGTACATGTATCT
>JAJLRJ010000013.1:10279331-10789331 GCA_024195265.1 Dendrophyllia cribrosa | reverse complement strand
ATAATTTATTAATGTATTATTCCCCTTTTTTGTCATAATCGATACCGGTTTATTGAAACGTGGCTACTCCAAATTGTGACTGAAAGCCTATGGCGAAAGGAAGTGACTAGCTATTTCTCACGGATTTCTGACAGCCGGCTCGTGTAAGACATACAAGAGAAATTGGCCTCATTGTTTCTTATGCAAGGTGATTTTTATGCCAGATTGAATTCAATCCAGAGTTCTTGATGGATGATAATAAGACAGAAGATTTGTAATATAACAAGGAGCTAGTCCATTGAGAGCCTTGAAGGTGATTAGGATAATCTTAAAGATATAATGCGCTGTTCAATTGGTAACCAATGAAGCTCCAAAAGCAGTGGTGTGATATGGTCATATCTGTTTGACTGATAAAGAAGTCTTGCAGCGCAGTTTAGTATCCGCTGAAGTCCATGAAGTACATATTTCGTTAATCCATACAGTCGGAGTTACAATAGTCCACCTTTGAAGTTACAAATGAATGAACGATAATTTTAGTAGAGTCAACAGTGAGAAACTTCCTAATTTTTGAGATGTTACGTAAATGAAAAAATGCTGTTTTGCATATTGCATTAATATGAGGTATCATCGTTAAGGAGTCGTCGAATAAAACACCAATATTCCTTGCAGTAGATAAACAGTCAACAATTTCATCTACAACGGCGAAGTTATGTATATTTGCTGTTGGACGGTAGGACGAAGAGACTACTAGTAGTTCAGTTTTATCCCTATTTAACTTTAACCCATTGTGGACACAAGTCTCGATTCTAGATTTGCTTGACTCCATCTCATCAGGACAACATGTTTTGAAACAAATGTAGAGTTGTGTATCATCGGCATAAAAATGAAAGTTCATATTATGCTGCCTGGCAATATCCCCGAGAGGTGACGTATATAAGGAATATAATAGCGGACCCAGTACCGACCCTTGTGGAACGCCTTTTGTAAGTTTCAACGGATGCGATGTAGCGCCACTAACTTTGACAAATTGAGTACGGTCAGATATATAGGGCGTACGCCACTGTAAAGCCAAACCAGTGATGCCAAAGCGCGTGAACAGCCGCATTAGCAAAATGTTATGATCCACTGTATCAAACGCTGCAGATAAATCCAAAAGAACAAGGATAACAAACTGACCATTATCAATAGCGGTAATAATATCATTATGAACCTTGATAAGAGCAGTCTCAGTACTATGAAATTTCTTGTAAGCAGACTGAAATTGTTCATGAAGTTGATTATCTTCAAGGTAAGAAGCCAATTGTAGTGAGACGTCCTTTTCAATAGCCTTGGACAAAAAACTTAAGATTAGAAATTGGTCGAAAATTCTTGTATTCCTTGTAGTCAAGATTTGGCTTCTTCAGCAGTGGTTTAAGAATAGCTTCCTTAAGTTGAGATGATAGTAGGCCAGATTTAAGTGTCAAGACATTCTGATAACAATCGGGCTGGAACAGGATCTAAGTCGCAGGATTTCTTAGCAATTGGACGAATAACAGGCAACAGATCATCCATCGAGATACAATGAAACCGATCCAGACTGCAAGATGAATTCTGTACTTAGAAAAGTACTGCATTTAGAAATAATCTCTGCTTGGCCGTTTCTTTGCGATGAATTTCTGTATACATGCAGTTTTTCTTGCCGTTAAAGGTCTATTCTCCACTGTTTCGGAAAACGCAAAATGGGATCTGGGGGGTTGTTAGCGCGCTAGGTGTGAATCCTTTGTTTCGAATGAACAGGGATATTCTATCAAGAGGTCGAAACATGTCTTGTAGCTTTCATCAATGTTAAACTTGATGAGTCTTAACTTAATGAGCTTTCTTTCATCTCTGTTCAAAATCCATTAATTCTATTAAAGCCGAATAATTGCTTTACCATGGCTAAAAAACCGGGAACATATCTTGATAAGCAACTCAGCGTAAAATAGTGGTTTGTTTATTTACAAATTTTTAAAAACAAAAAATAAAACCCCGCGGAGAAATTGTCAGTACCAATCATTTGTCTAGCAATAATATACATGCTGCAATCTTTATTAAGTTAAGCGTTTATGCGATTCAAGAGCTCATCTTCAGTCTTTTTGCTAGTCCCATAAGAGAACACTGTGATTTAGGGAGGCTCAGCAATGCCGATAGCGTACGAGACTTGGACAAGAGCACAATGGCACAGTCCTTCTGCTACTAGAGACGGATTTGGCAATCCACCTGGCAGCATATGCACCAGATCGGTCAACCTGCAAAAATGAAAAATCCTTATATTAAGCACAAAGAAAAAAATATTTTCATTGTTTATGCCAGGTAATTCTGTAAAATTTTATGCGTTTATACGTATACGTGTTCGCTGTACGGTGAAAAACAATGTCCAATATTTGTTGTACATTTAAACTTCTAGAATTGAAGTGATATTCCACTGACGAATACGTTCGCTTAATCTGAACAAGGAACTAATCGTTCAAAATACTTAACGATTAAAAAAGACGAATAAGTGGTGACTTATTTATTATTCAAAACACTACAACAGTGGAAGAAACAATTGCAACTCCGTGAACGTTCGAAAAAAAGGCATAGAACATGGATATATACATGGATCTTTACATTTCACTATACCATGGAAACACGGCTCATTTCTTGGCGTTTAAAAGCCCGATTAATTTGCTCAAAAATTGACGAAAGCGCTCCGTTAACTTGAAATACTAGCAAGGTCAAAGAGGCGTAATTGGTGCAATTGAACGTTTCCAGGAAAGCCTCCATCGATTTGATTTCAAATAATTTTCTCGCAATGTTTAAAATCTGATTTAGGTTAGATTGGTTTTCTTTTCCGTATTTGAATTTTAAGGGTTGTAGTTAGGCCAGAAAGCATGGAATCGCGTTTTCAGTTGTCTCCGTACGTCCATCCAAGACCGCGACAAACCATGCAATAGTCAATAAACAAAACTTTCCCTAGTCTACACACAAAGTTACAGTTGATGTTAGTATTCTGTCGCAAATGGAGCTCATCACCTCAGAAGCTTGGGTTCGCCGCCTGTAATGCTTACACGAGGGAGCGGAGACCAGACCCCTATGCTAAAAACACTAATTTATAAACATTGTCCTAGTCTACAAGGCCTTGCGCACAATACTGGTGATCACGGCCGTAACATCGTGCATACGCACGAAATCGTTGTTTCAATTCATGCTCGATATGCGTGCATAAACACGCATGGAAATCAGAAAGGCACGATTTAGGCACGAATTGGGCACGATTTAGGCACGAATTGGGCACGAATTGGACACGAATTAGGCACGAATTGGGCACGATTTAGGCACGATTTAGGCATGATTTAGGCACGATTTAAGCACGATTCGGGCATGATTAAGGCACGATTTAGGCACGATTGGGGCACGATTTGGGCACGATTTAGGCACGATTTATGGATGTAGGCACGATTTACGGATTTAGGCACGGCTCCGATCATGTTTTCTGGGAACAGTACCCCACCGGGTTTGGATGTAAATGTGAATGACGGGAAAGGACACAAGATTAAGGCCAAAGAAGGATAAGAAGTTTTTTCAGTTAAATTATCTTCTCATAGTAAACTATAAACATAAATAAACAAAACCATATCATTAAAATCTCTATATTCTACTTCGTTAAGGGGTGTTTAAGCCTTATTTCGCGTGTCTATGAATGCGTAAAACCTTTTCATTGAACAGAATGAAGACCATATTTCCCATTACCCGCACTAAAACTGTAATAATTTTAGAAGTACTAAAGAAGTCATCCATGTAGTGTTTTAATTGCCATGATATAATTGTCATCTTAACGTAAGCTCAGTTGAAAGCTTAACTTAAACTTGATGCGCGCGTTTCACATATTTCATTAGTTTGCGGATTGTTCGTCATATAATATATAGATGTGTGTGTTTTAAACTTCTCGGCAATAAAACTCAACACTAAGATAATTATCGTTAATTTTTATTTATCTGGCAGCGATCGATTGGTAAAGAAACGAGAGCCACTGAGATCAGGCAGAAATGAAATCTGAACACGCACAAAATTGTTAAATCAGTTGAAAAGAAAAAAATCTATTTATGAGATGGGTGTTCCAATATTACATTTTTACTCAGCTTTTCACAAAATCTGTTGTTCTTCACCGCCCAAAAGAATAGGTAAACTACGCGCTGTGAGCAGAATAAGTTCGTATCGGTGGTTTGATTAAAGAAACCCGCTAAACATGTTAAATGTGAAAATTCAGTCAAAATGACAACTATGAATTTCACCATGTGCTTAGCCAATTTTGCGAGGACAGTTCCTGTACTCTTGTTGCTTTTAAAGATAAGCTTACCTTTTTAGACATCTATGTGTTTGTTCATTCATAAGTGGAGTTCATGCATTTTAGTCTCGCTTTAGGCAATGTTTAGGCACACTCAGGCACAATTTAGGCACGTTCAAGGCACGGTTTAGGCACGAATTAGGAACGGTTTAGGCACGAATTAGGCACGAATTAGGCACGATTAAGGTACGATTAAGGCATGATTTAGGCACGATTCGGGCACGATTAAGGCACGATTAAGGCATGATTAAGGCACGGTTTAGGCACGATTTAGGCACGCTTTGGGCACGATTTACGCACGAATTACGCACAACCGTTTGTGCCATGGCACGCTAGGATGCCCGTAATTCATGCCAATGCCCGGTAAAAAGCGTTTAAGTGGTTTAAAAACGGCAGTCTAACTTCGTAAATTTCTTACAATTTTTAAACATGCTATGTTATTTCTGTATAACTTACACAATTAAGAAGCTGATTTTATGAACATTTAAAATGTACACTTTTTTCAGCTAAATTTCTGCTGGGAATGAAGTGGAAACGACTTATAAAATGCACGTCATGACGGCTAGTAGGAATTTTCTTCAGCAGTAGCTCACCTGTTAAGAAGAATATTTTTATTGTTTTCCCATTAGGTCTAGCCTTAGCCAAGGTTTTGATTGTTCATAAGTTTTCACTTCTTACTACGAAGTTTTATTGCTGTACTATTTACTACAGCTGAAAAAACTATATTGTGCGTGGTTAGACTGCAAATGTTACGGGCAGTGCCTCAAAACATAGTTCAAACACTCATTAATAATTCATAAGCATATTAGCCTATCACACGACGTAAATCCATCACGTGCAGTGACTTTATATCGATAAACCTCATCCTTATTAGTATGCGGTGTTTTATCAGATATAAAGACACTGCACGGGACTTATGAATATTAATTAATTATCAACACAGAAACTGACACAACAAATGGTGACTTTAACTTTTTTTTTCAGTACTGTTTTACGATATATAGCTTTTGCCAATCTATATGGAATCTTCTCCAACCAAATCTGAAGCAACCAAAAGTTTAGCAAGTAAGCCGTTATTTGAATGACACCAGCGCCCAGGTGTAAATTGGTAGGAAAGCGAGTGGTTCAGAGATGCCAGCTGCTTATTTCTACTCGTTCAATGCCAATGAATAAAAATTGTTAGACGTATTATGCACCGTACCTGTCAACTTTGGTATAGCATTTTTCATGGATTAGTTTTTTCCTCAGAACTTTAAAATCCCAAAACTTTCGACAGTTGCCGGGAAGCCATGGTCACCTCGCTGAAGCCAGTGTGGCACATGTGCTGTATGCTAATCAGTCTACTTGTTTTTCTCGTATGCTAATATCCTCTTTGCACAAAAAGCACATTTGTTTGATCTCCGTAGGGACACGCTTTTGGCGGTTCGTGTTTGAAGCCGTTCAAAACACTCACAGCACGTGTTTTATCAAGTCTAAAAATTCTCGCGCTTCGCGCTCGAATTTTTAAACTTGATAAAACACTGCTGTTCGTGTTTTAAACATTACTTAATAGAATAAACTGGTTATGAAACTCAGTCAGTCTTTTGTTATATGTTTTTGTTCTCCATTTCTTTTGTTCGTTTGCCTTGACCCTGCACAAAACACAAAAGGTATTGAAATGCATATGAGCAACTGACCAGTAGAAACATTTGGGCTCACACGTTAAACAAAACAATGTGCAGGGTCACGGTTCGTTCAACATAAAACAAAGCAGCTTTGTACACTCTTTTTGAAATTTGTTCAGCTTCATAACCAGTTTGTTCTAGTAACTATGCTCAAAAGAGTCCATTTTTGGAGTATTAAATCAACTATTTTCATTGCAATTTACACTGTTAATAGACAAAAGACACTCCGCAGGAAACTTCTTCAACAACTTAAAGTTGTGGCCAAATCTTACAACCATCTGATTTGAAATAGTTTTACTACAGCAGGTTTTAGTCAAATTTTTGGCCGTGATCACCAGTACCGTGCGCGTGGCCACAAGTAGTAGATAAAATAATCGTGTCCGATCTGTATGGTTCGGCTCGCCATTGTAAACGCCCATGCAGATCGGACGCGAATATTTTATCGTACTTATGAAATGAAACAATGAGTAGAGATCTGTATGAATACTAATTAGCTGAGCAGGTCTCTGTATCAAAAGTTAATTCTACTGTTTAATAATTCATCAACTCAGTTGATTTGTATGACCCTTGTATTGGGGTTTACAGAGGTGTACATGTGACTCAAATACCACCTATTGATTTGTCACAACTGTTATGAATTATTAATGAATTTTATAAACAAAGTTACAGTTAATTTTAGTCTACTGTCTCAAATGGTTCTTATCAGATCTCCCCAAAAGCTTGGGCGTGCCGCCTGTAAGCTTACACGGGGCAGCGGAGACCAGATCAGACCTAGATTTTTGGCGGGCTTTTATTTGACTCTAAGGATCTGTCGTGTTGTTTGTATTATAAAATCGAACACTATTCACAGTAGAGGCTTTTGAAGGCCAGTCCGTTGTACTGTCAACTAAGGTATAGACAAATCGATCGTTTCTACACGTTTAATTTTCCAATATTTGCATGATTACATTTCCCATGATCCCAAGGCTCTTAAGTTCATTCGAGGGAGGTTAGTTCATGCTATTGGCGAGATGGGCTATTGCTCTGATAGATCATTGTGACACTGATTGGAGTAATAATGCTATCCAGATGAATATAAGTCTTTCACTCGCTTTTTCTGAATCCTTCTGAATATTAATGACACGAAAAATTGTTTAGTTGTCGGTCTGAAAAACACAGTGAAAACAAAACTTCTTTGCGCATCTTCGAATTTTGACGTTAACGGTGTTTGGAAGCTATTATCTCTGCGGGTGGATTCCAAAGCAGGCGCAAGAGTACGCGGGATTGTCCGCGAACGGGCGCGTCCTCTTTTGACACCAAAGGACAGCAGATCAACGCAGGCTCGCATTTCCTAAACCATTCCCGATGTATGATGACTCGGTGATTGAATTAAGGACGAGTGTTTAATCTTGTCTATTATTCATTCCCGCATCCTTACAACAACAACAACAACAACAACAACGTTTATTTGTTCTGTAAATTACAAAAGCTGTATATATAATATATAAATTAAATTAAAAATACATACAGTAGCTGGTTATTATACCCAAAATAACTAAAAAGCTAAACTAGTTGGGTGACCATCATTTATTAATTAAAAATAATATACACGCGAGTCAGAAAAGTGGCTTTAAGTAATTTAACTAAATTTTAATGTACACACCTTAAATAGAAGTAAGGATTACAGAACAAATATACACGTACAAAAAAATAAAATAAATAAATAAATAACTGTACGGAAATAGCGCAAATAGCACAAAATACCAATTAATAGTATAAATTAGTAGAAATTAATAAAATGAGAAGTTAGATCTCTTTTAAATGAGTAGCAGGTTAGAATCTTAAATCTTTCATCTATTTTATTCCACAGTTTAGGTCCATTAAAACGAATATTAAATTTACCATAGTTTGTTCGGATTTTTTTACAACAAACATTCATTCTATAAATAATTGTTATCTTCTATAAATAAAGCCGTCTGTCAACCTCGTCTGTCTGTCTGCCTATTTATTCCTAAAATATACTTAAATCCCACACAGCAATTAAAAACTAATTATCAAACCGCGTCTTTCAATAACACTAGTCATTGAAAGACGCGGTTTGGAAAGTTCAAAGTGCTTCGTAATGCTACTTGCCTTAAGGCGGTACTCAACCTAAATTTGAATGAAAGTTTAAGAGGTTTAAAGAAGGGATAGAAGAAAGAAAATGATTTTTGGAACACCAACAGACAGTTGATACCGACACAAGAGCACCCCAGGTTGATAGTGGACTAACTTGGTGCCCGTCTATTAATTATTAACTGCAAATTCTAATTTTAAATCTTCATTAAATCTTCAATATTTCTTTTTTCTCTAAATTTCATCAATCATTTGAGAAAAACTATTTCCTCCCAAACATACCCAAAAATTTACAAAACACCCCATAACATAGATTCATGAGATGAGCATAGAGTTTTTGGACTGCTTGAAACGTGAACGATATATTTCCATTAAAGCCATGATATGTTAAGTAGCGGAAAAATGGCATTCAGATAGACCCCCGCCTTAAGCAAGAGAATGACGTAAGTTAAATTAGATTATTTGTGTTTCTCGTTGAGTGAACGTCTCCAATTGGAAGCACCCATTAACTAAGGTAAATTTTATTGCACATATTACCTAGTAGACAAAAAGCGACATACTAATCCTACCCTGTTCATTTGAATATATGTTTCGCTGTTTTGGTTTAACGAATGTTTATCATTGCTACGTTATTGATAATTATTTTCAGTACATGTAATCAGTATCACTATTACTTAAAATAGATAGACCGTCTGCTTGAGTCAGACAAAGTTTGCTGTCAGCTCAAAGGCTTTGTATTAGCGTGATACATGTCGTGATGTGTTTTGGATATGAAAGATCGGTGAAATCAGCGGTAAACGTGATTTGAACGTTTTGCTTGCTTCATTTCTTTTCGCCATCATTGAAACCTGCCTTTTTTGCCATGGACCACTTTACCGCTTGGTTCTATATGCTTCGTTTCTAACGGCTCAGCTGTATACAGTTATTTCAATTAACGTTGTCGGGCGAAAGCTCAAGGTTCAAAGCTTACAAGTCAAGACCGAACGAGTAAACCGAGTGCCTGTTCCAGGCATGCAGATAGTTGGGAGCGGTGAAACGAAAAGAAACGGCGCGAACTGGCGAATGAGCGATGCGACGAGCAGGAAAAACGTTTCTTTTGCGCTGATCCCAACTATCATGGCTTGTAGCTTTGAGCTTTCATCCGACAACGTTAATTGAAATAGCTGTATGCTGCAAACTGAACCTCTCAAGAGAGAAATCTGACAATAATATTGCCGCTCTCTATCAATTCTTTGCATTTTCGAAAAAATTTGAGATGTTCCAAGAATAGTTTTTAGGTTTTTTATTCAACATTGACCTAGGTGTTCGATTTTCTGGCGAAAATATTGATAAAAGCCGCATCAAAGTCTTCGCCAACACCATTTTCCCATACAAAATTATTATGCAGATAACACATGAAGGAGTTTGTTTATCTGAGTCACAACGGGGGTCAAAAGTATGTGACGTCATTAGTGCACAGCGCTATTCTCGTGGCACCGCGGCAGAACGTTTGCGCATGCGTAAACTTCAAGCACTTCCGGTCCGTTAAACTACCAGTCAACATCGATGCGAACAGCATAAAACAACACTTCTGCATGAACCAACAGACCTAGATTTTCTAGATGCAATGATGAAAGGACCAAAACCGAAGAAAATTATGGTACGTACACGATCGGTTCTTGCATGAATACATTTCAAGATGGAGTGAAGACTTGTTTTTTGTGAAAAAATGCGATGCAAAAATTATTTGTTCATATTTCGTTGTTGGTGCAAACACCAAACCCCTTGGTGCAAACGCTTGAAACTTGAACGATGAAAAAACTTTTCAACGAAACAAACTTTTTCTCTACCTTTGTTTTATAACTCTTACTTTTTGTTTTCAAACTTCGCGGTACGGGAGTTTTATGTTGTTTATGTTGTAGTTCATTTTTTATTTCAGGTAATTTTTGTTTTTCCTTTGTTTCAAATTCATCAGCATATATTACCATACCCAAAAACAATGGAAAAATAAAAATTACCTGAGATAAAAAAATTAACTACAACATTTACATGGGATTACAGTGTGTCACCGTAAATGCGTTATTCACCGGATGCTCAGTTTTCTACTCATGCGCAGTGCGTTCTGCCGCGGTGCCTATTCTCGTACGGTTGGACATTACCTCCATTCCTCCGATTACACTGAACGCTCCAATGGCTTTATCTAACCATTCAAAATATGAATTTTGAATGTACTATATAAAAAGATCGGGTTCGAACGGTTGTCTTTTCAAAACAGCTTATTCAACACGGCATATATCTATCAACAGGTTCTTCATATCAACAACATTGCTTTGGAAATATCGCATTTTAACATTTTTGGCCGTGCAGCTGAGCGTCCATGTGCAAAACAAAAACAAGTATTTTTCGCTCAGTTAAGGTGGCTCGACTGGTTTCTTTGGCGACATAACACCCCAACTTTGAACGGCTGATACTTCACTGTCCGAGCTCGGTCAGGCAAGCTGCTTCACACATAAACTAGAGATAAATTGAACTTTCCAAAAAAGTAGATTTGATTGACATCAGTGTTACCATAACAACGATCTGATGACGTCATGGTTTTTGCATATTGGTAATTTTCTTAACATCTAGACCTAAACTTTTAAAACGACTGTATGCCTCTTATAGTCTAGATGTATGTCTTCAAGACTGCAAAGTTTTAAAAAAATCTATGAGAGCGTTTTCGAATAAAATTGGGTTGAATATTTTCAATCAAAAATTTAAAAATTCGCATTACTTTCTGTTATTTCGTTGATGCCAGCGTTTTCCTGATAAATTGAAACAATATTTCCACCATATATTATTAATGTGCCATAAAAGTACATTCCTTGAAGGTTTTATCCTGTTTGCTTCACTAGATTTCAGTTGATGTGATCATAAGCAATGTCACCTAAAGGTGGCTCGACTGGGTTTTTTGACAACACAACATCCCAACTTTGAACGGCTGATACTTCACTGTCTGACCTCGGTCAGGCAAGCTGCTTTACACATATACTAGACATGAAATGAACTTTCCAAAAACTAGATTTGATTGACATCAGTGTTACCATAACAACGATCTGATGACGTCATGGTTTTTGCATATTAGTCATTTTCTCAACATCTAGACCTAAACTTTTAAAACGACTGTATGCCGCTTATAGTCTAGATGTAAGTCTTCAAGACTGCAAAGTTTAAAAAAAATCAATGAGAGCGTTTTCGAATAAAATGGGGTTGAATATTGCCATTAAAAATCGCATTACTTTCTGTTAATTCGTCAATGCCAGCGTTTTCCTGGCAAATTGAAACAATATTTTTACCATATATTTTTCATGCACCATAAAACTACATTCCTTGAAGGTTTCATGAGGGTCTGAATGGGGGGGTCCACATGTCGGTTGTCGGTTAAAATTTCATTACTTTGTCGGTTAAAATTTTCGACCTTTGTCGGTTGTCGGTAAATCTCAGTTAATAATTAAAAATGCAAGATCATGCAAGTTAACTATTCGCATTTGTTATGTAATTTGCGCAGTTTTAAGATTTTAAACTCTAGGCGTAGTGTAAAACTTGTAATAATTCATTATTTGATTGCACTTAAAGCTAGTTAACTCTGTTTTTTAGAGACGTGATCGTCTACCCCACTTTTATTTGCAAACCTAGTATACCGATAAAATCACCAAAGCTTTTATTCTAGATGTGAATTTGTTTTCCTGTCGATTACAGGGCATCGAAGTAAATCAAGAGAGGTAAATTTGACAAGAGTGGAATGCTTACTTTAGCCTTTGGGATACGTAATTTTGTTAGCTACGGAAGTCTTTTTTCCCAAGACGTCCACAAACACTTATTACACTTATTATTCAACGACTCTCGTGGCTTTACTGTGGAATTTCTTTGTTTTTTTTTTGCCAAAAAATTCGCTGCCACGCCTATCAACCTGCACCGTTTAAAGGATCTTTAATGATTTTACAACTATTATTACCTCTTACCGTCACATGTCGAGACGCACAAATGCACGAACAGCCCTGCCGGATCGTTTAACACCCGCTCTATTGACAAGCTCTGAATGTTCTTCAAAATCTGATTCCTCGTCATCCGAATCTGTCTCATACTCATCAATTTGTACTTCCCTGTGATCCTTAAACACCTTAGTAACATCCCCTTTGTCCACAAATTGTATGCTAACAACGCGTTGTGGCGTGATTAGCGTGCGCATAGCACAGTTTGATGTAAACAAACTGTTCAAACAAACAAAAATATATTTAAAACCCATCTCATCGTTAACTTTCAATAGAAAGGATCGTTTCATAGAATACAGTGTTGTTTTATCTACCAAACTTGACAAAATAATTAACATTTTAGCCCTTACTTTGAAGATGATTTAAAACTTTTCTTTTCTAAGGAAGGAACCCATTAAATTGCCGCAGAAAGTTTTCAACCAATCACAGGCTGACTTTTGAGACGTCAATACGACTTTATATTGACGTCTCAAAAGCAGGCAAAAGTTTAGGCAAAAGTAACTGAGAATCATGACACAACAGCAGGGCGTCTCGTCGGCTCGCTTACGAGCCGCTGTTCTAGAAATGAGCCCGCTGCTGCTCTCCGAAAAGGAGGATCCCGGGGCTTTAAAGTAATTTGAAGACAGGAAATTCTATAATTGACGAAATTTGGAATTAATGTGGTTACGTCTGGTGAAATAAAGCCCACCAAAGGATCTGGACATTTCCTGCGCTAAAAATAAATTCAAAATGCTCTTCTTTCTAATACAAACATCCCTTCACGTCGGACCATGTCGGTTGTCGGTTGTCGGTTAGAATTTATTTGTCGCTAGTCGGTCATTTTTTCCTCGTTTTGTCGGTAGTCAGTAATATTTTTCGCCCTTTGTCGCTAGTCGGTTAACCCCATTCACACCCTCTTTCATCCTGTTTGCTTCACTAGATTTCAGTTGATGTGATCAAAAGCAATGTCTTAAATATGCTTATTTTACTCATAAATGTAACACTTTTGTTAGGGAAGCGTTTATTTAAAAACTAGTCGATATTTTTTTTTAAAATCTTGTGATCTTAAGTTTAACATGTAATACACTATCTCTGTAAATTTCAAGCGCATTGAATCATTTTAAGGGTGCGAAATAATATTTTAAGTATAGGGGACTTCTCATCTGCATTCGTCTTCCAAAGTTTCATTGCCGTATTATTTGTTTTTCAGCTGGTTTATTTCAGAACTTTCTCTTTTGTTTCCATTCTACATATTTATGCGCTTTTGAAACAACACGTTTGCCATGCCTCGCTGCTGCCAAAGCGATCGTGAAAATTCTTTTGATAGCACAATAGCAATCAATAAGGCTGCGGCCACGCACATGCAACACGTTTAAATGTGGGTTTGTGTTGAAGGAATTGATTCAAAAGGGCTATGTCTAAAATTGGAGAATGAGGAACGGGGAACGGGGAACGGTGAACGGGGAACGGGGAATGGGGAATCTCTAAAAAATGGGGAATCTAAAAAGCAGCTGTTACGAGATCACAACAGTTTTGTCAAGGCGGCCGTAAGTAAAGCTGTCCGCTCACGATAAAAATTTCGCTCAGAAAACTCTGACTGAAATTCAAGATGGCTACAAACTAGAAGTCAGGTGATGCGTTAATTCATTTACCGTATTTTGTGACGTTTTTTTTTTTTTTTCTGTTCATTTTTTGGCTGATTAGGTCTTTCGTAGATCCTACGTATCATTTACAGCATTATCGTTTGCGGTATTTGCAAGAATTTTTTTACCAAAATGTTTGAATTTATTTTCACGTGCTTTCTTGTGCACGATTTTATTTGGTAAATGCGGTTAGAAACAAAATATGAAAGATGTGAGAAGTAAATGTTGTAAAATTAACAGGGCTCGAGAAAATTATTTCCCGTTAATCGCAAAGGCAAACTTGAGATATTAAACAGAAACTAAAACTAGACTGGTCTAGACTGCAAACGGACATCATATTATTAAATGCCATAAAGCAATCATTTTAAATAACTAAAAGGCGATAAAATTTTTTGTTTGAAGGACGATTTTCCTTTTCTGTTTATACGAAAGAGACGAAGGAAAGAATGAAACTGCATTGAGTTACAATTTGTTATGCGTAACATCATGCGGAGCTTCAAGGCATCACGTTCCATTTAGCATAAACAAACAGGTCAAAGATGTCACGCAAACGTCCCCCCCCCCCCAAAAAAAAAGTATCTTTCTTGTTTAAGAGTTTCAATGATTTTGAAATTGATTTGATTTCTATATTTACAAATTCAAAATAAGTTAAAAAAAGAGCTAGGAACACCATAGAAATCCGCCGTAAATATCAACCTAAAGGCTGAAAAATACTCACGCAACCTTTCATCTCATCTGTTAGAAACAAAATATGAAAGCTGGGAGAAGTAAATGTTGTAAAATCTTAAAAAACAACTCATCTCAAATGCCAAAGATACGTTGCATGAAGATACGTGTACTGAGCCATTTTTTTTTCTCTTAAATTTCTTCAGCAGGAATTTTTTTTGGTAATTGCCCCCCCCCCCCCCCCCCCCCCCCACAAAAATTAAATGGTCCGTCCCTTACTTCCATTCTATTGCTACTTAAATTCGGAAACCAACACGTGACTGCTGCGCACAAAAACTCCAAAAAAACTTCGAATTTGAGCGTAAAATTACGAACGATATTTCAATAAAAATGGCTCACCTGAACTTATTTGTGTGTTTACTGGTGTACTGAGTGGTTTTTGGGTCGATTCAAAGCGATTCCAGCGAGTTTTAGTTCCACTCATTTCTTCCTCCCTAAAAGAGTCTACAAAAGTCTAAAAGTCTAAAAGTCTCTCTTTTAATAGGGAGGAAGAAATGAGTGGAACTAAAACTCGCTGGAATCGCTTTGAGTCGACCCAAAAACCACTTAATACATCAGTAAACACACAAAGAAGTTAAAGTGAGCCATTTTTATTAAAATATCGTTCGTAATTTTACGCTCAAATTGGAAGCGAATTTTCCCCATACAAATCCTTATAATTTCGCTATTACGCAACAGTTACCACGACGTTCAAATTACAACGTGTAAACATCACTTGAGCTTGGGATACCTGTGTTTTTAAAATCACTACCATTACTTTTTTTTATTTTTTTTTTATTTATTTTCATCACTTACTAAACAGTACAATATTTATAAAAACGATGCTTACACTACTTACAATGCGATACTTATACAACTTGCAAGTATAATACTTTCACTATTTTTTTTTTGAACATACACACATACAGTTAACATTCACAAAGACAATCTACAACAAAACGGAAACTACGACTTGAAGCTGACAAAAAAGAAACCTAACACAGTAGAAACATTAGTGGTAACTAAAATTAAATGGGTGCGCAATCAGTCAAGTAAACAGAATTTTATATCATATTTAAAAGAGACGAGAAAACAGACCATTTTGTTCTGAAATCATTTTCGCGACCAGTCATACAAGAAATAAATTTTTCTAGACAAATTTTATCACGAGCTAGGAAAACAAATTCATTAAAGATGTAAAATTTACCGTTAAGAGCTTTTACGTAAAGAAAATACTTTCCAATAGTGACTAAATGATTGAGGGCTAAACAGAATTTAGAATCATTATTAATAATGCCAAACATAATTTCTTTTGTTGAAAGCGATAATTTTGAGTTCACCATGCGTGAAGCCCAATCCAGAAACTCCTTCCAGAACAAGGTGGCTTGTGTGCACTCAGTGAAAAGATGAATGATGGTGTGATCTGCTGGACAAAAGGGGCAGCGTGGGGAGTCTTCTTTTTTCATTTTAAATAATAAGCTCTTAGTGCACAGAATATTGTGAATAATTTTGTACTGGAACATTGATAGCTTTACTTCTTTTGTTACTTCAAAAGGCAATAGATATAATTTTCTCAAAGCATCCTTCTGGTAGCCGAAATTTAAGAGTCTTTTCTCACAAGTCGGCGGAGGCATTGATCGAAGAGACAGCAGCTTAGTATAAATTTTTTTGCAAGTCATTTCCTCTATTAATATTTGCGGTGTTAAGCTTTGTTCGAGAGAGCAATTAAGGAGTTTTTTCCAATTTTGAGGGATTGCGTTAACAAGGCTAAAGTACTGTAAGAAATTGCATCTTACGTTAAATTTATTACGAAAAGAGTCGAAGGACAAAAAGCAGTTTTGCTGTGTATCAAAGAGGTCATTAATTTTGAGAATTCCTGCATTGCGCCAGTGCTGGAAGTACATAGATTTTTTGTCAGACTTAATAAACTTATTATTCCAAACTATCTGTTCAAGAACATCATTTTTACTTTTTGGGTTGGAAGCTATTACGTCTTGCCAGAATGTGATTATTTCATGATAAAACGCTGGAAGGCATTTGTTCAGATTAAGGTGACTGATGTCATAGTTACACTTGAAAAGCTCTGGGCCCCCAACATTCACAAGGAGGGATTTCGGGATGTACTGCCACGGAGCGTCTGAATTTGAGCAAAGTCGCTTAACCCAATTTAACTTTAAAGCCTTATTAAACAAAGCAAAGTCTTTCATCTCTAAGCCTCCCTCTTGCCTTGTTTTGATGAGTGTAGTGTATTTTATCTTGGGTGGTTTGTGGCTCCAAATAAAATCTAAGACTATTTTTTTTGCTTCATCAACAAAAAGTTTTGGAGTTTTCATTACACTGCAGATAAATACCAGTTTGGAGAGCGCAAGGGATTTCACTAGATTTATTTTGCCGTAAACAGAGATGTCTCTTTGAGACCATTATGATATGTTTAATAGTTTTTTTAAGGAAGTTAACTTATCCCAGAAGTTCCGCTGTAGAACTGTGTCACGTTCGTACGCAAAATGAACACCAAGCGCGTAGACAGGCTCCTCACTAATTTGAAGATTTAGAATTTTATCTTTTCTATGGCGCCATGAACCAAGCCATAACAATTCCGATTTTGATTCGTTTATTTTAAGGCCGGAACATCTTTCAAAAAGGCCGAACACATCAAATAGCTGCATGACGGACTCACTATCTCTCAAGAGCGCTGTCGTGTCATCCGCATACTGAGATAATTTTATTTCCTGGATCCATTGTACTCAATTTCAATTCCTTTGATCATGTTGGAGCGTCTTATCTTTTGCGCAAGGATCTCAATAGCTATAACAAACAACATACCCGATAGTGGGCACCCCTGTCGAACACCTCTTTCAAGTAAGAAGGGTTCCGACGCGTGACCATTGTTCAACACGCAACTGGAAATATTATGATAAAAAACATAAACCCACTGGCGAAGATGAGGGCCAAAATTAGTTGCTTCCAAACATTTTTTAATGTAGTTACATTCCACCGAATCGAAAGCTTTCTCAAAATCTAAGAAGACGGCCACGCCTGGAATATCCTTATGCTTAGTGTATTCCATTATATCTAAAATCAGTCTGATGCTTTCGCCTATGAACCTTCCTTTTACGTACCCTGTTTGAGTGGGATTGATCAAAAGTGGAAGTACCTTTTCAATACGGAGAGCAATGGTTTTGGTTGCAATCTTATAATCTACATTAAGTAAAGTCACAGGTCTCCAGTTTTTTAAATACTGGGTATCCTTTTTTTTCTTTGGAATCAAAGATATAATCCCTTGTCGTTGAGAAATAGATAAATTTCCAGTATTGAAGGCGTAGTTAAAGCTGTTGACAACATAGGTGCTAATAATGTCCCAGAAAGCTCGATAAAATTCTGTTGTTAGCCCGTCAGAGCCAGGAGATTTATTATTTTGCATCATTGATAATGCTTTTGTACATTCAGCTAAAGTTATCTCTCCTTCACAAGTGCTGGCCATCTCTTCAGGTAGTTGAAGATCCACATTAAAAAAATCACTAAACTCCTCACTATTAGGATCCACATTCCTAGAGGAGTATAATTCTTTAAAGAAGTTCCGCTCTTCATTAAGAATTTCTTTTGGTTCTTTAATCCTAGTGCCGTTGTGGTCAATCAAAGATGTTATATGTTTTCGCCGGTAGTTTAATTTTTCTAAATTAAGAAAATATTTGCTGTTTTTTTCTCCATGCTCATACCAGCGGGCTCTGCTTCTTATAATAGCACCACGTGTTTTTTCAGATTGAAAATCAGAAAGTTTAATTTTGATTCGCTCAAGTTCGGCTTTGTCATCTTCACTGTATGTTGTCTGAAGTTTAGTACTCAGTTGAGCAAACCTAGATGTAAGGAGTTTCTCTTCATCGCGGTTACGCTTTGCTTTCATTTTAGAAAACCGAACTGTCAAGCCTCTGATCTCCATCTTGACCATTTCCCAAAACAAACCTTTGTCTTCGACCTCTTTGTACTTGTCAACGAATTCTGGAATTTTAGAGCGTAATAAAGCTATGTATTCATTGTCAGATAACAAAGAATTATTAAACCTCCAAAAGCCTGGACCGCGCGCGAGGCGCGGTTTCTTCATCAAAACAGATGGAGAGAATTAAAGCAGAGTGATCTGAGAAGATGTTGGGCATGATTCTACATTCTTGAATTAACTTTTGCAAAAATTTTGGGATGAAAAAACAGTCAAGTCTGCTTTGTATCTTCATCGATAGGTTGCTCCAAGTGAAACCGATATTATGCAAGTTTACTATGCGCCATGCGTCCACAAAACTGTGAACCCTGATTGTCGACTCAAACTCAATTACTGCTGTATTTTTTGAATCGAAAGGCCTGCCACCTTTCTTGTCCATGGCATTCATAACACAGTTGAAATCGCCACCTAACACAAGGTTCTCATTTGCATATGCAGATAACACAGAACTGGACAGATCCCTAAGGAAACGTATTTGTTGAGAAGGATCATTTGGTGCATAAATATTCACAAAAACTATGTTTGTTTCATCTATTGATGTTTCTGCGAGAATATATCTTCCATTTTTATCGGTTAAGGTTTTGTTAATAGTGACATTAAGATTTCGTTTAAACAGGACCATTACTCCTTTACTGTGAGTTGTGCCATGGCTAGCTACAACTTTCCCACCCCACTCGGCTTCCCATCGCTTTATAGTTTCCAATGAAGAATAAGTTTATTGGAGGAAAACAACGTCCGATCGTTGCAGGTGCAGCCATCGAAAAACCTGTCTTCTTTTTTTTTTGAACTATTTAGCCCTCTTACATTCAGTGTCGAAAGCTTATGTAACATATTTGTTGCTCAATTATATAATGAAATGAATTTCTTTGCCCGTGTGGCACAAGCCATAGACAAAAGTGAAAATTTATATTGCCTGGATCGCTTTCCCCTTTGGGGAAAGAAAGCAAAATTGACTGCGCAAAAATTACGACGAAACAAGAAAAAAAAAAACACGAAACGTACAAACAAAACTCCATAACTTACCTCTGAATTTGAGCGGCGTTGACTGACTGCGCATCGAGCTAAATTAGTTTGTAAAGCACACTACTGGTCCTTCAAATATGGCCGTGAATAATAACATAAAGGTTTTGAGCTATTTTATGCGTCCATTAAATGTCCGTAGAGAAGGAAAGCATTTGTCTCCGGGCCGCGGTTAAGCGACCCGTCTATAATTAGCCTTTCTACCTTGAAAAATGCAGTACGCTTTTCTTGCTTGGCAGCTTTTAATACTGGGTATAGTTTTTTCCTCATTTCTTCTACCTCCTTTGGAAAGTCGTCGGAAATTCCACTACCACTACTGTGGCTTATTGTTTTACACTCCGCGTGGTTCTCAATACATCAGTAAACACTCCGCGTGGTTCTTAATACATCAGTAAACACACAAAGAAGTTAAGGTGAGCCATTTTTATTAAAATATCGTTTGTAATTTTACGCTCAAATTGGAAGCGAATTTTCCCCATACAAATCCTTATAATTTCGCTATTACGCAACAGTTACCACGACGTTCAAATTACAACGTGTAAACATCACTTGAGCTTGGGATACCTGTGTTTTTAAAATCACTACCATTACTGTGGCTTATTGTTTTACACTCCGCGTGGTTCCGGTTAATTCTTTCTGATGGCAATGGACCTTTGATTTCGTAGGTCAGTCATCGTTTTCGTACCTTTTCAATTATCAACTTGAAGATATCGCAGGAGACGACGGAGCACCACCTTTCTAATCTTGTACAGCCAACTTAAAATCAACATTGGAAGGAATAACCTGAATAACCTTCTCGCAGTTCTCGTCCTACACGTTTTTGGAACAACCGCGGGCATGACGCCGGCACGAAAAAACGCAAAGCGGTCACGTTCGCGAGCTTACGTGATCTTGCAGATATATCGAGCTTTTCTCTCCGGATGTTCAAAAATGTAACGAGAAGTTGTTAATTGTAATTTTTCTTTCAAACTTACCAGAAAGTAGAGTGAGTTTTTTTTGGAGTTTTTTACTTGTGTAACGGTTTCGCAGTCGAGACCGGATATTTACACATTGAACCAGATAGTAAGTGTCATAGCATGATTTGTCACAAAACACAGTAGATGAATTAACGCATCACCTGACTTCTAGTTTGTAGCCATCTTGAATTTCTGTCAGAGTTTTCTGAGAGAAATTTTTAACGTGAGCGGACAGCTTTACTTACGGCCGCCTTGACAAAACTGTTGTGATCTCATTTCTCGTAACAGCTGCTTTTAAAATGCCCTATTTAGAGATTCCCTATTTTAGAGATTCCCCATTTTAGAGATTCCCTATTTTAGAGATTCCCCATTTTAGAGATTCCCTATTTTAGAGATTCCCTATTTTGGAGGTTCCCCGTTCCCCGTTCCCCGTTCCCCGTTCCCCGTTCTCCGATTCCCCGTTCCAAGATTCCCCGTTCCCTATTTTAGACATAGCCATTCAAAAGCGCACAAATATGTAGGCTCAGTCTCCAGCCGTGGGTGTCTCGATGCGCCCGCGATATCTCCCCACCTCACGGCTGGGCGCACGGCTTTGGTTGCTTGTCCATGACGTCATTACAATTATGCGGAAAATGGACACGTCATTTACATAATAGAATAGATTGATGCGAACTTTGCTTTCCTTCGAAGTGATCCAACACTAGTGGAAAAGCTTGAAAAATTAAGGATTTACCCGAACCAGTCGGTAGAATGACAAATGCATCTCGTCCCAAAATAAGTTTCTTCATAGCAAGACTCTGTTTCTCCCTGAAATTATCAAACCCAAACTTCTGAAGCGCGTACGAGCAAGCATTTTTAAACCCGCCTGTTAAAGCTTGCATAGTCCGCCATCTTTGTTTATTTATGCAAATACCCGCTAATTTCGGCGGGTTCGTTTCTGATTGGTCAATGTAAACAATAACCAAACCCGTGCGCCAAGCCGTGACCCACGGCTGGAGACTGAGCCTAACAAAATATGTACAATGTAGACAAAAGAGAAAGTTCTGAAATGAACCAGCTGTCAGCAAATAACACGGCAATGAAACTTTGGAAGACGAATGAAAAAGACCCCTATACTTTTAATATTATTTCGCGCCCTTAAAATGATCCAATGCACTTGAAATTTACAGAGAGAGTGCATTATATGTTAAACTTTAGATCAAAAGTTTAAAAAAAAATTCATCGACTAGTTTTTAAATAAACGCTTCCCTAACAAAAGTTATATTTCTGTGAGTAGAATGGGCATATTTAAGACTTTGCTTCTGATCACTTTAACTGAAATCTAGTATTAAAAGCAAACAAGATGAAACCTTCAAGGAATGTAGTTGTAAGACACATGAATAATATATGGTGAAAATATTGTTTCAATTTGTCAGGAAAACGCTGGAATCGACGAATTAACAGAAAGTAATGCAAATCTTTAAATTTGTTATGGAAAAAAATATTCAACCCTATTTTATTCGAAAACGCTCTCATAGAATTCTTTTAAACTTTGCAGTCTTGAAGACCTACATCTAGACTTTAAGCGGCATACAGTCGTTTTAAAAGTTTAGTTCTAGATGTTGAGAAAATTACTAAAATGCAAAAACCATGACGTCATCAGATCGTTGTTATGGTAACACCAATTGTCAATCAAATCTACCTTTTTGGAAAGTTCATTTCATCTCTAGTATATGTGTGAAGCAGCTTGCCTGACCGAGCTCAGACAGTGAAGTATCAGCCGTTCAAAGTTGGGATGTTGTGTTGTCAAAAAACCCAGTCGAGCCACCTTAAGGTGTTTCCCTCCAGTTTCCATGCAGCCGCACCGAACATTTTTGAGTTGCCGTTTAACTAACTTTCCTTTATTGAATTAGTATGAAACTTACACAAATTATTGTACTTAGTTTGAAGTTTATAAGAATGTAACAATTTTGTAAATCGCATTTAAAATTGCGGAGATAAACGAGAAACATTGAAATCACATATGGCAAACAAAATATCTAAAAAGTAGAAACTTTTGTCAAGCCGATTTTGAGTAAATCAGAAAAACATTTCGAACTTGTGATTTTCCATGTGTATGAGCACAACCATAAGTTCCTCAATTAAGCTTATAAAAGTTTAATTTCTCAATCTCAAATTTACGCCAAAATGTGTGTTTAGTGTATGAGATGAAACTATGAAAGTTTGAAAGCGTTTCTCGTTTTAATTTTGGAGAATCGATTTTCTATAGGAAACCATAGTTTTTTGACTGAGTCCTTGATATTGTAGTTTTAGCGCTTTTCTACATATTTCAAAAACCGCGAGATAGATTTTTTTTTCAACTTTGATGGTCGTTTCTTTATAATATGAACAACATTGTCTCGAAGTTTCCTTTTGATTGAAACATTGCAACATGGTCAAATAAAATAATAAAGTTCACCTAAAACGCGATTGAGACTTTGCGTTTTGCGTTATTCTTTTATTTCTTTCCTGTTTCTCCTAAAGTTATAAAATTTATAGTCATAAAAAATCCGACAGTTTATATTTTGAACAGTTTAACCTTATTCGGCCTTGGGGGGGGGGGGGGGGGGGGGGAGGGCACAAAGTGCCCGCGCTAACTTTCAACATTCATAACTTCTTTAATATGTATTCAAACGCCATCAAACTTTGTGACTTTTCCTAAAATTTATCTGGCAACAATTTCATATGACAATTTTTTGATCACGTGACTTGACGTTTCCATGGCAACAAGATTTTGACAGCCATGTTTTTGGAAATTTGCATATTTATACCTTTGAATGAAGAAAAACAATGTTTATTGGCATAACTTTTGTATTTTTACGTAATTTAGCGTTTATTTATTGGTTTTGATTAATTTTGCGTCAATTTGGACGGTTTTTAAGAGGTTTTAAAATAATTCAGAAATCCAAGATGGCGGATCCAAGATAGCGGCCGTATAACTAATTACCTAATAACTACGTCATATGACGTCATCGTTCCATTGTGCGGGCCGCAAAGGAGACAGTTTTGGACGTACTATGTACCCTCTAGGTTTTATTGTCATAGCCTTAATGTTCTTGAAGTTACGTAGGCCCCCCAGGCTCAGGAACTCAAAAAAAGCCCAGGCCGAATAGGGTTAATGGCAAAAGCTAACAAAAATTAATAATGATTGACTCAAATCCGTCTGTCCATTTTTAAAAGCGGACTGGTCTCACTGTCTGCAAAAGTTCTGACCATAAGGACTTGATTTACCCGTTAAGTATGACAACACAACGATAACGAAGTTTCCTGGAAGTTTATGAAACGATGAAATGTTTGTAACTAACAACATTATATATTGCACCCAACCTCAACAAGACTTGAAATCCCAGTAATAACAACACCGAACATACACAATACTCAGGTAGTAACTTTTCACAATGATGGTCAGGTATGTGATAGCTGCCATCTGTCAGTTTTTCTTTCCATTTTTCCAAACGATCTCTTTTACGTATACTCACGTATCTACTCCAGAAAACAGTAGATTGACCCAAGCGTTTATCCAGTTTTTGCTGCTTATGTTCTCTTTTAATGCGAACACAAGTCCACTACTTTTCCCGTAGTCCTTTATAATTTTCTTCATATTTTTCCAACCAACACAGGCGTCCCTGTTGATGCTTACTCTCGGCAATCTTTTTATATACTTGGAAGCTATTCTTTTGAATTTGCCTGTACAAAAACCATATAAACGGTCTTTAAAAATCGTACTTTTTATTGGTATTCAGGTTATTACATTTGTGGTTAAAATGTCATTTATGGTGAGTCAGATTATTACATTTACGGTTAAAAATGTATTACATTTATGGTTAGTCATTTATTACATTAATGGTTGATTCTTATTACATTTATGGTCGGTATTACATTTAATGGTTGATTTTTATTACATTTATGGTTGTTATTACATTTATGGGTGATACAGGGGTAGCTTAGGCAATTGTCTTTCAGCATGGATTTATTTTCCCAACCAAATAATGTGCAGCAATATTTTTACCGGTTTACAATATATATTTTTTTAATTCACTTGGCTGTGCACAATACTTTTCTTTTGCAAAAACCGTGCAGGAATGTTCCTTTTTTGGCAATTGCCCATAAATAGTAATTTATTTAATAGATAAAGATAAGAATCCTGCATCTAAAAAAAATGCCTGTTAAGTAATAATTGTGATGTCCCTCGTGTTTTATTTGGTTTGAAGCATCAGGTTGAAACATCTTCGCTCTCCATGGCTAAAATTGGGTTAGCATTTTCTGGCGGTGGGATTCGGTCAGCGGCTTTCTGTTCGGGAGTCCTGCGCAGACTGCTTCATAAGAATGTGGAGATAGGCTACCTGAGCTGCGTGTCGGGAGGTGGTTACACAGGGTCCGCTTACATGGACTGGAAATATAGACACGGCAAAAAAGACGACAAGACATGGCATCAGGAATTTTTCAACCACATGAGACGAGAAGCGGGGTTTATCTGTCACTGGAATAGGCCCTGCAAGGCTATTATGGAATTAATGGCTATAGTGGCTGCTATACTCTTTGCCTCTATTGTTGTACCAGTGGTCATGTGGGTTTCATTGGCGTATCCCTCTGCTTATGTCATAGATTTCCTCTTCGGGAAAATTCTTAGAGGTGGAGAACTTTCATGTTCTGAAGTGGTGCAAAATAACCCGAACAAAACCAGCGATCAGTGCCGGTTGGAACGCCAGTCGTCGGACGCTATATATCATCGATTTGCTCTATTTCTGGTACCCGTATTCGTTTCATTTATATCTTATGTTCTAAAAGGCTGTATTCCAAAAGCAAAGGGCCTTTTCAAATTTCTTTCTACTTTTTGTGTAGCCTTTTTCGCACTGGTATTTTTCCCGTGGTTCATAAATGATTTCCTTCGTTTTGTTCCAAATTGGTTGAAAATATTCATATTTGTCTCTCTCCTATTTCTTTGGCTTTCATTTCCCCTTGTGCGATCAACTGCCACACTTATGATTGGCATATACGTTTGTTCGTTTGTTGTTTACTGGCGAGTTTATAAAGAGAGTGTCCTGGGTGTTGGCTATGATGATAAGACGTTTAATTTGCTGCTGGGAATAGCAACATTATTGAACTGGATTAGACCATTGTTGGTTACCATTCAGCAACGCCTTGCCCACGTTTATTTCAGGTAGGATTTCCAAGGAGACCCGCGTAAAACTCCGGTGATTTGTCGCCCACAAATAACGATTCATCACTTAGACAGACTTATAAGTGCTATTAAGGAAAAAGACGCCGTATTTTATGTAAATGCTAAAGTTTCAGCCGCATAACATTTAAGAATGAGTTTTTAAAATAGTTTGAATTTTGGAAAATTTAAAGAATTTGAATGGAAAAAAAGTTGCTAGAGAGCAAGGATTTGCTCTCCATCATTTGTTCCCATAGAAATCCTTGGTTTAATTTTTTTCAGTTCAAAAACTTTCACTCTCGAAGAGACTAACTGGAAAAAAAGAGCTTCTGCATCGGCAAGTATGCAAAATAAAAAGATTTATTATCTTTTTTGGCTTGGTTATGGGAGGTTAATGATGAATATATAACGATTCCCGCTTTCTCGCAGATGGATAATCCAGAAGGCATTTTTCTATCCAAAGTCAGTGGGCGTGTGTGGATGCGCAGGGATAATTTGGCGAAACCTTTTTCTTTATTGCCCGACCTGTTGTGAGCCCCAAGTAAAAGGAATAAAGTACAGCCCTGCCTTAACCTTGGATGATTTAGATGACATCACCCCGACGTACATCGGGTGTATTACAAGCAACCTGTGGAAACGCACCTGGTCCCCCAGAGAAGCTCACTATGAAGTCTTTTCTATGAGTTCTCATAACATTGAGCGTCTTGACCGTCCTCAGAACGAGCAGGAATTGCATGGCAAGTTAATGCCCATGGATGTCTATCTATCAGATGTCGTGGCAACATCTGCGTCTGCGTTAAACCATCACATGGGAGGCATGCAGGGTGACGAAGAAGCGTTTAGAGATTTGAAAGTTATTCTTGGGCTATCCACAGGTACATCGCTTGTGTCTGATGAGAGATATGAGCAGAAGAGACCGCTCTGCGTTCAGGTGAGGAATGCGCGTAAGGGTCGGATAGTTGACGATAGTTCATACTCTCTAAGACCGGTTGAAAGTCGTCGAAAGTCGTTGAAAGTCACCTTTTTACCCTTGGATAAAATCCCACAGAAGCTATACCAGAATGGAAGCGGAATGTTTACGAGATTTCTGGTGTTTGACATTTACGAGTTATTAACCCTTTAAGCCGTTAGAGTGTCATATGGCACATAATCACATAACGTGTTCAATATCTGGTCAATTTTAATGAATTTTAGCCACCAAAATGTCCTTGGAAAAATCAACCCGTTGAATACATAAAATCATACCCCCAGCTCTATGTGATTTAATTGACCACCCCTCAAACTTAATGCATTTGTGTTCTGAAATAGAGCTCATATTATTCTACTCATTGAGAGCTACAGAATGAGGTAAACTTTGGGGAATAAGATGGGGACTCATTAGCAGAGTTTACTTAACAATTCACAAGAAAAAGACCGAATGTAGATTCATATTCGTCCTACAATGATACAATGTCCTAGCAACGGTTCAAACGACTCATGTTTTGTTAAAACTAGGAAGAAAAACTGTCTTATTTATTTTGTGCAATTTTTCAAAGTGTTTTTGGCAAGAAATCTCTCGCTGGTTGGAGCATCGTAACATTCACACCGCTGTTGACTTGAACATTTAAACCAATATTATGTTTGGCTTGTTAGATATTAATGAACATTTTATGTCTCTTAATCACGTTATTCTTATAGCTAAACAAACTATTTTTCTCTGCCGTCGAAAGAATATCGCTCCAAATTTCAATATATTTCGTGCAAACCTTAAAACAATTGTTAAAATAGAAGAATTCCTAGCTAAACAAAAAAACAAAATGAACCTACACCTTGAAAATTGGAAACTTTTCGTAGAACTACTTCAGTAAGAATTTTTTTTTTGTATTTGTAGTAATAATTCATTCTGTAATAACTATAACTTTCTTTTTCCTTTTTCTCTTTTTTTTATTTTCATGTTAAACTCCTTACCTATGGAGTCAAAAGTAGTAACGATTTTATGTGTTTTTTTCTTCTTTTCTTTATGTACGTATGTATGTATGTAGGTTGTATTGTATTGTATTGTATTGTATTGTATTGTATTATATCCCATTAAAATTTTCAAATTAAAAAAAAAATAAGTCTGATCACATATGGAACATCTATAAAAAGTATTTACATCAGGCGACGCATTGCGCGATTCTTGGTGGAAACATGTCTATTCTGAGCATGACTGAAAATATCTCACGACGTAGGTTCGATCTAAGCCAGACGAAACACGTCAGCTCAGCGGCGACTGGTCGCGACAACCAAGTCGCCTGTAGTTGTTTACGCAAAGAGACTGGCTGTAGCGAATGATTTTTTTATTGTTCTTTTGTTTTGTTTGTTTATTGCATTTATGCCGTCGTAGCGATTAGTCTCAGAGCAGTAAACACGATGCGACTAGTTGCAGAAACAGTTTGATTTGGCCTTTGATTAGGTAATTATTTTATTTGGTCGCATGTGCGACTATTTGCACCGCCTATACACACAGGGAAATTGCTGCGACCAGTCGCTTCAATTTAAACATGTTTGAATTCATGCAACCAGTTGCCGTGACCAGATTTATTGCCGGAAATGAGGTGTTCGCACGGAGGCGACTAGTAGCGGCGACCAGTCGGCAAGACTGGTGTGTGCAAAACTTATTTAACATTCTTTGTATGACAAAACTATTTGTTTTTATTATATTTTACAGCTCCTTCCGATACTGTTAGAGATACTGCGTGGTATTCCTTTGGTGGTTTTCTTTTCGATTTACTTGACAACTGGTGATGGTATTTACCTGTCAATCGGAATTCTGGTGTTTTACGCCTCTGCGTTCCTTTTGACAATCATAGCATTGATACCGACCGGGAGCAAAGATGTAGGAAAACTGGAGCGAATCGCCAGATATAGACGACTTTTTTCACGAATATAAACAACCATGCTTTTCTCTTTGGTGTAAAAAAGTTAAAATTGTATTACAATAGAAGGGGATTAACAATATACTGATGAGCTCCAGTCATTTAACATTCTGTCAGGTAATGCAGTGCTATCTTTTACAGGCGAACTGTTTGGTACATTTTATGGTAACTTATCACAAAATTGGATCATTATTTTTCAGTTTCTGTTAATACAAAGATATATTTTGTTTTCTAAAATAACACCAAATCACCGTGCAAGATAAACCGTGCAATCACATAGAGCTTGTTAACGATTGACTGAATATGAATGGTGGATAGATGGATGAATAGTTGAATGAATCGATATTTTGATTTAAGAGACAGTCTTAAATAGCTGTAAAAAACCACTAAACTAAACACTAAACTAACTTTTGATTATTATATCCGACTTTTTATGAACAGGTGGTTTACTATCCATGTCCCTAGTGTCCAATTCGTTCGCAATGCAATGCAAATCACCAACAAAGGTCCCAATCCCCCGGCGGTTCTGTATCTGAGTGACGGTGGCCATATTGAAAACCTGGGTATTCTGCCTCTACTGAAAAAGAGACTGAAGAGAATTGTGGCCCTAGATGGAGGTCAGACCATCCTAGACGAGGACTATGGGAGCTCTCTCTTGACAGCTTTGGATATGGCCAGGAAGAAGCTGGGCTGTTCCTTTTCAGGAATGGATGGACGAGATGTTGCCGAGGATATTCGGGAGAACTTTGTGGAGAGAAGTCCTGGATCACAGCCTTCCAGTTACAGGTGAGGAAGTCTCTGTAAGCGGACACCCCTATAATTCGCCTCTCCAGAAACTAAGGAGAGACTGAGCACCAGCATTTGGCGCTGAGATTTTTGGGATCGTTTGGATAACCAATATATGAGTTATGATTGGTTAATCGTTGCTTTTAAAAACCATCAACCTATCGTAACTAACGATGGTTACCCAAACGATCTCAGAAAGCTTAGTGCCGAAAGCTGGTGCTTAGTCTCCCTAATGTTTCTGAAGTGGCGAATGCCGACACCCTGTAATGCGAACATGATTGGCTGGTCCCAGGCAAATTCCATGTCTGAAACTAATTAAAACTCTCTATACGGCGGATATATTTTTAAAGCGTTCATCGAAAATAACATTCAAAGCGGACACTGGCACTACAAATTTGTGTACAATCGATAGAATATAAGTCAGAACGGAAACACATACGCGTGTACTCTGTCCCTCATTTTTCCGAACTCTTTGCTCGACACTCTTATCAAATACAAGTTAGCCTGTTCCAAGTTGTAAGATAGGGGAGAGGATTTCTCGAGTCAGTGTTGCATTAACTGTCTACATAAAGGAGGACACCTCTCTAGAATTATGCTGCAAACGGTGCATGATACTTAATGATAGTCGAAATTCGCGCTCTCGTTTGGCCGCCAACTATCATGCATGCACTATCGTGCACCTATTGCCACCTAGAGTAGCGGGCTCAGCTGTAGCTTTACCAAAATGATCGCAAAAAGTCGAGGCCCGAAAAAAAAGAAAATATCGAGCCAAAACATTGTATATACATCGGCACAATAGTAGTTGAGAATCAAGCGAGAAGTTGGGTGACTGCTCGTTTGACCACCTCCCATCAACCATCTTGCGCTATCACGCATCGTTTGACAGGTAGCATGATAGTCGACAATGATAGTAGATGATAGTTTGGGATCAAAACTCTCACCCCAAATATCATCGACCATTGTGCGTCGTTTGATCAGGACTTCAAGGCTGGTTCTCATATAATCGTCTCGGTGACCCCGGTCGTCTGAGTCGTTTCAAAAGTTTTTTTTTTTTTGCAAACGACTCAGATGATCGAGACGACTCGAGCGATTTGGGTTCTCATATGATTGCCCCGGTCGTCCCGAACGTCAATAGCGCGGTCGTAAACTGGGTCCGACAACATGTTTTGGGCGCTAGAATCGTGAAAAAATGGTGGCTGTTTAAGCAGAGTTAAACTCCGAAGTTGTCGCCATTTTGGAACAAGTAGAGATATGAATACTGGGAAATAATAGTGTATTCTGGGGTAGATTTGGGTCGCTTCGATCGCCTCAGTCGTTCCGGTCGCCTGAGAGTAGTTCTCATATGATCGTCCCCGATTTTTCACGATCGTGCCAGTCTTCCGGATAGAACAAACTTCTATCCAAGCGACCGCGATCGTCCCAGTCGTCCGGGTCGTTTGCGATCGTCTCGGGTCGTCTCAGAAGTGTTCTCATATAATCGTCCCGGTCGTCCGTGCACTTTTTTGAAACGAATCGGACGACCGGGACGATTATATGAGAACCAGCCTTAAGGACGTTCGCGCTTATAATTTGTTCATGTGTATCCTTACTGCGCATGCAATTCATGTTGCAATGCCATGCTACGTCATGCACGAGCGCACGCAAAGGAAGAAATCTAAACAGAACAAGCGCTGGTAGCCATCAAGTTAACTTTGCTTAGATTTAACTCGCTTGGATGGTCGGTGACCTCTACCATTTTTTGCTAGATAATTATCTTTTCAAATTCTCGACAGATTGTGAAAAAATGAACAAAAACTCAGTCAATGAAGGAAGTTTAGAATTTTCCCATTTTTCTACCCACGCAACATCGAATCCCGCGAACTTGCGGCTACCAGGGTTTGCAAATGCTGTCGTTTAAAAATTAGGTTTACTATAAGGGACGTCACCAGTTGATTTAATTTGCTTAATAGTCCCACTCATATAAAATTTGGCATAAAAAGTTCCATTCTAGAGATTCATTGGCAGTATTTTTAGACTAACAGACATTGGGGCCGTATCGAATAAGGAAGACAGATTTTACAAAATTAGGGTGTCCTTTCAAATATCTTATCTCTGAAACGAAGTTGGAGACCCCCAATTTTTCTGCATTTCTGACACGGATAACTCACTACCTAGCTGTAACAAAAGGTTTAGAAAAAAAATCAATGTTAGAAGATTTTCGCGCGAACGTCCTTAAGGTGGACAACTAGAGCTGGTCGTGAGGGTGTCCGCCTTTTAAAGAACTCACTGTATTTTATAGACTTGCCACAAGTCCCTTAGTAGTATAGGGGGGATGGCTCAAATACCACCCCGGGAAACCTCAAAATACCCGCCCCTCGTGGCCTCGGGGCGGGAAGTTTGAAGGTTTCCCGAGGTTGTATTTGAGCCATCCCCCCTATACTACTCCGTTGTACCCCCCTCAAATACCAGTAAGCTAACCCTCAAATACCAGTTAGCCCCGCCCTCGTCCGCAACGGCAAGGGAGGTATTACCAATTGGAGAAATCCCTACCCTAGGTATATACGCACATTGTGACAATGGGGCGAGGAAGAAGCGGTGTTATTGTTACTGGTAAGAAAAAACAAGTTCTTCTTGAACGGAGAGCAGACACCCCCAAAAATTATTTTATTGGATGGTCTTCTCATACAATTGTGAAGCCCAGTCCAAAAGAAAACATTATCCCTCCAGATATACTTAGAATTGCCGAATCATTAACTCCACAGCAACTTGTATCACTGATTACTAATTGAAAAAAACATACACCCTTGTATATTCATGGCAATGGAGCAACTGCCTTTTGGTGAATCCCATTGGGATTACTTGCCAGACATGGTCGAAAGGAGCCACCAGCGCGACTTGGCTGCAAGGGAAATTCATCAACGCAGGATGAAATCTGTATGCCGTTCAATAACAATTCATTATCACTGGCAAAACGATTGCCATTTCCCTACATTATTAAATTCACAAACATGTGATAAATGCCAAGAACTCTTCTCACCAGAAGTGGACATGGGCAGACACCGAGCCATTTGTCCCGGCATGCACCCTTATAGATACATACAGAGGGCGTTACTGCTTGCAGACAACGGCAGTGATGACGAGGAAGACTATGACGGCCCAAGTGCCCATGAAAGTTTCTATGGCATTTACTCGAGCAGCCCTTATAGCATCTACGATAGAAGTTCTTATTTGTACAGCCACTTAGACCCCAAGCAGCCGTCCGCAATGGTAAGGGAGGTATTACCAATTGAAGAAATCCCTACCCTTGGTATATACGCACACTGCGTACAAAACTGATGGAGACACAAGCTGCACAATCGTTGACTACTACCACCGCACAAGGATCACCAGCCTTGGTTGAGCAACAGGCTCCACAACCTGAACGGGACCCAAGAGACTTTTTACTTGTTTTCGCTGACGATGTGTGGGTTTTAACCAAGGAGCAGTTAGATACGCTTCACACTAATATGACGATAGCCGCATCACAAACCTTGGTGGAGGAAGTACCTGTTCCTCCACAGTTTAAACGGCAAATACTAAAACGGGACCCAGGAGGTTTTTTACACCCTTTGTTTGACTCTGTGTATGTTTTAACCAAGGAGCAGTTTGATACGCTTATCGCTAATATGTTGATAGGCGTATCATATCAAGACATTACAAATGAAGATGGCACTAAACAAACCATGGTCAGGTTCTCACCTAGGCCGTTAGAAGTTCATTTATCATCAACCCTATAACACTGTATACAAAACTGATGGAGACACAAGCTGCACAATCGTTGACTTCTACCACCGCACAAGGATCACCAGCCTTGGTGGAGCAACAGACTCCACAACCTGAACGGGAAATACTAAAACGGGACCCAGGAGAATTTTTACTTCATATGTTTGACGATGTGTATGTTTCACCCAAGGAGGAGTTAGATACGGTTAACACTAATATGATGATAGCCGGATCACAAACCTTGGTGGAGCAACCGGTACTTCCTCCAAAGTTTAAAATGGTGCAAATACTAAAACGGGACCCAGGAGGTTTTTTACAGCCTTTGTTTGACGAAGTGTATGTTTTAACCTTGGAGCAGTTTGATACGCTTATCGCTAATATGTTGATAGGCGTATCATATCAAGACATTACAAATGAAGATGGCACTAAACAAACCATGGTCAGGTTCTCACCTAGGCCGTTAGAAGTTCATTTATTTACCCTCGACTACCCCATCAATGAGGAAGCATGCACGTATGAAGAGGAAACTTTCACTCTTTCAGATTTATTAAAAACTAATATATTTACTGATGGAGATACGACTGGCTGCCGTCGTAAGGGCTGGAGACGAAGAGCAAAAGATGTTTGCCTTTCTTATGAATAAACTTGAGCAAGGTTATTAATGCCCGCGGCATTAATGGCTGCTTCCCAATACCATTCATTTGTTAGATGTGTAGCGGGCTTCTGAATTCTTATGTAAGATAAAATTTTGTATTTTCTTGGCCCTTCTGGTAAAATTAGGGCCAAGATTTTATGAATTATGAAATTATAAGAAATATATATTGGAAGATGATATTTTATGCTTGAGTAAACAGAGTTAATTTGCTTAATTTCGTCATCGGTTTATCTCTAAGGGGGGTTCCCCTAGGAAAAAACTCAACAACAGAGTGGTGTGTTTATAAAAATCACTGCGTTTTATTTCTTTAAGAATGTTTCGTAGAACATCAATTGTTAAAAATGATGGATGAACATTTTGTTTTGCCATTTCTTCCCGTATTTCTAATAAAACCTTTTCACTGCCGCTTATGCATTCTAAAGAGTAATTTCCGAGTAACTGATCAAGGCGATGTTTAAAATTATAATTTATTGTACATGGTGTTTTAAATTTCATATTTTCTTTATGAGAAAAGGAAGCTCCGTTTATTTCAATGCGGCTACATTCTCTGCAGACAAGTTCTGTGGATTCACACACTAGCGAAAATGAACCGCCACAGCTTTGACACGATTCAATGCTTTTGTTTGTTCTGTCTAGAATGATAACAAACTTGTTTTCGCGATATTGTTGGATTAATTCTTGTCTCGCTGAAAAACTAAGATCTTCAAAGATGATTTGAAGTTTTTCTGTTAGTTGTGAGCGGCGAAGCTCTTTTAGGTAGCAGCTGCCATAGAAGCCACACAGCATGACTTGCTTGTGTTTTATATCCAAGACATCTAGTTGAGTCTTGTATTTATTCTTTTCATCCATACGTCTAACAATAGACAGTTGCGTGATAAAGCGCTCAATATGTCGCGACTCCGTCATGTTTATTTTAAGAAATGACAAATGTTCAATTGCAATTGACAGGGGCGACGTCGCCCCTGTGACAAAAATAAACCAACCATTACACAAACTGTCCATCAAACCTTTGTTTTGTGTAGAATATCACGAGGCTAACAATAGATTTACACGTGCGGTATTGATATGGCGTAATCACACAAATGACGTATGAAATTCTTGAGTGCCCCTGCGTTCCAGAGCGCCCCGTTTTCAGGTTTTTCTGTGCGACAAAAAAATAATTTTTTTTAAAAAATTCTTTTTTTCTTTTACAAAAACCTGAAAACGGGGCGCTCTGGAACGCAGGGGCACTCAAAAATTTCATACGTCATTTGTGTGATTACGTCATATCATTACCCGCGGATTTAATGGCTTTATTCCAAAGACGTTCGTTCTTTAGATGTATAGAGGGCTTCTGAAGTTTTATGTAAGATAAAATCTCGCGCTGCGATCCTTCTGGTAAAATTAGGTTTAAGATTTTGTAAATTACAAAGTTATAAGATATTCTGCTTGAGTAAACAGAGTTAATTTTCTTTATTTCGTCATATGTTAATTTTGTAGGGGGTTTCCCTAATATATAATCAAGCTGTTATAAGATATTCTGCTTGGTAGATGATACCTTATGCTTGAGTAAACAGGCACAGCCGTGTTGTCTATGATTTATCCTTCGAAATGTAGAGGTTAAATCCAGAATTTAACCTCTCAAATCGGACTTGGATGCTGCGGTGAGAAGATTTATCTTTTTTTGAAACTCTTGTTTAACTTCCTTGCGAAGTTCGTTTTTGAGTTTCTCGAGGTCTGGCGATTGTGTTTGAGTGGCAAAGTTTTTTGATGCCTTCACACCATCCCTGATTGCAGCCTTGAGTTCGTGATATTTTTCCACCTCACGAGTAATTATGGTGAATTCTGTATCACTGATCCTCTTGTCTTCCAGAGCTTTTGAGATTAGCTCATTGACAGTGTTTCGTTTAGCCAGTGCCAGTGTATAGATCTTCTCGTGTTTGGTCACTTTCCGCTCTAGCCGTTTGTTTGCAGTTGTAAAGCCAACTGATGACAGCCCGCAAAGCGTAGCAACACCGGCAAGTGCGGGGCTTATAACAATGCCTAACCCGGTCAAGGCAGTGGCTAGGGCTCCTGATGATAGCCCAACAGAAAGCGACCCAAGTCCAACCGCCGAGTAATGAACTATTGATTGGGTCCGTTTGTATTTCTTTGCGACTTGCCTGTAGTGCTCGGCTTCGTCAGACAACTCCTTCAGCAAGTCAGAGATATTTTTGAGCCTGAAGTCTTCTGCATTGATTTGAGTGATCTCACGCGTAGGGTAAAGTGGTTGGGTATCACTGTATTCCGGGGCCGATGGCAGCACGTTCGCAGAACTCATGGCAGATGTGTGTATATATATGGTTTTATATTTTTAATTTAGCTCAACTTCAAATTCTAAGGGCATGTTATTGAAGTCAAAGAGGTCACCATTTACATCCTTCACTGATAGAGACAAGCTATTTACATAATCGCCAGAGGAGACGTCACGCAAGATGTTCTGCTGTGTTGTTTCGTAAAAAATCTTCTGAAACGGCTTTCCAAATTTCCACGAATATCAAACCGAGCCAAAACTGATGAGGGATTCCCATTGAGGAGGTTTTGTTCTTTATCGACCAGATCACAGTGGATGAAGTAAGTGTTTGGTGAATTGAATTTTTTAATGGTTATATGAGGGGGTGTTTGTGGGTCATTGCCAAACAATAATCTTAGATTATTGGAAAGCCCTATTAGATATTCACCACCTGGGTTCAAAATCACCATAGCACCAAGAGCTGTACATGGTCTCACATTAAGCTCTACAGCCATCTCTGCGTATTTGTCAACTATTGTTGTTGCCAAATTACTAGGAGTGTAAAACCCAGGCTCAATGTCAATTATAACGGTTTGGGTCCCCGAGCCTCTAGGTTTTATTGATATTTGTCCTCTTTGTTTCAAAGTATTCCACGAATTGAAAATCGAGCAAGAGATTAGACGGATATAACTCGGTTTTGGAAGTGCGTGGTCGAAGTAGATTGTGTGAGGGTTAGAAGGCGCGACGATTGTTAACACAACCATGATTGCATATATATAATTACTTTTTAAAAAAATATAAATATATACAATCATGTTTGGCAGACGGCCCGTTGGATTTAATCCTAGTTCAAATCTTGGTCTAAACATTGGCGGCCACAACTATGCCCCCCCCCCCCCCACCCCCCCACCCCCGTTTAATTCTACTCCAAACATCTATAGCCATGTAAAGCTACCACCAGATCCACTAGCCTGGATGAGAACACCAGAAGCAGCAAAGCTCTCTGCCGCGGCCAAGGCCAAGGCGATCTCAGACTTCAAAAAGCGTTTCCCTCGCGCCGATATGTCCCACTTTGAAGTGCAAGTAGAGTTTGGCGACGACCACAAAACCGCCACAGGGGAAGTGCTTTACAAAGAAGGCCAAGGCTCATTAGCGCTCGTTACAGAAATAGCCCACAAAAATTGGACTCAAGCCATGAAAGATGCTTTGGGCCTTCATCAAGACGGTGGTTTCCCCTATCAGCTATCGTTGACTCGAAATACAAAAAAGCCAATCCCAGCTGTTGATTTCTCCACCACAATGGACAAGGACATGATGATTGGCCCAATCTTGAACGACGAAGCGCAAAATATCTATGTCACGCCAACTGATTATTTCACAACGAAATACAGAAATATCTTCAGGGACACACAGATTTCATTCACAACCGCGAAATACGGTAGAAAGTGGCTCGGCGGACCGCATATGAGTTTTTGGCCACAACAACTATCCTTCACACTGTGGTGTGCAACAACCGGCTGCGGAATCTCGCGTGACATTCTCTTCGATAAGAACTCCAGTCTATCCTTAACCCCCCAGCTCCGGTCGTTTTACCGGTTTCACGTTTATTTCACAACAAGACGAATACTCCACAAGATGGGTGGGGAACAAAGCGTGAGTGCTTTGCCAGACGACCCTCCATTCAACCAGAAAGACAACAAGCACAACATCGACGCGTACAAGAAGATTTGCATAGAGTTCGGTATCGACCCCAGTTCTGACTTCCGTTTCACATACGGTAAGAACCACGGTCTTGGGAATGTCTACATTGGTGAATATGGAGCTGGTAACGTTTCTACCGATTACGACTACCCCGATCCCGATCTAGCTCTGTTCAATGATGAGCGCGTGACTGACAGAAACGACTCCAACTATCGCGCTAATGGAATATCTTTCGTCCGCAATGACCAAGGGGCGGACACCCAGTTCGAGCACTTTGTGCCAAATTACGCACAGGGGCTAACACAGCCAGGGCTCGCGCGTATGAACCAATCAATCGAGGCCTTTGTGTACTGCATTCTTGGTTCACAAGCCAAAACCCGCAGCAGCATCATTGGAAGAGGAGGCCGGGCGTTCGAAACGCAGAGAGTATTCCTCACCAATCTAGAGGAGGCAATTATACTGAACGACATTGCAACAAGCGTACAGCGTTACCAACTTGCCATCCAAGAGACTAAAGTGCGCCTAGACTTTGCGACAGCACCAGGAAGCTGGCTAATGCATCACGCATGGTTATCAACACAGAGAGCGTGATCGGGTATAACAACAATCTCAAGGAAGCAACGCAAGGGATGAAACTGGGTGTGAACAATGATGTTAATCTGGGCACAAAAAAGGCCTCTTTACGCCCCATGGCCGGCGGGCCAACAAAAATCAATCCACCAAACAGCCACCTATCGAACCCTATTCACAAACAGGCAACACAGGCACAGGGCATCGCGCCTAAAGTCCCAAAACCAACCACCAGCGCACCAACGCCAGCCTCAACCCAAACACCGGTCCCAACACCAGAAACAACGCCAGAGACCAAGATAGAGCCGCATCACGTAAACAAGGCAGTCATTGCTGCGGGCGCGTTTGCTTTAGCAGGGTTTGTTGTCTGGATGAGTTAACGCTTACGCTTGATTGTCTTTTCAACCAAGAAGGCCACCACGGCAAGGATTAGAAGCCAGACATGCTCGCCAAGAAAGGATAAAACCTGGCCGGCCGTTTTGAAGATAAAGTTAACGATAGAGCCGATGAGGCCGGGCAGGATGGAGGCAATCTTCTTCCCTATCTCTTTCAGACCATTGCCAACAGCCTTAGTCCCAGCTTTCAAGGCATTCATTGCAGAAAGTGTAACAGCCCCTATGACTATACCAGCAGCCAGAACAACCGCCTGCAAGGTCCACCCATATTTTTTGAAGATATTTTTGATCCTCTCTCTCAAAGGCAGGGCTTCTTCCCTTACTTGAACCTGTTCTCTTAACCTTCCCAGTTCTTCTTCTCGCTCTGCAACTCGGGCTTCCGCGGCTTCTCTGTCAGAGGGAGAAGTGGCCACATCCTCTATCACTGCCTTGTCTTCAGCGTTTTCTCGTTCAAGCTCGGCTTCTCTTTCGTTTAACTCATCCAGTGGTTTAGTAGAGTTTATCCTTGCTTCAACTTCATTTCTTTCTCTTGTTTTCTCAGAAAGTTGTGTTCTGAGTTTGTCAACCTTTGCCTGTTCTTGGTCTCGTTGTTTTTGTATTTTTTGAAGGGCGCCTAATTCTTTTTTCTGGTTTTCAAGATCTCGTTGAAGATTCTTTTTCAGCAGTTTTAATCTATCTATTTCGGTTTGACTATCAACGCTTGAACCGTGCTCCTGTTCCAGAGCGTCAATCCTCGCTTGAGCTCGTTCGATTCTGTCCCTGAGGTTTTGCACATCATTTGCTGCTTGTTGTTGTTCAACGGAAAGCCTTTCAGCCTCCTTCAGTTGTTTCTCTGCCTCCTTCAATCTTTGTCTTTCTTCCCTTATTGATGTACTGTCTTCAGAGATAATCTCTTCAGCTCTTGGGCCAAGAGGCCCTTTGAACTTGTCTGTGAATGATTTAAGAAGGCCTGAATTATCCTGCCTAAAGATGAGAGTCTCGCCACCCTTTGGTCCAAAGGAAACCATTCTGCCTTCATTTCCTGGTTTTTTACCGTAACCAATTGGGCCTAATCTATCGAAGGCTACTTTTGGAAATCGCCTTCTTATCCAGTCCCTAGCTCTATCAAGCATTGTTTCTCTGTCTTCTTCATGCGTGAAGTCACTAAGAAGAGGGATGTCAATAGGATCTAACCCACTTTGTTCGTGAGGCATTGTATGCATTTAATGCTGTTCACCACCATGATATGGGATGAGCCGCCTGGTTGAAAGGGTGTTGTTGTGTCAACTTCATGTTCGTCATCGTCATCATCGTGGTCAATCCCATGGTCAACCCAGGGATTATCGGGCGTATCTCCTGGATCAAAACCGCCTTCTGCCATGATGTAACAATGTATATAAATATTTTTTTAAAAACATATATATATATATATATATATATATATATATATATTCTGCTATGGCTGTTCAACCAAACCTCCTTCCAACGAACTCCGAGAAGACTCTTGGAGCAATGAAAGCAGAGCGCACCGTTAAGCGCATCACATTTGACCGCTCTACAGCCAAGCCTGGCGAGACCCTGTACGTTTCGGTGCCCAAGCTAAACGAACATGAGGTTATCGTGTCGAACTCGCTTGCCTTGATTTTTAACATCGACCTTACCGGCGGCGATGCAAACAACTATCTCGTCCAGAATGTTTCCCGGGCGCTAGTTGACAGGCTCGTTGTTAAATTTGCCGCTACCACTGTCCAGGACACCGTTGGATACGATATTTACAAAATCTTTGAGGACCTCTTCCTTTCTGTTGATGAGAGAGACAATATGATTCCGGAGGGCATCCAGAGTGTTGACTTGTGCACGATCCGTTCTGACGCAGGTGACAAAAAGACCTCTGGCGTGGATGCGGAAAACAAGCTGGAGAGTGTGTACAAGAATAAGTACCGCATCAACCTGGACCACCAGATTCTGACAGACCACGATGTCTTATACCCACAGGCCTTATACAACGATCTAATCTTCGAGATAACACTCGCACAGGCAGCTCATGTCGTAATTGGTTCGGATACAAATAAGCTTGTATATAAGTTGACAAATATACAGCTTGAGTACGAGACAATAAGAAGTAAGCAGCTGGCTGACGAGGCAACGGGCGTTTACTCTAGCGGAAAGGAGTTTGCCTACGACCATATAATGCGAGAGGAAGTGGTCCCATTCTCGAAGGGTTCAGACGCTAGGATTAATCTCAGGGTGAACCCACAGCGCAGGTCACTAAAAGGCATCCTTCTGCTATTCATCGAACCCTACACAGCTGGAGACAGGGACTCTGAAAAATACTTCAATCCAGACATCACCAAAGTGAATGTCACCATCAACGGCTCTCCCAACAGGATTTACAACGAAGGCATCAATGGAACCGACATGTGGAATGAGGTAAGCCGACTCTTCAACGTGAAAACAAAGAGTGCTGGTGGCAGGCCTAACATGACTCTGACCAAATATCTAACTGACAACAAGTTTGGCCTCCTTATCGATCTTCGATCAATGGCTGATACAACTCTGCACGGTAACGGCCAACGCCTTGTAAACACAAAGGATGGTGTGCATCTTGAGATTGAACGAAATACTTCTGGCTCTGGAAATGTTCACTGCCACATCTACACCATCAGCGACTCACAGATGAACATCATGGACAGTCAGCTGCAGTCTGTTCAGTATTAAGCCAGCTGCGAGCACACCGCGCATCATAAAGTGCAAAACACATACATATAGAGAATGGACTCACGAAAGCTGCCCTTCAATGCCCTAATTATTGGGCCGACTAATTCTGGCAAAACACAGTATCTCATAAACCTTCTCCGTGGTCCCTTCAGGGGCACGTTTGACTATATCGTTCTTCTATGCCCAACCTTTGTCCACAACAAGACCTACGATGGTTTCGTGGATAATGAATCCCGCATTTTCGTGATAGACTGCCAGCAGCATGAGATTGAACACTGGTTAACTCTATCAAGTTTCTTTTTCGAAGGAACTAACACGCTCATCATTCTCGATGATTGCGCCGCTTCGAAAGCCGTGAAAGGCCGCACAGGCCAACTTGTCTCCCTCGGCTTCAGCGCGCGCCACAGTGGCATCTCCGTGTGGGTGCTAACCCAACAGGTAACCAGCATTGCGAAACCCTTTAGGGAAAACGTGGCAGCGATCGTGCTTTTTTACACCCCATCGGGTAAAACAACGAAGGCTATCTTCGATGACTATGCCGGCGAGCTCGCACACGAGGAATACAAAGAGCTTATTGCGCGTGTTAAGGGGCGCAAGTTTTCCCACCTAGTTTTCTCTCTGCGGCATCCATATGGGATCGAAGTGAAAATATAAACAGAAATTTAAAAACAATATATATATACACGATGGCACACGCAAATCCTGATGAAGCCGCAACGAATGAAATCATGCAGATGCTGGAGTCAGCTCCAGATAGCTCCGTGCCATCAGACTCACCCATCCATCTGTTAGAGGGGGACCTCATTCCTGCTCAAAGCGAGAAGCTGGCAATTCTGGTCTCGACTGGCAAATCAAAAGAAGCCATCGGTGCCCAGCTCACACACGAGCAGGTGAAATGCCTTTCGGATAAGGATGTTGAAAAATTTTACAAAAGGTATGAAGCCTACGTCGGCAACAAGACGACTGAGTCTCTGATTGACAGCGTTTTAATGCTTGTAACCAAAGGCGCTGGCATGATTGTTTCGATTGACGATGTGGAAAAGTTGCAGAAAGAACTCAAAAATGACTACATGATCAATCATGAATTGTCATCTCTTGCTGGTGGTCTTGCACTGCGATGCGGCAAATTCTTGGCATTGGCAAATGCTGCTTTGATCACTACAAAACACATCGACTTCAAAAAGGAGCCCGAAGATCCAACACCTCCTCCTCCTTCCAGGCCTCTCACAAGGGACAGTGAAGGTTACCCACTAGAGGGCTTTGATGAAGTTGACAATTAATCTGACAGGAACCACGAAGGAACCACGAAGGAACCACGAAGGAACCACGAAGGAACCAGGTAGGAATCAGATAGATTATTTTTAAAAACTTATATATATATATACACGATGGAGGCACAAGCAGGGCAAACGTTGCAGACGATACCTGAAGAAACAGCGACAACCAACACGCACGTTACCTCTGATACCCCAAAGACTGCTCCAGCAAAAAGCCCTGGTCGTGTTGCCCCTGGCAAAAGGCTAGCAGAGCGTAATCGTCTGGCACGAAAGGCAAAAAAAACAGGCTTCTAAAACGGCAAAGAGCCACACATCAAGCCAGGCTACAAACACATCCACTGACAGCGACAACACAGAGAGCAGCAACAACTCTGGCTTCTACATTCTAACAGCTGCCGGCGTGATTATATCCGCTTTTGGTGTGTATTACCAACGTGAAGCCATTATGAAGACACTTAGGCCCACTGCTCCGGCAGCAGAGGTGAATGAGGTTCAAACTCCTCCACCCACACAGAGACCACCGAGTCGAAGAATTCATGAGATGCAATAAAAAAATAAAAACACATATATATACTCACACAATGATAAACATCATACAAGGTTTCGTAAAGGGGCTGCAATCGTATTCTTCTTCTTATGGTTAAATTCAACATTACCGCCCTAAAAACAATTTGGCAATTAGAAATAAAAAACACAGACCCAGCGCATGGTGAGGAGTCGACAGAAAAATAAAAATCTTATATATACACCATGTCTGACAACAAGCTCGTGAAGTCTGTTACTGATGCCGCAACAATCACTGGCCTTGTAGCTGGTATTGGGTGGATCGCTAAAAAAGTCGTCAAAGAGCCATTCACATCTGACCCCAGCTCTAATGTGATGAACTACGTGAAGTTCACAGCTGTCATGGCTGGAAGCATCGCGCTAAAGAAATACCTCGAGGATCAGAAAATCCTCCCAGCCAACATGTAAAAATACAATATATACACAATGGCCTCAATCGCCATAATGGTTGGTGGAGCAATTCTCAATGCAGCCGCTTTCACTGGCGGTAATTATTTGGCAAAATATTTATCCGGCGACAACGGCCAAGCCGCACTGGAAGAGAAGACCAGACACGATAAGGCCTTAGAGGCTTACAATGCAGCTTATGCCAAATATGAGAAGGACCGCACAAAGCTCCTCGACTGGGTTGCAACTAATGATCGGATTAAAGACCAGGCGAAACACAACTTCGCTAAGACCGACCAAGCTCTGGTTCTCTACAACCAAACCCATCGGGACCAACAAATAGAGCCCCCAAAAGAGCCCGAGTTCTCTGACTTCTATAAACCCGGCCAACAGTAGAAGCAAGGCGAGCTATTGTTTATCGGAACTGGCGTGCTTGCCCTTGGGTATGCAGCTTTTCGATTTCTTTAAAACCTCATATATATGTATATGGATGCACGATGGATGCTAAATTATCAAAGATCTATTACAGTCCGAAAGGCTACTGGAAAGTTCTTGCCGCTGTCAAAAAGCTAGCTGCAGCAGCCAAGGTCTCTGATGATGTCGCAAAAAAGTGGCTCGTCAAACAAGCTCTTTGGCAAGTTTACCTCCCAGCGCCACGCCATATCCCTCGGCCAAAGTTTGATGTCTTCACGCCCAATGCGGTGCATCAAGCTCATCTACTTTTTTACCCCACGACAAACTTCCTCGTGGGAGAAAGGTTTACAAATATTGTTTGACGGTTGTTGATGTGGCTAGCCGCTACAAAGCAGCAGAGCCCTTGAATTCGAAAGAGTCTCTAGAGGTTTCAAAGGCCTTTCAGAAGATTTACAGACGCGGACCTTTGAAATGGCCACAACTGTTGCAGGTTGACCCTGGGAAAGAGTTTATGGGCGCTGTGACGAAGGTTATGGGGGATAACAAAACGGCCATTCGTCGCGGGCGTGTTGATATCCACAGAGACCAAGCGATAGTTGAAAGATTCAACCGAACCCTGGCTGAACGCCTGTTTGGGCACCAGTATGCGGTTGAAATTGGCCTTCCCACTGGGCAGAGGTCGACTGAATGGGTACGAAGGCTGCCAGACGTTGTATCAGCATTAAACAATGAAGTGACCCGGCTCATTGGCAAGAAGCCAAAGGATGCGATCAAAGAGAAAGCAGTATCAGCCAAGCCTGCGACACCATATGCTAGGCCTGTGGGGGTCTATGAGAAAAAACGCCCTCCAGGGCGAGTCCATGTACGATACTTGTGCTACCCAGGCGAGCTGGAAGGGGGCGGGAGGCGTGCGACTGATCCCATCTGGTCATTGAAGGTCTACCAAATACACAAGGTTGTAACCAAGCCAGATGCGCCCGTGGTATACTACTTGTATGATGGACCCAAGAGAGGGTTTGTTCGTGAGGAGTTGATGGTTGTGCCGCCGGGCACTTAGTTGCCACCAGCTGGGGTGTGAAACTCAATGGGCTCTGTGTGGATGCCGTCTGGCAGCACCCAACGCTTGTCGTAGTACGCAAAAAAGGCCCAGCTTGCGCTGCTCGTACGTGTACATGGCGCCGTTGTGCATTCGGAAGCCCCTGTTGGTGGCCATATCCTTGCGCCCCTCGAGAGCTCTTTCGTACCTTTTCCAGCGCAGCTCTTGCTCCACTTTGGCTAGGCACTGGGACTCGTACTCTTTCCACGCCAGCCCGTTTTGCTTTTTGTTCACTCCCTTGGCGGAGATCTTGGGCTCTTTGTTGGGGGTGGCATCGTTGTCTACGAGGTAGCACTTGCTGCATAGGGCGATGGCCCGTGTGCCTTCCTTCTCAAGCTTGAACAAGCCGGGCTCTCTGCCGCTCCACTTGTCCCACGCCAACCAAGTCTTATTCTCCGCCTCGAACTGGTCACGGAGTTCTGGCTGTACTGCCTCCTCCAGCTTGTCGTGCGCAAGGGCGAAGTACATGCTGTCCGTGTCCATCTGGATAAGCTCGAAGTCACGCCTATCGAGGTAGTAGTCCAGGAAGTCGTAGTAGAACTCCAGCATGCGGAGCTTGGCAAGCTGGTACACAACGATACCCACTTGGAAAGGGCGGTTGATTGTGACCTTTGGCTTGCGCATCTCGATCTTGTAGGCATCTCCGATCTCTTCGAGGTCTTCGAACAAGGCCGAGCGGAGATTCTTGTCGACTTCATCCTCGTCCCTTGTGTACACCGTTCTTTTCTGGCGCTCCACGGCTTCGATGAACTTGCCGTAGGCGCTGTTGCCCAGGAGCTTGAACACTTCAGCAAGTAGTGCCTTCTCCTTGTCAGCGTCGCCTTTCCTTCGGTTGTCGGCTACCTCGCGAACGAAGCAGTCGAAGAGCTTTTTGGGCATGTAGTCGATAGTGCGGTAGACTGCCGTGATCTTGAGCCCTCTTTCAAGATACCACTTCAAGAGGGGTGCGTAGATCAGCATTTTTTCGCTGACAGCACACCCAGCAGCTTTTTCTGGTCCGGAAAGCGGGTTCGGTCACTTTCTTGGAGGTAGTCGTGCATATGCTGCGGAACGCATTCGTCAGGCACTGCTTGATTGATGACGAGTGGTGGAAACTCTTCGAACTGCTCCCACAACTCTCGGGGGACTTCGATGTCCACTTTCGCAAACCCGAACCACCTGCTTGTATTCAGATTCATTTCGAGAGCTTTCGCCGCCTGCTCCGGGTCGTTGTAGTGCACAACCTTCTCTTTGCCGCAGGGCATCTCCTTGAGCATCGTGCTTGGGTAGAGGGAGTTTGCATCGAAGCCGAGGATGCGCTTCGTGATGCGCACCAAGTCGTATTTGTGGGGGCGGATGCGAGTTTCACCACGCACGTGCTTGCGGGTGAACACCAGGCTTGGACCACCGACCACAGCCTCCTTCAGCATGGCGTAAGCTTCGGACCCAGGGCTGTATAGTGCTGGGACATTGCACCCTCCAAAAGAGCCTCGCAGGACGTATTGCATCGATACCCCGGGCAAGGAGACCGCGTCTTTGAAGATGTCTACCCCGAGCCCAGTGTAGAAGGACTTCATCGTTCGGAGGGCTTCGAGAAAGGGAGACACGTCCAGATTGTTATAGTACTCCAGCCAGTCTCCGAAGGTCTTCATGCCTCGCTCATGGAAGATGCGATCGCATTCTTCGTGCTCCTTGGGAGATAGAACGAAATCGTTTTTGAGTTCTGAGTACCAGCACCAGTATGGCGGGAGACCAGGGTAGTCCAGCTTGTCAGCGCTGTCAAACCACTCGTATGGGAGTCAGGACTTGGTCTGTGTAGCACCATACGTCTTGACCCACTTATCGTACATGATGCCTGGGGCCAAATAGTTCATGATGTCCAAGAACTTGTAGCTGGGCGTGTTGATGAACATGATGCGACCCTCTTTCTCCGCAGCGAAGACCCCGTTCTCTTGAGCGAGATGAGAAACAAAGTACTTGCGGATAAGCTTGAGATCGTAGTGGCCTGAGTTGAAGCCGACTACCGGCACTTGGTTGCACCATTGGTCGATAAGATTGAATTGCTTCTCGGGAAGACTCTCAGTGTCTGGGGCATGTATTTTGCAGCTACATCCTCGCGGATGGCAGCGCTGCGCCGCTCCAGGGAGCTATAGAACAGCCCGATAAGCTCGTCGGGATCTTTCGAGAAAATGTACTCAGGCTCAGGGTTCAACGTGTCGGCAATGGAGACTGAGATGGGCACATGCTCACTTTCATACGAGAGATCCCGTGTTGGGAGAGCTGCCTTGGTCTTGTCCTGGTACGCTTCGAAGTCGTAGACGATCGCGTGGGAATATGTTTTGTTTCTTTCCTGTGGGCAACGGTCATTCCACCAGGGGCGAGGCTGTTCGTGTTCCCACCTTTCCACCACGTTGTAACCAGCGGCTCGAAGCAACTGAGTTCGTTGCAGAGTTTTTTGGTAAGCAACCACCCTTGTGATTGGATTGCTCCTGCGGTCAGTATATACCGATTCGAGCCTCTGGTCAAAGTAGGGGTAGCATTTCTCGCAACCGTGCCAGAAGCAACCATGGAACTGGAAAACTGTCTTGCTTTCTGGATGGTAGCCGTCGACTGGGTGGCCACAAACGTATCTCTCACCGCCATGCCCACATCTGTGATGGTGAATATGAATGCCTCGCCGCTTCGCCTCCCACTCCAGCCAGCATACTGCCTTGACACCGAAACCGCCTTCTGGGTAAAAGGCTTTCTCGAAAGCGGACTCAGGAGCGAGGATACGTTTCCCCGGGCAGTCGGTTTTGGTTTGGCCACGAGTACACGTCTTGGCGTGGCGAGTTAAGTGACAAGCTTGTGTGAACCTCGCATCGCACTCACCACAAGTGTAGTTGTTTGTAACTTTGTTGATATCGGTGATCAAGAAGGCGTGGCTGTCATAGATTCCGATAGTCATGGTTGGAGTGCCTACCTTGTCGTAGTTCGCAGGGCTGTGGCTCAAAACGAAGTCACCATTGGGTAGAACAGAGTATGCGGCAATACCTTGCTTGAAATACCTTTCGAGTTTAGATAAGTGCCGCAAAGTTAGACGGTCTCGAAGCCCCGGATAAACTGCGAAGAAACTTTCTGCGAGTTCCCTGGCTCTGCGAGTAGAACGATCTATACGAGCTCCCCAATGGACAGCCAAGCAGCGATGGAGACAAAGATTGTCGTTGAAAGTGTCAAGGGCAATGACTTCTCTTTTGTTGCGAAGCCAATCAGGAAGGCGTCCGAGGCCTATTTGCAAGGGTTGCCGATCCAACACTACTTTGACATCAAGCAGGACAGTGCGTTCGTAAACCCATTTGGTATCAGGCCTGTTGAGACTTGCGTTTTGAAGACGAAGCTCTTCCTGTGCTTGCAACCACTGTCGTGTCTCGGAGAGAGTGGACAACCAACGACTATTGTGGTTGTTTTGATGAAAATTCCACAACACCCGGGTTTCAGTGTTTCGTAGTTCGACTGTGAAGCGTAAGTTGATTGTGTGGCGTGTGTGAACATATTGCTTGATTTTGTTCAGAATTCGGGCGACAAGAGAGTTTTCTAGATTGGTTACAAAGCGGAACCTGCGTGTTCGCCTGCCCTGTTGAACGCCTAGGTCAACCCAATCATAGATTTGAACAAATTGTTCGAAATCTGGCTCCTGTGGGTTGTTTAGAGGACCGAACTCCGCAATAATGTCGTCGGCAGGCTCGATCCGTTCGACATTTCGTTCCTGTTCGTCCAGCCAGGCAATCAGCTCGCGTCTTCGTTGCCTGGGTTGCGCCCTATATATATGGATTTTTTTTACGCAGTGTGCGTATATACCTAGGGTAGGGATTTCTCCAATTGGTAATACCTCCCTTGCCGTTGCGGACGAGGGCGGGGCTAACTGGTATTTGAGGGTTAGCTTACTGGTATTTGAGGGGGGTACAACGGAGTAGCATAGGGGAGATCGCTCAAATACAACACCGGGAAACCTTCAAACTTCCCGCTCCGAGGCCACGAGGGGCGGGTATTTTAAGGTTTCCCGGGGTGGTATTTGAGCCATCCCCCCTATACTACTCCCTTGCAATACTTATTTTCGCTAAGTTTGGTTTTTCGTCCTTCGCGACTTAACTTAATTCCGCGCGCAAATTTATCGAATAAAACTCGACTAAAAAAGTGAAGGTCGACTTGTGGCAAGTCTAGGTATTTTAAGGAATACAAAACAGCGCACATACTTACGTCACCTGATACAAACACGAATGGAAGTAACTACATTACGCATACCGAGCTTTTACTCTGGAAAGGAAAAACTTAATGTCAGTTTGAAAATTTGAAAAGCTAAAAGGATTTGTATTGAAAACCACTGGATGTCAGGGCTTGTTCTTCCCATAAAAATATTTAACGCTTCGAAATGGCCAGCTTCTTCTGTTTCGTGAATATAGGTCACATGAACGATTGTTGAAAAATGTCTGTTTTGATAGACTATTTTAAATTTGTCAGATGCCATAATGTGTAATGGTAGCCAACATCTTAACGACAATTTATCCATTAATTTTTTTATCAGGTTCAAAGTGTATTACTATGAAAAAAATATTAACGAGGACGGAAAAACTAAGGTTGGAGAGGGTGAAATTCTCTTCTTCGCTCCCAGGCATCCCGACAAAGCTGTGAAAACTTCACAGTACGTAACATGGAAGGACGCATTGCGTGACATCAATGTCGAGCTGGAAACATGTCATTGGGGAAATGGACCCGAGTTATCAGCCGAAGAGGTGAATCGACTGACGTTTGGTTGCTGTGAATGTTGCCATGGAAATGCATGCCGTTGTATCTCTGAGGCGATGTGTGGGGTTTTTCCACAACATTCCACAACCAATCAGTTTTTCACTCCAACCATGTTCTCAGCGTACCACAGGGAGGGTTACCGCGCCAGTATGGAGGCCAAAGTAGAAGGGTTTCTTGCTCAGAGCTCGGAAACTCCTAAATCAGCAACAATTTTAGTTTAATGGTTGCCTTCACGCTTGGCTTTCAGAGGAATTATTTTAAAATTTAAGAGGATTGCTTTGGAAATATAACCAAAAGAAACCTTAGTCTAGTGAGACAGCAAGTTTTTTCAAACTTGTCGTAGGGGATTCCCTTCTTACGTTTGTACATAATTTTAAATGACTTAATAGCTTGTCACAGTGCTAATCATTGTAATTAAATTGAAAACTGTCCAGTACGTAGGATTTTTATTGATGATTAAGTAGACCGAAACAATGCAAATAATATGGTTTTGAGTTTTTTAGGTTGTTCATTCCATACAACTCGCAGAAAATTCGGTTTGTGCATGAACGTGACTGTATCTTAATACTTTGTATTGTAAAAAGGCTTTAAGGCTAACTATTCCATGTTGCGTTATATTGTTAGATAGAAAGATTTTAAAACTGGTTTCGCAAAACTAATAGGCCATTTGCACGATGACGTCATTTGACTACAACTACCAGAATTCATTTCGTTTTTCCTTTCTTATTTAAATTTTGTAATCCCAGTGCGGTTTAAATAACAAAGCCCTAATTTGCACTACAAAACAAAAAACTGAAGGATTCTGGTAGTTGTAGTCATATGAAGTCATCGTGCAAATGGCCTATTACTACGGTTAAAGATATAACTGAAAAAATATGATTTTATGGAGGATTTCGATAACAATGTATTGCATTGACCCTATTTTTCCTGGGCTTTTTTAGAGTTCCTGAGCTGGGGGGGGGGGGGGAAACATTAAGGCTATGACAATGAAACCTAGTGGGTACATAGTACGTCCAAAACTGTCTCCTATGCGGTCCGCACAATGGAACGATGACGTTATATGACGTAGTTATTAGGCAATTAGTTAAACGGCCGCCATCTTGGATTTATGAAATTTTTCAAAACCTCTCAAAAACCGTCCAAATTGACTCAAAATTAATCAAAACCAATAAATTAACGCTAAATGACGTAAAAATGTAAAGGTTATACCAATAAACATTGGAAGCAAGCTCCTTTGAATCATCTCAATCGTGTTAATGTTTTTTGCTGTATATGGGTCCCACACTTGCACAGATGAACAATATTCCAGAGTTGGGCGTACTCAGACCTTGTATGCCGCGCTTCCTTGGTCCTAGGTGGACCATGAATTAAATTCCGCTTAAGAAAACCAAGAGTTTTATTGGCTTTATTCGAGATGTTTTTAACATGTTCGTTCCAGCGGAGGTCGTCGGATAAGGAATATTAAAATCGCATTGTGTTATTATGAATCGTTGCCAAATATCACATAATTTACCTGGCTGTCACTCGACGTTAAAACTATTCTGTTTTGAACCTGTTGGTAATTTATCGCTTTGCCCTTTTCGTTAAACAGTGCTTCTCTGGGAATATTTTGTTAATAGTATTTTTTAAAGTCGTTAAGTGGAAATTCAAATTAAAGTGCAAACATTATATTATATGCTGTCAATACCTTTCAAAACAAGAAGTCAATATTGCATACTATCATAATTTTCGGTAAGATTAATGTTTTTGTATTTTATTTTATCCACGCCTTTTTTGTCTTATTTGGTCGTTTTTAGGCGCACTGAATGGTAGGTCCACTATGATATCAAAATGTTATATGTCTAACTAATTGCGAGCTATGGAAGAAATGACTCTTTCATCTTAGCAGAGAAAATGTTTTGAAAGTATGGGAAAACAACTGGCTTAAAAAAACGTTATTTTTTCAGTAACACCTTTTAAAATTAATTTCTGAGGAATATCTGGGTTACATTATTTACTGCAATTTTAATAGTAATAAAATACATTTCCCAATGAGACAGCTAGACGAAATCTTAACACTATTCGGCCTGAGGGGGGGCACAAAGTGCCCGCGCTAACTTTCAACATTCATAACTTCTTTAATATGTATTCAAACGCCATCAAACTTTGTGACTTTTCCTAAAATTTATCTGGCAACAATTTCATATGACAATTTTTTGATCACGTGACTTGATGTTTCCATGGCAATAAGATTTTGACAGCCATGTTTTTTGAAATTTGCATATTTATACCTTTGAATGAAGAAAAACAATGTTTATTGGTATAACTTTTATATTTTTACATCATTTAGCGTTTATTTATTGGTTTTCATTAATTTTGGGTGAATTTGGACGGTTTTTAAGAGGTTTTAAAAAATTCAGAAATCCAAGATGGCGGATCCAAGATGGCGGCCGCATAACTAATTACCTAATAACTACGTCATATGACGTCATCGTTCCATTGTGCGGACCGCAAAGGAGACAGTTTGGGACGTACTATGTACCCTCTAGGTTTCATTGTCATAGCCTTAATGTTGTTGAAGTTACGAAGGGGGGGAAACTCAAAAAAAGCCCAGGCTGAATAGGGTTAAGTTACCATTGAAAAAATATTTTACGGACGGTTTATCCCCAAAATCTCTTTGTTTACATAGATCGACAGCTGAACAGTCTTTTCGGAATTTCTTGTACCTACATAAATTTCTCAAACACAGGACACGTCTCCAGAAAGCTACACCTTAAAGCGACAATCTTCAGGTATGAGCAAGATTTCTTGCAATTATTAAGAAAATCGTTAGCCTAATCCCACGGTAAGACTCGCCGCACTGTAAGGTTTTTTATTTCAATAATTTTAAATTGTACTCGGTACCTTTTTAAAATTCTGCACAGCGGTTAGGTAATAAAATATGCATGGAGGTATGGGTCAGATATAATATTGGTGTTCAGCAGATAAAATTGATGCTGTAATCTACCCTGTTTGCTATTGGTTATTTGGACTTTGACCAACAGTATTAAATCATCCAATGAAAAACATACACTTCTACAAAACCGAACGGAGCATAATAGCCTACGCAACAAGTGCTTTCTCTCAAGAAGCTTTTCAAATACATTACTAGAATTTCAACAAATTCCAAATACCAGTCCGAGCAACAGCAACTTTAACCGACTCTTTTAGGCGAAAACAAAACTAACCGGCAACTGGTAAGTTTTTCACTCGCTTTTGCGACAGCGATGGTCATTAAACAGATTCTACGAGTTTTTGTTTTTGCAATGAGGACGCATATAGAAGCACTTAACCACGAAAACGCGCCTGATCGGGTAAAGACGAAAGGCTTGATAAGGCACAAATTGGATCAAATGCATAAACTCTTGTTTCCCGTTAGAACACGTGCTTTACTGCAAGGTTAAATTTTCACGGTTGGAACGGATTAGCTATCCAAATTTTTGCTTGGAACCGCCCATGTTTTTTTATGGAATATTTCTTTTAACTTCCTTAGAAAAACAAGACTTGGATTTTATAGTTCTAAACTTCACTCGCGTGGTCTTATGCAAATATGTTTGTGTATTTTTTGCAATTTTGATTTCCAAATCAGTTTATCGGACAATTTTTTATAAGCAGCAGGTGTATTTGGAAATTAGTCGTACTAGTTATTCTAGATGGAGAAAAAGTTGTTTTTGTGAACTTTTGTACGGTCTAAATGTACTGTGCAAACGGTCGCGTAAGTCTGTTTTTGAGAATTGCTAAAAATAAAAAATAGCCCGGTCGTCAATTTTATATATTCTTGTGCTTCCGACCTTTCACCTCAGTTAAGTTTATCATCGGCTTTCTGTTCAAAGAGCAACGCTGTTAGGCTCAGCCTATCTATACATATTAGAAATTAGCCAATCAGAGAGCGTGAATTCAATTGACGGGCACGCCTCTTCGCAAAGCTAAGCAAGATCAAATATAATCATGTCGTTTCGTGTTTATCACAGGAGTGTAAAGTTAGTTACAATACTAAACAAATAAACCTTGTAAAAAGATTTTTGAATACTCACGGTAAGGCGCGTTGCACTACTAAGGGCATTTTTCTCAATAATTTTAAATTGCACTCAGTGTCCACTCAGTCAATTTCGCGCGAAATATAATTTTGCCTGAAACTCCAGCAACTGAAAGACTTTACCGAGGCTAGAACAGAAACAGGTTTGGTTTGGTGTAAAGGATTTTCTGCCCGTGCATGGAGCCGTTGAATATTTTGCCCCGCCAGGGCCCGTCGCAACGTCTCGAAAATTTAAAATTGGGCAATTTTCGTGGCGCTATAAAATATTTAATTCGCGTCAACTAGCAGTGAATTTTATATCAATTTGTTCATAAAACTTTCTAATTTTCTATAAAAGGAACAGTTTTTTTTTATCTCAATTAAGATAGAAATGCGAAAGCAGCAGCAGTCGAAAAGTGTAGTCTTTCATTGGCAAAAATATGCAAAACCACGAGTGTACTGGAGAACTCGTGCAACCAGTACCACTTTACCTCCACTGATCTTAACCCTATTCAGCCTGGGGGGGGGGGGGGGGGGGGGGCGCTAACTTTCAACATACATAACTTCTCTAATATGTATTCAAACGCCATCAAACTTTGTGACTTTTCCTTAAATTTATCTGGCAACAATTTCATATGACAATTTATTGATCACGTGACTTGGCAACAAGATTTTGACAGCCATGTTTTTTGAAATTTTTCATATTTGTACCTTTGAATGAAGAAAAACAATGTTTATTGGTATAACTTTTATATTTTTACGTCATTTAGCGTTTATTTATTGGTTTCGATTAATTTTGGGTCAATTTGGACGGACGGTTTTTAAGAGGTTTTAAAAAATTTCAGAAATCCAAGATGGCAGATCCAAGATGGCGGTCGTATAACTAATTACCTAATAACTACGTCATATGACGTCATCGTTCCATTGTGCGGACCGCAAAAGGAGACAGTTTTGGACTTGCTATGTACCCTCTAGGTTTCATTGTCATAGCCTTAATGTCCTTGAAGTTACGAGGGGGGGGGGGGGGGGGGGGGGGGGGGGGGAGAAGCACAATGTGCTCCCCCCCAGCTCAGGAACTCTATAAAAGCCCAGGCAAAATAGGGTTAAGAGCATGCTGGTTGAGGTACATCTTCAGGACCCTTCAACTGTTTCGACGTCAAAGATTCAACTTCAATCTCCTCTTTCCAGGAAATTTCTAGAAGGGTGTTTCTTTCACTAGCCCCTTTTCTTGCCTTTAGAGCAACTTCTCCAAACTTCCATTTGTTGCAATATGATTGTCTATGTTGCAGTGAGATTATGATTTTGGTGCAGTTTTGTCTGCACTAGTTCAAATTTGTTTTTGAACCAGTGCAAAATATTTGAACTGGAGCAAAATATTTTCACCAAGGCAAAATATTTGCACTGGTGTATAACTATATTCTACTGTTTAAATGTTGTTGACAATTCAAATATAAAAAGCCAGAAACGCTTTATCACAATATTCATCTCTATATTATAGAGATAGAGAAGAATTGATAATCGTATTGCAACAGATTGAAATTGCAGTTCAGCCACATAACAGATCATCAAGCCTTTCAGTGAGAACTATAAACACTTGAAATAAAATGTTAAGCCCCCACCCCCCTCCTCATGAGGGACTTATTTTACTTTGAGGCCCCCTATCCTTGCTTTGATTTTACTTTACCCCCCCCCCTCTGATTTTCCAACCACCCCCCCCCCCCCCCCCTCCTCCTGATAATTAATGACATGTTCCTTACTGCGTATCTTTCGCGCTTAAGCAATGAATTTATCGACGTTTTATCGCCATTCTTAGGCTCCAATTAACTTGATACGCATCTATTGGTCACTTGTGCGTCGATCCATCCGGTGAAAGTGTCTTTGCTATGTTTCGCAAACAAATGCAATGTGTAATGTTTAGCGATCCATTCGAGAAAAACGGGCGCAAATGCTGCATAAATGATCAATCGCAGAGGGAGGAAAAACTTTATCGAACGCTAATAGTGGTCAATGTATCTCGAGGCCCAAACAACTTAAGTAGATATTTACTGGTTCTGATCGAAACGTGCATATCATGCTCCAAACGGCTAGGGGTCCGATTATATGAACCGGGCTGGCCTGGTTTGCCGAGATCTCAAATCAACTTTGCGATTACATGACAGCCGGGGCAGCCCGGTTAGCCAGGATCCTGGTATCTCGATGCCGAGATCCCGGCTAACCGGGCTGAAAATTTTCCCTGTAATCGCGTTTAGCAAAAAAAATGCCTCAGAGCAAAGCTGCTCACCTGTAAATTGTCCTTTTTCTCTTTAAATGATAAAGAGGTACACAAGAGTGTGTAAGCACGAAGTAAATGAGCTAAAATGCTTAAAAACATCCTTAATTAAAACATTCTACGCTTTGCGCCATTTTCAAAACAACAACTTTCAGCCGCCCGGGCTGGCTCGCCTATGTTATACAGGGATGAAAGTCATCACGGCAAACCGGGCCATCTCGGCTGTCCACTAGACCATAGACACAATGAAGAAATACCATCTAGAAAATTCAGCTTTGTATATCGACTATTAATATCACCGAGTTCGACTACTTTTAAACTTACTGTGATCTCAGAGGTCATAGGAATTCATTAATTAAATCGCGCGATCATCTCCAAATCATAAAATGATATCATTTAGTTAGATCTCATGAGTTTCTTGTCCTTTCTTATAAATTGATACGAAACTGACATAAACTGTATAACCATGAAAAATACACGATGCAAAACCAGGCGCGAAACAGTCAGCTTCGCGGAATATATAATTGAGAGCCTGACCTTATAGAATTCGGCTTTCTTTTTAACGTCTATTTTTAGTACCCCAGATTGTTATAGGTTATTAATAGTGTTCCCACTGATGCAAAAGGAAAAAGACAATTGCTAATTTATTTGACAATAGTTTTACTTTGTTGACAGAAAGATAATTAATTTGCCAAAGTCCAACATGCTTCGTTATGCTACTTGCCTTCATAAGCAAGAGCATGACTTAAGGTGAATTAGTTTCTTTATGCTTCTCGTTGTGAACAGTCATCTCCAATTGAAAGCGACTAAAGGTAAGATGGATTGCATATTACCTAATCGAAGACAACCGACAGAGTGATCATACTCTCTTTATTTGAATACATTTTCACTATTTTAGTTTATCGATAGTTTTTTACTGCTGTATGTTGCTATGTCGTTGATAATTATTTAAGTTTGTTGAGCTTTTGTCGTGCGTTTCAGTGCTCAGTAGGAATCGCCATTTTTATAGCGCTTTAATACTTTTATATCAAATTGGTTTCCTTGGGACCAAGCAAACTGTTAGCAATAGAGTGGTGTCCGCGCGTATTATGGAAGTGTTCGTAGCTGTCGGTATATCTGAAGGCAACACAGACACATGCTACTCGATACTTGTACGGTCGTTTTGTTACTGGCCAAAGTTATAACCTGTGCGGTCAGTATGAGGGAATGCTACTTATATGTATAATTCCATCAACTCCCCAATTCCCTTATAAGAACGCCCAGTATATTCGTAAGGACCGTAAGGTTATACACTATTCAAATGGACTGCAAATCGTATCAATAGCGGGCGCTAGAGTATTAAGTCCTGATCAAACGATGCATATTAACTGATCAATCGCAGAAGATGAAAAAACTTTATCGAACACTAATAGCGGTCCACAACTAGACTATCTCTCTACTTTGTCGAGGGCCAAAAACGTAGTTATTTACTGGTTATGATCGAAACGTTATCATTTTCCAAACGTCTATTCGTCTATTTTTTAATATCACCTAGCTGTCCGCTGGACCACAGACACAGTGAAGAAATACCTTCTCGGAATTCATGATCAGCTTTGTATCTCGACTATGAATATTAACGAGTTTCACTACTTTTAAAATTATACAGTGACCTAAGGGGTCGTGGGAATTGATCAAAATGCAATATTCATTAAATCGCGTGATCATATTCAAATATTCATATAGAAAAACGTTGCTCGCAGTACCTCACGAATCTCGGGGAAGGGTGTATAGCAAAATTTTAGCGACGAGGGAGGAAGAGATGGAATTTCTGGTCTAACTGGAAAGATTGAGTTGTATGGCCAAAATGGACTCGAAATTTGTCGTTCCCAGTCGCTTCCATTGAACTTGTACTCAGTCCCCTGTCTTCCTAAAACAAAATATATGGGAACTGGCACTGGTTAGTATTGGGTTTTGAGCTGTGGGTCGGTGTAACTGCTATGCGACTGAGTAACAAAAGACCCTCAGGCCTTTCGTCCCCCACCCCCCCCCCCCCCCCCCCCACTCCCCCCCATCCACTTCACCTCTCCATTAATTTTTGTCAGAAGTAAACTTTACTTTGTGAAAGTGGATGTATAGTACTGTTGTGGACGTGGTTCCAAGACAATTTGCAGTGGAGTTATCTTTATTTTGTTTGGGCGAGAAGTGGTTTATCAGAAATACAGCGAACTCTTGCTGTCTCAAATTCCAATTTTGAAGACTTTGAGTGCTATCTCCCAATAGACCAATTCCGATATATTAAAATTCATACTTGGCTCCAAGGCTTAGGGGAATAAAACAAAAGAAATCACATCGAGGTTCAGGGATGAATAATTAATTTGTTTTGTTTTATTCCCCTAAGCCTCGGAGCCAAGTATGAATTTTAATATATCGGAATTGGTCTATTGCCCTCCAGCGTTTTACGCGCGATCCCCACGCGAATCCGCGAGTGTGACTTCCATGCACCACGGGGAAAATCCGATTTGATGTCAAATAATTTTTTATTTTTCGCAATGTTTATAATCTGATTTAGGTAAGATTGGTTTTCTTTTCCGTATTTTAATTTATAGGGGTGTAGCTTGGTCAGAAAGCATGGAATCGCGTTTTCAGTTGTCTCCGTACGTCCATCCAAGACCGCGATAAACCATGCAATAGTCAATAAAATATTGGACATTGTTCTCACAGTACAGCGAACACGTATACGACGTATAAACGCATAAAATTTTACAGAATCACTGGCATAAACAATGAAAAGATATTTTTAAGGCCTAATTACACAGGTGATTTTTGATACGATTTTTGTCGCGCTCTTCAATGCAACTTTTGTCGCATGTGTAAACTTGCTTTGATTTGCTGTGATTTCCCAAACATTGCCGCCAAGTTGCATTAGGTTTCGAACACGTACGATACCTCTGCGACATCGCGCGATAAATCGCTCCCAAATCGCACTGAAATTGCCGCCCGTTTGCACATGCGATTTGAAAATGCAACTTGCGCGCGACAAAAATTGCATCGACAAGTGCGACAAAAATTGCACAAAAAATCACCCGTGTAAACGGGCCTTTACTTACACAAATTACTCAAACACAGGACACGTCTCCAACCCTATTCGGCCTGCGGGGGGGTGGGGGGGGGGGGGGGGGGGGGGGCACAAAGTGCCCGCGCTAACTTTCAACATTCATAACTTATTTAATATGTATTCAAACGCCATCAAACTTTGTGACTTTTCCTAAAATTTATCTTGCAACAATTTCATATGACAATTTTTTGATCACGTGACTTGACGTTTCCATGACAACAAGATTTTGACAGCCATGTTTTAGGAAATTTGCATATTTATCCCTTTGAATGAAGAAAAACAATGTTTATTGGTATAACTTTAGTATTTTTACCTCATTTAGCGTTTATTTATTGGTTTTGATTAATTTTGCGTCAATTTGGACGGTTTTTAAGAGGTTTTAAAAAAAATTCAGAAATCCAAGATGGCGGATCCAAGATGGCGGCCGTATAACTAATTACCTAATAACTACGTCATATGACGTCATCGCTCCATTGTACGGACCACAAAGGAGAAAGTTTTGGACGTACTATGTACCCTCTTGGTTTCATTGTCATAGCCTTAATGTTCTTGAAGTTACGAAGGGGGGCACAATGTGCCCCCGCCCCCACCCCCCCCAGGCTCAGGAACTCAAAAAAAGCCCAGGCCGAATAGGGTTCCGCAGACATGAGACTCATCCCGCTTGAACTGCAGCCTACCATCAATGCTTCCCGTCGAAAAGCACGCGAGGCCTTTTTAATTCATAGAGGGAACACTTTGTCACCAGAAGGCATTAACCGAAGGAACGAACGCTGAACTCATTTTGTATCATACACTATATATGTCATATATTATTTTTATCTTATGTTTACAAGTGCGCTGTCTACATGTCATGTATTAGCCAATCATTTATAACCATGTAATTTTCAAATTTTAGGAGCCGTTACAATATTTTCTTTCAGTACAGCCCTGGCCCTGAGGAAGACTAATACTATTAGTCGAAATATTGGCCATTAATAAATCTGCCCTTTGCCGTAGTGCCAGCCTTGCATTCAGTTTTGTATTTTCACATTCAAGTGACGCCTGGCACGAGATCTTTCACAAGGAAGATCCGGCAACTACCAGCCAGTTTAATTTCTGCGTCGTGTGGACCTCTGCATTCAAAGGTTTTTCTTTTTTCTTTTTGACAATCTTCAGGTATGAGCAATATTTCTTGCAATTATGAAGAAAATCGTTAGCCTCACCCCACGGTAAGGCTCGCCGCACTGTAAGGTTTTTTATTTCAATAATTTTAAATTGTACTCGGTACCTTTTTAGCGGAGCGCGCGGGCCGAAGGCCCGGCGGAGCACCATACTCATAGCGGAGCACTCGCCGGACCGAAGGCCCGGCTGCGCAGCCCCATACTCATAGAACCTATGTCCGTCATTTTTCATGGTCATGGCTAGCGGAATGTTTCGCGGCGCGTCCATCCATGTGCCCGCCGCCGTACGCGCTGAGCAGGAAAGGTACTTTGATGTTTTCCTGTGTTTACTAAGCGGAGGAAACCGTTTAAATTAAAGTCGTTATTTTCCTGTATTTTTTCGCGGTTTGCTACTCAAGACAGGGATACTCAGAAGCCGCTATAGTGGAAAAAGAAGAGCTTTCAGGGATAAAATCTTGCTTCGCCCGGGAGATGTTTGTCACTTCGGGTTTCAGAACTGTAGAAGCGGAGATTTAAAGAATTTCCAACAGTGGAGGGACTTAAAGGTAAAACAAAATACATTTTTCGATGGGAATTTATGTTGATATCAATCTGTGATTGACCTTTTCTTTGTGTTCTCGCTAGTTTTGGAGAAAAAATTCACTCGTTTTGATTTCTTTCAATTGCTAAAATTGAAAAATAGCCCGGTCGTCAATATTAATCTTAATTCTTGTGCTTCTGACCTTTCACCTATTAGTTAAGTTTCATCTTAGTTAAGCTTGTTCAGAGGGTCTTCAGAGGGCGCCGCTGTTAGGCTAAGCCTACTGAACTATATATATTAAAATTCTGCACAGCGGTTAGGTAATAAAATATGCATGGAGGTATGGGTCAGATATAATATTGGTGTTCAGCAGGTAAAATTGATGCTGTAGACTTCTTGTATGATATTGGTTATTTGGACTTTGACCAACAGTATTAAATCATCCAATGAAAAACACGCGTCTACAAAACCGAACGGAGCATAATAGCCTACGCAACAAGTGCTTTCTCTCAAGCAGCTTTTTAAATACAGTATTTCATCAAATTTACCAGTCCGAGCAACAGCAACTTTAACCGACTCTTTTAGGCGAAAACAAAACTAACCGGCAACTGGTAAGTTTTTCACTCGCTTTTGCGACAGCGATGGTCATTAAACAGATTCTACGAGGTTTTGTTTTTGCAATGAGGACGCATATAGAAGCACTTAACCACGAAAACGCGCCTGATCGGGTAAAGACGAAAGGCTTGATAAGGCGCAAATTGGATCAATTGCATAAAGTCCTGTTTCGCGTTAGAACACATACTTTACTGCAAGGGTAGATTTTCACGGTTGGAACGGATTAGCTATCCAAATTTTTGCTTGGAACCGCCCATGTTTTTTATGGAATATTTCTTTAAACTTCCTTAGAAAAACGGCCGTTACTATTAGCCGCTCCAAGCCGAAAAATCAAATGTTTCCCTTTTGTGGTCTGTGTACTCTTTTGTGTGGTTATTTAAAACCCTGTAAGTGCATTTCTTGCATTTATTTTCATAAACGAGTTTTCACAGCACTATCGTCATTGAACTGTCGTTTAGTTGTCATTAAACTTGTAAGTGCTCCAAAACACGCTTCAATAACAACTGCGCGCGTAGAAATTGAAATGTTTAGGCATTGTGATTAAGGATAACAGCGTTCTGCATCACCTTGTCGATCGAAGGGAATCGAAACAGGATTGAAGGTACCTACTGTGTTCGAAAAAAAAAAGCTTTCTATAACGGTTTAAACTAGCCCGAGTAGCTATGATGGATAAAAAGAAACTTTTTTTAACTAAAATAGACTAGTATTAATTAGCGATCCCTAAAGCAGAGAACAGAAACTCGTAAATCAATTATTACAAAGGCAAGAACAACATTTTTAGCTCTGGACTACTCTTTAATTCATTTATGTTTGTTTTTTTTCCTTTAATTGATAAACATAACTTTGAACACTAAGACCTTTTATTGCTAATTTCCCATTTATTTTGTTCAGAAATGCGGCAGTTTCGTGCATAAAGAAGCACTTAAACCATTAAAACGCTCCTGATCGGGTGAAGACTGACATCAGTCCTGTTTCGCGTTAGAACGCATGCTTAACTGCAAGGTTAGATTTTCACAGTTGGAACAGATTAGCTCTCCGAATGTTTGCTTGGAATCGCCCATGTTTTTTTGGAATACTCTTTGAACGCCCTTAAAATACGGTCGCCGCTGCTATTGTAAAATAATAGAGGCTTTTTGCTAGATACAAGTAAATGCTAAAAGAACTTCAAGTGTGTGACTGAACCTTTTTAGGCGAAACAGTCTCTCGACTGCTGTGTGACACGCGATGTGTTTTAGGCGGCAAAACGCAGAAAACACTTTCAATGGTTTATATCATGATTCCTATGTTAAAAAAGAATAATAAGGAGAATTACAGCCGCTGCAAGCCGAAAAAAATCAAATGTTTCACTTTGCGGTAGGTGTGTTCTTTTGTTTGGTTGTTTAAGACCCTATAAGTACGTTTCTTGCATTTATTTTCATAAATGTCGCTTTCACAGCACTATTGTCATTAAACTGTCGTTTAGTTGTCATAAGTGCTCCAAAACACGCTTCAATAATAACTACGCGCAAAGAAATGTTCAGGTATTGTGATTAAGGATAACATGCAGCGTTCAACATCGTCTTGTCGAAGGGAATCGAAACAGGATTGAAGGTAACTACTGTGTCCGATACAAAAAAATTGCTTTCTATATCGGTTTTAACTAGCCCGAGTAGCTATGATGAAAAGAAACAAACGTTTTTGAACTAAAATTGACCAGTATTAGTGATCCTTAAAGCAGAGAAAAGAAACCCGTAAATCAAGTATTACAAAGGCAAGGACAACATTTTTACTCTGAACTACTCTTTAATTTATTCAATTCATGCTTGTTTTTATTTCTTTAATTGATAAATAACTTTGAACGCTAAGACCTTTTTTTACGTTTTTATTGCTAATTTCCCCTTTATTTTGTTCAGAATCGCGGTAGTTTCGTGTAGCAATTATTGGCCTCGACAAACAAAAACCGTTTCTGGCTGCGGTACTGCTACATGTACATACACGTAAAGTTTTATGCACTTCGGAAGCGAAACGGGTTTTTTTTTTAACCAAATTTTCGGTACAACCTTTCAGTATTACTACAAAGCGCTGTTCAGTTTCTGTTACATCGTTACAGCCATCAATTCCTCGTTTTAAATCATATTCAGTGCTAGGTTCAATTTGAAACAAATGAATTTGTAATTAAACGAATCGATGAAGAGGATTTAGACATGCATTCAAAAGTTCCAGCTGCCTATGGGCTATGCTATGTTGTTATCGTTACCAGACAATCTGTTTTGAGTCGTATAGTGTACGTTATCTAAAAGGAATGATGTTCCCTTCAGTAGTTTGGTAGAAAGTTAACACATACCGTATTCAGGCAAGCAAGAATTAGCCTCAATCACAGGTTCCTAAGAGCGAACTCGTGAATTGAAATGCTAACACGTAACGCAATATTGCGGTAAGCTTATGTTTTCACACTGACACGGTTCGATATTTTTTTATATTAAACGTAATGATTTTTGACGAACGCAAAAAAACGTCGTGCCTCCGAACTGTGAACCTGGGCGCTAGACCACTAGACCATCGAGGAACACATGCTCAATGAAGGCTAAATTTTACTATTTCAAGGTAGATACACATCAAAACGCGTCTCGATTGGAAAACCCTTTTAGATCGATTTTAATGTTGCATTAATGCGAAACATCTTTAAGCTTGTTGTTTATATTCGTTTACAACAAATTAGTTATTGTTATCGTTGGATTCACGTTATTCTTTGTTACGAAACGCATTCATAACAAAGCATTACGCCACTAAGTTTACAGCTGATGGAAGGAGCGAGTGAGTGAATTAGCCACCGTTACCGATAACCCGTTTATTACGCTTGCGCTTGTTCACGGGTTAAAAACAGGAAAATATTATAATTTGTTCGCGCTGCTGTCAAAACGAACACGTACATATGATAACTAAGAGTCAAAGCGTCACGCAAATTTTGTCTTTCACTTTTTACTTGAAACACGTTGGCAAAACACCAAAATAATTGTAGTCCTGTGTTCTCTGCCGTCAACCATTTTACTCATTTACAGGCAAACCCAACAAATGGTTTTACAAATAAGCCAATCAGAGAGCGCGAATTCATTTGAGGGGCACGCCTCCTCGCAAAGCGAATAAGCAAGATCAAATAGTTATAATCTTGTCGTTTCGTGTTTATCACAGGAGTGTAAAGTTAGTAACAATACTTTCAAATAAAACTTGTAAAAAGTTTGTTTGTTGCTCACAGTAAGGAGCGTCGCACCACTAAGGGTATTTTCTCAATAATTTTAAATTGCAATTGGTGCCTTTGTAACCCTATTTTGCCTGGAGTTTTTTTGAGTTCGAGAGCCTGGGGGCGTGGCACAATGTGTCCCCCCCACCCCCCCCCCCCCGATACTTCGATACTTTAAAGCTCAATATTTTATAGCTCAATTAGAAGACCTATTTTTGTCCCGATCCACCCGCCATACTATGTACATACAGATATCCAGACTAGACACTTCAAAGTGGTGGAAAGTCACGCGTTCGTCGGCAAGGTGATTTTTCTTGCGAGACCAGTCGAAACAGTTTTTTTAACTGTCCAATCAAAAATTCGGAAATTAAAAGTTCGATTGCGTTCGATTGGCCAATTTTTTTTTGTGAGTTCGATTTTGTTCCATTGTGTTCGGCAATCGAACTCAATCATTCGATTTAATTCGATTACGTTCGATTGTGTTCGATTACCGAATGTTCGATTAGATATGCTGGGTTTCAAGGACGAAGTCATAACAGAGGAATAGGCCATTTCCGAGTTGCCTTTAGCCTCTCTATCAAAGCGAGGCTAGGTGCGAAACCTTTCATATGAAAATGAGTTTTCATTCACATGCGTATTTGCGTGTGAATAAAACTCATTTTCATATGAAAGGTTTCGCACCTAGCCTCGCTTTGATAGAGAGGCTAAAGGCAACTCGGAAATGGCCTATTAAATACGTACCTTCTGAACTCTTTTGTCACTTGATATTTCCGCGAGGAAATTATTTTTAGAAGATGTTGAAAACAACGGGAAACAAAAACTTATGCTGTGTAACAATGCTGTATTTGTTAGAAAAAAAGAAGAAAAAACTTGTCAAATTTTCCGCGTAGATCCACAGAGACTATTATAACCTGAAAATCATCGAACTCAGTTTTGAAGGCCAGATTAAAATTGTTTAAGTAATGATCCGCATAAGAAGAATAGTGCTGCACGACGGAATGTCAACTTTTTTCAGTCATTGTTACAACTAGTGATCTCATTGGCCAAGACTCAACAACTGCTAAAAAGTTAAAGTTCAAGGTGCATTTTGTCTAATTTTTTTAAGGTTTCAAGTAATTCGAGACCCAATCGCACAACATGCAAGTTTTAAAAGATATTGTATTTGGGGAACTTCATCAAAGAAGCAAAATTATTAGCTATTGTCTTTTGTTATTGTGATTGATTAAGCACGAACATTTCCAAAATTTATTTGACGCAAATGGATTTTCGTTATTTTTATAATGAAATATAATTATGAACCATCAGCTCTTCCCCTATTCTTGAAATCAAAGATATTCTATGTGGGAAAGAGCCAATGCCGCAGAACAATGAAGTTTACTATAGTTCTTATGTGGAGCATTACTTGACAAAACAATGGTCTAAATCGAAAACAGGTATTTTTTTAATACAGTCAATTCTTGGAATCACTCAGATTGACATACGTCTATCCTATATATAAGGCGCTCGAGCTTGTGACAATTTACATTATTTAACGACTTATGTTTTCTTTTTAGTTTCAAGGTGACTTTCCGCAGCAAACGTGATTTGTCGAACAGATGAAAATGTCAGTTTGTCCAGTTTACTGCCTTGTGATCCTTCTTCAGCTGGGAAGAGTTGTTAGCAGCTCATGCAAAGACAGTAAAAGCTGCAGAGATTGCGTTGGCAATACTGGTGCTTTCGGCATAACATGCAGATGGTGTAAGAGGGACGGCAAATGTCATACACCAGGCGCCATTTTCACAAACCCGTGCAAGAGAGCGGAAAATATCGTTGAAGCGTCTCTTTGCAATGCTGAAGAATTCTCACACTACGATCCAGATTTGTCATTGAAGATGCTGCTTCTTTCAACCGCAGCGTATGACCCAGTTCATCCTCAAGAATGTCTCGACAACTCTCTGCCGTCTGCCAAGTTCCAACTGCAAGCTGTTGTAACAAGGAAATGTGATGTCTTTGATAACGAGTGTTCGGGCTATGTTGCTGTTTCTCATGTCACAAAAGCTATCGTTGTCGCTTTTCGCGGCTCATTAAATTTCGGTCAAGCGTTTATCCAATTTGTTAAAGGCTTAGTTGACCCTAAGGAAGCCTTTTTAAGCAAAGGTGAAGTTCAATCCTACTGGAAAAGAGGATTCGAGGAATTATGGCAGGGCGGCATGAAGGAGAAACTGAACACCCTCGTTTCCGACTATCCATCGTACCAAATCTGGGTGACAGGGCATTCTCTTGGTGGCGCAATGGCGTCGCTGGCAAGTGCGTGGCTCAGTTATAACAACGTCGCTCTTCGCAACAAAATAATCTCTTACACGTTTGGAATGCCTCGAGTTGGAAATTACGACTATGCTTTAGAACACGATGAGCTCGTTAAAAACAGCTGGAGAGTTGTCAACTACGATGATGCTGTTCCTCATTTTCCAAGCGTGATCGCTCTGAGCGTTTTCAACGGTCCTTACCACCACGGAGTGGAAGCCTTTTACAGCGAGCCGGCTACAAGCGCCTATTCTGAGCACCGGGAATGCCACAAAAAACCATACAACGAAGACATCACTTGCAGTTTCTCAAAAATAACACGCTCTATTGAACGACACAAAAACTACTTCAGCATCCCGGTAGGAACATTCTGGAAGAACAAATGTGTACATTCGATGCGTAAGAAAAGGCGCGAAACATCGGAGAATGAAGCTTCCTCAAAGAAGTTTTAGTTTTTAAAAGATCGCTGCTTGAAGTACAAATACAAGAAACACGTTCTAAAATCAAAGGGAATATTCTAAAAGGGTGAAATTCTGGCAAAAAAGTCCCCATTTATGACCTTTTTTGCGTTACTTTTAGAAAATCTTACCATATTCTAGCTTTAGTTGGCAAAATCTTGTGCTTGGCCTTTTAAGATATCGGAATAAACGCTGTAAAATATCTTATTATATTTTTTGCCAGGAATAAACATTTTTGGCAAAAAGCGGATTAAACAAGACAAACAACACTGATATTTTTGCCAGGAATAAACATTCTTGGCAAAAAGCGGGTTAAACAACACTGACTTCTTCTGCTTTCAAACAGGGAAATAAAATGACGGCGAAAGTCTCCGCAGGTGTTTTGTTTCAGTAAGTGAAATGACGGCGGAAATTTCGGCAGGTTTTTTGCTTCAGTGAGTAAAATGACGGCAGAAATTTCCGAATTCCTTTTGCATAGCGCCAGGGAGTAAAATGTTAGTGGAATGTCCAGCGACAATTTGATTCAGTGAATAAAATGTTACTTACCGAAGCGTACTATTTTCAACATCATGCTCACTTATTCATGCCAACAATGCATTTTAAAGCCTGAAGTCAGTGTTAAATATAACGTATAATCGGTCTAAAATAATGTTTTTAATATTATGTACGTTTAATAATTCTACTGCAATGTTCTGTCGCCCTATTTCCCGCGGGATGCCTGTATTCTTCGGACACATTGTTTTCTTGTCTGTTAATCTTCGCAAGCTACAGATAAAATCCGAAGGATACTTTCTGATGTGCATTTCAATGCGCCATGAATTTATGGTTTCATTTCGCGGTCGGCGTCCGGATAATAGCGTCCAGATTATAGGGCGATATACATTTAGTGCTTGCAGGACCTTGCAGCGGGGGAAATAAAGTGGCACAAATTAAATTTATGGAACAGGTAGTAGTCACAGATTAAAAGAGTGCGTTCGACATTAGCAACTGAAAGAATAAGTATAGCTGTCGATTTACGCCTTGCTAAATGTTTTTGTTTACCCTTACATGTAGTTCGTACTTGCAAGCATTTGTTTTCTCAAAAATAAATAATTGTTAAAATAATATTGTTATGATACGGAAGAAACAGCGTGATAGGTCTGATAGCTGCATTACGTTTTTACAGTGACGTATTCCGGTTCACATTTGCTCAGCTACATGTACTAAATACATCTGGAAAATTCGACTTAAGTCATAAGCGAATAACACTTTGAATATTTGGTTAGTTTTAAAAAAACATACAGGGCAAGCAGCAGCAGAGATTGATGTGATTTAATCTAACATATCTTCAATAAATGTGACCAAAATCACAACCAAATAGAAATTAATGAAGTAAAATAACACTCAAACTTTCACTGTCGTGAGATCCTAGCAGTGATAAAGCAAACAAAGGAACACCGTGATGCAGCCGTCTTTATTTTTAATGGCTGGTAACAGCAACAACAGCGAGTAAAAACGGACGGGGGAGATTGTTGGATCCAAACAGAAAAGAAATCGTCGATTTTTCGTCAGATCTCTGCAGCCATCCATTTGCGTATGACAGAGACCAGTGAATTGTCTAGTTCCATACCCCGGCCTTTGAAAAGCATAAAGTTTCTATTGTGCATCTCGCTCGCTTAGTCAGTAATGATAAGTACATTGCCAAAAAGAGGGTGTGGAAAAAACCTTTCCTGCCCTGAAGCTGAAAAGTGAAAAGTCCCGTATGTAAACTAACCCTGGCTCGTATAGGACATAAAACCAGCGTAGCGGTTCATAGTTAACAAATATTCACCGAGGTGGAGGTGGGTAGTGGTGGATATTTACCTCGCCGCATCGCGGCTCGGTAAATATCCACCACTACCCACCTACACTGAGCTGAATAGTTGTTTTAGTATATACTGAAACAGTGAAATAATATAACGAAAATGATACTTTTTAACTCATTTATTCCTGTCAACGATTACAATTTTCGCGCGCAAATTTTCGCGAGTTGCTGGGAGGTGAATAGCACTTGCTATTCCGAGTTTATCAGAGCGCGCCAACAATGCTATCCACTGTTTCAGTATATACTAAAAGCTTTTATTCCCCAATGGAATAAACTTATTTTAATGAGCGACATCTCAGTTAGGATATATTTGATAAAGCGTCCTGTTTTATAGATAGATCGGCAGTGTATCGTCGCCGGCGCTGAAATTTTCATGATCGATTTTGCCGCCAATTCTCGCTCTGCCAGGCTGCATTTCACATGCGATACGATAAAAAGCGGCCAATTCACAACTTTTTCCAGCTGTTAAAATGGTAAAGTTGCTGTTGTGCGCTACATAAACAGGTATGTGCGGCGCCAAAAGGTATGGTTTTTCAGCCATTTTGCTCTGAAATAGGTATCGATTTTGACCATTTTTGGTCTGAAATAGGGTATGTTTGTGCACTCTGGTCTGGAAAGAAGCTGCGTTTTTATTACTATTCATTGCTTGAGAAGTGCGGTTGATTAACATCGGCAATGGCCCTTATAGTCTGGTCAATCTAAACCTATACCTTGAACTAATTGCAACATGACATTTTTTTGCATCAAGTAACTCCTTGTGTGAAGCTATTCAACATATTAAAAGTCCGCAAAAATCCGCGTTGAGGAAAGTGGTAAATTTCGTTATGTGCGAAATACTCATTTGCATAAATTTAAAATGGCTGCCTGTTATTTTTTCTTGAAAAAAATATATAGTAATATGGCTTAGAAAGTGAAGCCAGAAATTAAATAAACGCTGTTTTCGGACCTCCCTGTTTTCTGCAGCACAGTATTTCCTGAAACAATGACATCTTTTGGAAATTGTGTCATTTTATGATTTGTTTTTCTGCAAAATTAGACAAATAGGTAGAGAATATTACTGAAAGTTCTACTTTTATTCACATACAGGTGTAAAATGACTTTTTTTGAATAAAACAGTAAAATCCCTGATGCTACACATACACTGTGCAGATTTTGCAGAAATCAGATATTAATAAGCAAGTGCCAATAGAAGGCACAACAAAGCGTAAGAAAAAGTTAGAATATAAGATAATTACTGGTCCTAAATATCCACGTGTTTGCAATATCGGCCTCCATCTTACTAATACTACATTATTTACACCTGTTAGCCGCCACTTGTACTTGATATAACTAGCAATCATAGCTCTTCATCGCTGTCATCTGAAGTCGGTGTGAGGTGTGAGTTGCTGCACGTGATCCCTTTGCATTCTCCACATGCAACTGAGTACGAAAGGCCGAATTTTCTGCAGCTACATTTCCGGCTTTCACATCCCCGCTTGCAAGAGCATCTCACCACCTTCAGAAGGTTTTCCGGAGCAGGAGGTAGTTCCGTTGTTTCTGCTTCCAACCTGTCGTCCACCTTACGCCATCCCCAGTCTTCTGGATTCACTTTATTTCCTTTTCCGATCCACACCTGCACTTGGTAATAGACTCTAGAACTGTGAAAACGCGCAGTGGCGCTAGTGGGAGGAAGGCTCTGAACCTGCATCGAAGTGTTGTTGGTGGCAACTTTCTCGCAAAAGCGCCTATATCGTAGGCTATCTACACTTTCTTCAGGGCAGCCGCCATATAATTTAAGCAGCAAAGAGCCTTTTCTCCCGCAGCGATGATTTCTTCTTTAGTAGAACCTCCAGTGAAAATCTTTGCCACTTCTCTTAAGGTTGGGTCTCGTCTCATCTTTCGAAGTGTGACACCTTTTCCGATGTCATACAGCCTTGAGGTGGTGTCGCACCCAGAAAGGGCATGTGCAAATGGGAGCAAATAGCACATTTCTTTGCCAAGTTGACTTCTCAGGTGATTTATATGCCACACTCGATTTCTGTTTGACTGCCAGCTGTCCTTCCGATTTGAAAAAAAGGGGCATTGATTGCTCGTGAATGTGGTAACACAGCAGCACCAGAAGATCAGTGTCTTCTCCAATGACCGTTGTTGAACATTTAGAAGCTGAATCAACTGCTGTCTGCGAAATCAAGAGATAAACTCTGAAACCTTGTTGTTCAAGCTTGGAAGCAAGCAAATAGATGAACCTTTGTTTGTTATCGGTGTTAGACAGAAAGCGCTCCTTCTTTACTCTTAGAGGCATCGCTGGAGTAAAATTCACTTGTGGGCCTACTACTCCTCTAGACAGACGCAGGTGAGCTGTATCTTTAGTAGATGGTCCTCCACCATAACCATCAAACACAACAATTGCGTCACTGTACTTTCGCTCGACGTAGTCGACATACTTGCTACTGATGACATCGAAGGTTTCATTGCGTGTCCACGATATTCGCTGAAGGAGCGACCCGCCGTCTATGATATAACTCGTTGTTACTATATCCGGGATCCTCTCTTCAGCCTGACCTGAACAAATATTCCAGACTTCATCTGCAAGTTGTGGCTTGTTTGCTTCTCGAAGCAGTCCGTTCAGCCGAAATAGTGAAGATGGCTGAGTACATAACTCAAACTTGAATACATCTGCCATATTATCTGTTAAGCTCCGAGCAACTGATGTCAGACGTTGAAAGAGTAATTGTGGATCAATCTGGATGGTTTCGCCATCCACTTTTACTGACTTCTTAACCCCCATGGTAATTAGCTGTTTTTTCTTCTTGAATGTGTATTCTACAGCATTCTTTCCCACCATGGACAGAAGAATTCCCTTCCGCACTTCCTTCGTTTTATCTGCATTCACAGTGGTATCGGCCGTTACTCCAGTAGCAATATTCCGACAATCATTACGACAATTGTTTTAAGATACACTGGCATTTTTTAAAGTTTGTTCTGTTTTTCAAAAAATACAATTGAATTCCTAAATTTGGAAAAGTAATGGGTAGATGATCGTCGCCTGACAGAATGTCCTGTGCTTAGTTTTGAATTTGGAAAGAAAAACAAAAACATATCGAAAATCTAAGATGAAGTGGCTCATTTTGTTGGCTTTTATTTCTTTGGATTTGTAGTTTGTTTCCATATGATATTATTTTTAGTTAGACATGTTTTATTATTTAAAACATTGTTTCAATGTTACTTCTGTACCTGTTGAAGGCCATTTCATATTTATTCAAATGTTTCACAGGCGTTATTTACTGTTAATTTTAGCATGGCGGCCATGTTGGATTTATGGTAATCAGTAAAACAGCAATTTATCTATTTTTTCCACGCTGATTTTTGCGGACTTTTGGTATGTTGTTTTTATGCATTAGCTGAACATTTTGCCGTAAAAATATTCCATGTTGCAATTAGTTCAAGGTTCGGCTATATTGTACGCTAGATTGACTAGACTATTATCGTAGATGAGTACGCCACGCCAACATATCAGCGATTTTTCTCTTTCCTGACCCTAGTCTCGTTTTGATGTTTACGAGAACCTCTGACGACGATAAGCGTAAACATCAAAACGAGACTATAGGCTCAAGAAAGCGAGAAACCGCTGATATGTTGGCGTGGCGTACTCATCTACGATAAGGGCAATTTAAAGTCATTTATCAACCTAGTTCCCAGGGCCTCTCTCTCTCTTCAGCTCCCGATGATGACGTAGCTGAAGAGAGAGGCCCTGGGAACGAGGTTGGTCATTTATCTTAGAATGCAAAAAAAAAATGCAAAAAAAAAATTGTGTCAGACGCTTTCTCACCCTACCCCTGTGGGGCCCAAAGCGTCCGACACTTCAGACTTCATTCCCGACGAACCCCCCCCCCCATCATTTTTGCATGGGAGCCCCCCCCCCCATCCCCGGGCAGAACCATTGGGAATGGAAGACTTACAGTAACACTGAAAACACTCGGACACAAGGCTGTCAAGAAATAGTTTATTTATTTCTGCCTGTATATCCAGGCTAACCAGCGAAATCTACTTGCAGTACAAAGTTATCTCAAATGACGTTTCACCCCTGTTGGTGTTCCTTGATCAACCTCGTCCCAGGGCTTTCTCTGCTTTGAAAATGGCGGGGCGGGTGTTGAAGCCCCAGCACAAGGCGGTGGAGTCTACCTGCTATAGCTCAGAAGGGGAGGCCGGACACCTTATTGGGAGTTATATGACGTAATGTGGAAACTTGGAATTTTATCTTCAATAAATTTTTAACGGTAAAAAAGAAAGTCTAAATAGGGTGCGTTCCTTTGGGATGATCCGGATCTGGATCATTGATCCAAGATCACTCGGATCATGAAGAATCAAATGAACCGACGAATCCACTCTGGACAAGGATTCATCGGTTCTTTTGATGCAGCATGATCCGAGTGATCTTGGATCAGTGATCCGGATCCAGATCATCCCAAAGGAACGCACCCTAAAGTTCTCACTAAGGTTCGAACCTGTGACCTCAGGCAGTATCTAGATTGTTAGAGGGCCTACACGACGACAACACTATCGCGCTGCTTGCGTTAATTCGGTTTAAATTGAAGTATATTATCTGCTAACCCTAACCCTAATTAAAAGCTAATCAGTCAGGCTTAGGGTTATGGGAAGTTAATCTGGTTCTTGCATTATATATTCTCATTCTGAGCTACAGCATTTAGACTCTACCGCAGGAAAAGGCTGCCGAAATACTGCAAGAATCATAGGGTAGAGTCTACCTGCTATAGCTCAAAAGGAGGTCGGACACCTTATTGAGAATTACATAAAGTAATGTAGACACTTGGAATTTTATTTTCAATAAATTTTAAAGTCTAAACAAGAAAATCTAAAATCCCCACTCAGGATTGAAACTGTGACCTCAGCTAGGCTTAGGCTTACATAGCCTACCGTAACACTGTACCACCTAACTTCTCGGGTTGTTTTTAAACCCTAACCTCAACTGAAAGCCAACCAGTTACTCCGTTATATATTCTCATTAAGGTGTCCGTCCTCCTTTTAGACTCTACCTTGTCCTGCGGTTTCTTCGCCCGGCCCGCCATTTTAAAAGCCGAGAAAGCCCTGGGAACGAGGTTGTTGATCATGCATAAATAAGAGACTTTTTGGCGGGCAAAACGGAACCAACTCAGCGTACCATGTCAACGAGCTTTAAGTTCCTTTTGTAGACCGAAAAATCCACCAAAACCCGAAAAACAACAATTTTTTATATCAGGACTAAATTTGAAGGCAGTTACTGCGCCATAAAGATCCTTGAAAAAAGCTAATCCCCTACACTACCGATATTTCTGCGAGGGCGGGGGAGGGGTACTCTTATATATCAGCTATACGGGTATGGGTATGTACCACTGTGATAGATACGATTCAAACAGTTTAGTCTGGGACAGGGTATAGAAATTAGAGAGCTTTGGTAGACCTACAATCAAGGACAAAAGTTCTTGGGACAAATGTTACAAAGTCCTCCTAGTAACTACTAATTTAGTGTGACTGACCAATGAAGCCATGTTTTTAGTTTAAAGCCCATCTTACCAACCCCACCCCTACCCCCGAGACAAGGTTGAAATCCACAAATCATTTTTATGACACGGGCTCAACATTGTAAGGGGGGTAGGGGTCGGGAAACGGACACATATCGTTTGCGCGTACCGTGTTTCTGTCACGCGCGTAGGGAAACATCGTAAATGAAAATTCGTCCCAACACTTTTGTCCTTGATGGTAGATTAGGGTATTATCAGTGGTACGACGATAAGCTTGTGGAAAATTGGGAGTCTGGGATTTTTTTTGTCTAGTTTAGACTAGAATTAAAATGCAGCTAAACACGGTGTGTTCACTGTGTTGTCGGTTAACGGTTTCAGAGTACAGAGTACCACCCCCCCCCCCCCCCACTCCCCCCGATATTTGCGTCGTCAGTAAAGCTTCTTAATATCAGACAAGAACCGTTGCGTGGCAACCGAAACAACGGTTACGTAAGGGACAATGGAAAAGCCGAGCCCAGATACCGAATTTAAATGTGAAAGCACGTTCAAATCTTCTCGGTTATGAAATATCAAAAGTGTTTTTTCCTATTAAACTACAAAATGAATCCTATATGAATGCTAATCCTAGAGTAAAAGACAGTCTTTTTGCCTTCGTTTGTCCTCGTGGTTTCTGGGCGCTGTTCTTTCTAATAACGCTGGTTGAATCCGTTGAATCTGACGCATCATCAACTGAAATGTTTCCTCGACGTTCAAGCCAGTCTGGAAAACGACAAAAATACCGTAAACAACTACAAAACCTCTTTTTTTTTTTGTCCCCCCCTCTCCCTCCCCACCCCACACCTCTTTGTCAGAAATTACATTTTGTAATATACCCCATCCCTTTTATGCTTTATGCATCAGTCAATTCCAGCATTGCCCGACCCCCCCCCCCCCCCCCCCCCCCATCCCCTCCCCCGCCTCGGACAATTTTCGGGCATTACCCAGGGGTCGGACATGAGTCTACCATCAGTGTATTCCGGGGCATTTGACATCATCGTGTTTTCGATCTCAAAGAACCCTGGCTCCATTTCTGACGAGAAATTTGTTGCGAACTTACTCTAATTATCACTGACACTAGAGGAAAAGCGAGGGAAAAGACTTCTCTGTTGATTTAGAGAAGTCTAGATTCGAAGGATTTTCTTTTCTTTGTTTTACTATACCCCGGGGCATTTTCACATTTTTCTTTTGTCTCCGCCATGGAGCACGGAGCATGGAGTCCCGGGGCTCCATGGCATTGTTGTGATTGGCTAAAAAATCTCGTGCCACTTTTATCAACCAGTCAGAAGAAGAACCAAAAACAATCGTCACTAACTCGCACGTACTTTCCCGCGCTTAGCGCCGGCTACACGTATTTGCTTCCGTTTCTGATTGGTTCATTGGATTGTCTGCATCTGTTGTGATTGGCCTGAGCATTAGAGCAGTTTTCAATTGAGTGTCGTAAAACCAAAACCAAAGTAACTACTCTGACCAATCACAGCAGTCGTAAACAATCCAATGAACCAATCAGAGCTTGAAGCAATTACATGTCGGCGGCGCCAAGCGCGGGAAAACTCGTGCGAGCAAGTCACGATCGGTTTTGGTTTTACTTCTGATTGGTCGAGAAAGTGAAAATCTCGCGCCATTTTCTCAACCAATCAGAAGTAAAACCAAACCCAATCGTGATTTGCTCGCACGCGATTTCCCGCGCTTGGTGCCGGCTGCATGTATTTGCTTCGAGTTCTGATTGGTTCATCGGATTGTCTGCGAGTTCTGTGATTGGTCAGAGTAATTACTTTGGTTTTGGTTTTACGACACTCAATTGAAAACCACTATTACTTTGGTTTTGGTTTTATGATACTCAATTGGAACACGTTCTACACAACCACTAGTTGTGATCTAATACAATTTTGGAAATATTAATTGGACACCTTTAAGGGTTTCCTACCTTTGCCGACGTCTCAATTAACGGAATATTGACATCAGATGAATTACAATACTCCAACACTTCATCTTTGTTTACTTCTCGTTCACCTTCCAAATCCTGCGATTGTATAATGATGCATTTTATCTGACTAAGGGCCTGGTAGCACTACAGTCAAAAACAAAAAAATAGCCCGTGCAAAATGACATAAAAACAAAAACATTCCACAAAAAGCGTGTCCCACCGGTGCGGTTTCTTTTGTTTTCCTCGATTTTTGCACGGACTAATTTTTGTTTTTGACGTAGTCCGACCAGGCCCCAATTCAACGTTGCCTGTCTTTTGGGACAAAACATGTAAGCGTAAAAAAAAAAATACTGAACAATGACAGAAAATGTACACGTACAGTCCGCATAGTCCAAACAACGGCAACAATGGTTTGCATAGTCAGACCACTATTATACCTCAATGTCTTCAATGTGACTTTATATAGGATAATGCCTGAGCTCCTCGGCCTTCTTAAAAATAATGACCGAGCGCTAAGCGCTCGGTCATTATTTTTAAGAAGGCCGAGGAGCGATTTAATGCACCTTTCTATTGTTTTAGAACAAGGGAAGCCAAGAATAGCTTGAATGGTTTGCTAATTAAAGAGTCGAGAAACACTGTATGAAATCCTGTTAGGATTTGCAGCCCTCATGTATTACAATTTTGAATAGGTTCTTATTTTTAATAACCATGATTCTTCTCATTGTTTTAGAACCGAGCAGGTCATTATTGTGGTCAGTGATGTGGAACAGGAGGTCATTATTAAAAATAATGACCTGATCGCAATATAACCTGCTCGATTCTACTTAGTTGACCACAATAATTTCTAGGACAACCAAAATTGAAGAGCCTTCATTATTTCTGTTACTTAAGCCCCATTTACACGACATTCATTTTGGGTCCAGCACTCCTAAATTTTGGCAAGCGGGCCGATAATTTTGGGCACGGCGGCCCGCTTCATTTACACGTCAAAATATGTTCGATTTTTTTCAATGTTCATTTCTGAACGGCACCCCGAAAATGAGAACGGCACTCTTAAATTTGCGAGCCTGACCGGTCTCATTAACAGCGGCTCACATAGTTCTTCGCTTGTCCCCCGGGCCATTTGGGTTGAAACTTATATTAAAACGACCACAAACCAAATCTTGCTGTTTTTATGTACTTAGAATAAAAACTATAAGGAGGAAAAACAGCGAAGAAAAAATATACAACTAGAGACTAAATGAGGTTTCTCGATATTTCTGACAGTCAAGCTGTCCTTCTTATATCCCCTGAAGAAAGACAGCTTGGCTGTCCGAAATATCGGGAAACCTCAAGTTCTCAAGTTGTGTATTTTTTCTTCGCTGTTTTTCCTCATTATAGTTTCCATTCGGGTTCGCGGACGCGGGTTGTTCAAAATGGCGGATACTCGAGTGCGAAAAGCAATTTTATCGCTTTATGGGTACCGGCGACAAAAAAAATGCTGGGGGTAACCCTGCGATGGACTAGCATCCCATCCAGGGGGGAGTAGCAATATTCCTAGTCGCTTCATGCTACAGAAACCGGGTTTAAGCTCCGGCCGTTGTGAGCCTTCTGGCTCGTGTGCGCGACTTTACTTTTTTACTTTACTATGCCTTTAAAAAGCGAAAACGACCAACAGAACTGAGGAACGAAGCAAGGTCATCGCTTGTACCACTCTTCAATAAGGCATTGAAGCGGCGACAGTACGGCCTGATGCAAGCTATTTTGAGCTGTTTAAACCCTCCGCGGTTGAGAAATGTGTGAATGCACCCGCATTCTTTTGCCTGGTTCGACATGGTCGAATCACGTTTTTCGGATGAACTATGGTACTCAAACTTCAGAGTAACCCGTGGGACATTTGAATATATTCTCCATGAGATTTGTGATGACATATCTCGTCAGTACACACCAATGCGAAAGGCTGTTACTCCAAATCGTCCATTGGCAATAGCCTTGTATTACCTAGCCTCGACAGCAGAATATAGAACAATTGCTAACTTATTTGGAGTATCAGTTACCTTTGTGTGTACTTTTCCCTCTCGAGGCCATCTTTCTTTCCGCGAACAACAAACGTTTGCGCCTGTGTTATTGAAATTTTGGCGCCAAAAGTTATTTCGCCGGGAACGAGAATGCATTCGTTTTGGCACGCGGGCCGAGACTACCTCCTGAGGTGGTCTCGGCCCGCCTAAATTTTTGGGCACGCGTGCCAAACATTTTGCATTTACACAGCAAAAATCAAGCGGGCCGTGCCCTAAATTATCGGCCCGCGGGCCAAAATTTATCAGTGCCGGACCCAAAATGAATGTCGTGTAAATGGGGCTTTAGTTTACAAAGTTCTTGCATTTGTCAATTATAACTTAGCAATTACAAACCTTTTCTAGCTATTGTTAATGGTAATATTATAATTTCCATCTGAAATATTCAAAGTAATTGACCCCAAAGCATTTGGAATCTGCGTAGCAGCAACATTTTCTCTGGTTGTGGTTTCACTGGACTGGCCTTGCACTATTTTTGAAACTTTAACTAGTTGTTCATTTGTTTCCCGTTTGTAACTTTGAAGAGCTTCCGATCGATGCCCAGTAACACCCCGAATCAATTTGTCGTTTACACCTTCTTGAGACAATCTCGAGACCGCTGTTGCTCGCAAAGAGTGATTAGTGAAATATCCCTTAATTCCAGCTTCAGCCATCATCATTTTAATCATGGAATTAAGTCTATTATGACCCAAAGGGACAATAGAAAACCAAGCATTGTTACTTTCGTACTTTCGCAATGGCTTCAAGTAAAAAGCTTTATCTAGAGATCCTTCAGGACATCGCTCAATATAAGTCTTGACAATTCTTACAACACATCTCTCATGACATTCAACGTTAGCAGACGCTTTACAAGTTCTTGGGCATAATTTTCTATGTTTTAACCCACCCGGAATAAAGTAAATATTCCCTGCCCCCCACATCAGTGTGAAACGAAAACCTATCTGCACTCAATTTGCGGTGTTCATCCACCGCCTGCGACAACAAATCATCTAAATCATCGCTCATCATCTCGAATGAACGTTTTTCCAAATAACTGGACATATTGGCAGTAAAAGCAATATCGACTAAAGCGTTATGGAACTCAGCTGCTGAACTGAAAGAAAAGCCTACAAACACTAAACCCCTTGAGAAAAGGCAGATATTCAAATTGTAATACATGAGGGCTGCAAATCCTAACGGGATTTCATACAGTGTTTCTCGACTCTTTAATTAGCAAACCATTCAAGCTATTCTTGGCTTCCCTTGTTCTAAAACAATAGAAAGGTGCATTAAATCGCATAATGCCCTCGCTCCTCGGCCTTCTTAAAGATAATGACCGAGCGAGGCATTATCCTATATATAAGATAGCTTGTTGGCGTATAGCATCTTCAACGTCCGAATAAGGGGCGCTAAAATAGCACCAAGAGACGGGCGCTTAGTCCCGGATCGCACTTGCGGACAAGTTTTGAATTGTCCGCGATAATCTGGACAGAAATGGGCATACGAAATTGTCCGAGACAACTTGTCAATTTCTGAGCTAAAATTTGCAAGACAATTTTGCCGTTCAGCCGTTCAGAATCTCTTTATTTTTCACTTTGTTCTTAGTTATAGTCGATTACCCGGCAGCACACAAACTTGTAAACAAGAGAGCTTATTACCAATCATGTCAATAAATCAGTCGAAGCGGGGCTATAGAGGGTGTCCGCTTAATACAGGTTTGACTGTAATTGAATGTTGGTATCACTAGTCTTGTGGTTAGAGTACAATAACATTTTTTGGCATGTGACGTCATTTTACCTTGTAAGAAAAAGAGAACACGCAAAACATCCGAGCGTGTTACACAGCAGATTGCTGTATTACACCTTAGCATCCCAGTTTTAAGACACAAGCTATTATATAAATACATGTAAAGAATTTCAGTCGACTAAAACATCCCTTATTCGATGGTTTACAGATAATACATGCGGACATTTTACTCATTGCTCGCATTTTTCTCGCCCCTTCGGGGCTGAAAAAAAAAACCCTATGTAACTCGCAAAATATCCGCGCGTATAATCTGTCAAACCATCGAATAAGAGGTATGCAAATCTTATTTCGTGGTCACATACTACCTTATTGGTACTAATTTTCGCGGGCACTTAATTTCGCGAAAAAAAGGTCGGCATATTTCGCGGGTCTTTATTTTCGCGATTTGGGTGCAAAATTATTTTCTTAGGGAATTAATTTTCGCGAAAATGAAAAAAAAAAAAACATTTTATTTCAAGAATTTTATTATTTTACACTTCTTATTTCTGAAAATCATCAACTCATAACAAAACCAGACTATAGAAACCGCATCGTGTACCATAGGCATAGTCAAAGACATTATCCTTATGCTTAACGTTCTTTGCAATTGTATAATACAAGGAATACTTGAAAAGTATAAACAGATTGTCGTTTCAAATTACAAGGAACCCGTGATAGATGGCCATTTCGATGACTGTACAAAAGAGGTGCTGAAAGGACTTGAATATGGCGATGTTGATGTTAAACTGTTGTTTATCATCTGTAGGCATGCCATAGAGCTTTTACACGTTATACACAATACGTATACATGTGTTTCTTCATTAAATTGAAAAAAAAAAAAACAAGAAATATAGGAGGGTATTAAATTTCGCGACATTAAAGTTCGCGGGAATGTTTTTTCGCGTCGCTTTAAGTTCGTGATTTTTTTTTTAATCGCGAAAATCGCGAAATTAAAGCGACGCGAAAATTAGTACCAATAAGGTACATTAAACTCTCTCTAAAACACGATGTTCCGGTATAAAAGGAGCCTGGTCTGGCCATTCTCACCTCCAGTCGTCAATCAACCACTGAAGCATTAACAACTGACAAACAACATGCGTCATTACAGAGACCATTGCAAACACAATTTGGAAAAACTTTATGACAGTTATATCAGAAGTCTTCATGAACTTCTATTTCTTTTTGGTTGCTTAGGTAAACTCTTGGTTTCTTAGATTTTTGAAGCAAATTATATTTAAAGGACGCGCAAGTTAACCACGTGTTGTGACTGAGACGCCTTAATTTGCTTTTCACACCCAAAAGGTGTGAAATTGGGGAGGAGCTAAGCCTTTTATACCGGAACTTCGTGTTTAATGGAGGTTCATATGTCATTTGGGATATACTTTGCAAACACTGTCCCATCTCCTTGAAGGGGCTATGTCGCTTTAATTTACACTTTTATCTGTCAAAATTCTTTTGTTCGCTGATACGAAACAGGACTCGAAACGGAGCCAGTGGTCACGAACCCAAGAGCTATTGCTTGTTTTGATTTAAGTCCAACAATTTCATCGCTCTTTTCTCAAGCGAAACAAAATCAGAAAAATGTTAGGTTTGTCTGTGGCGGTAAAGAAGTACAAAGCAAAGACTCTGGTACCATGTTAATATGCTGAAATGTACTATATTTCGCCAACAGAGAAGAAGAACCTTCGTCCATGACATTCCAAGGTCAACTGATTTCTATCGCTGCTCGTACATATTGAGATATTTAGCCGTACGATTTCAGAATCGGAAAAATATCCGGGACAAAATCAAGACAAATAGATTATTTACATATGTGAAAAATCTGAGACCATTTGGTGAACACAGCACTGCAGGATTGAATGGATTCGACGATGATGGCGTAAACTTGAAAAACAGCCACCGGACGTTTTTCAAGATTGGAGCTTGCGTGACACCTCGTGACATAGCCCCTTTAATAGATGTGTCCCTCTGATAGAGGTGATAATTACAAAGATTATATGAGTGTTTTGCTGGGAACAAGAGAAGTGCCCCCTTAATGGAGGTGTCCAAAAGTGGAGGTTACTTCTTAAACTGTAGTAATAACATAACAAATAACTTACCAACTTATTCCCAACCATGACCATGGGAATAGCTGAAGTGAGTTGACGATCTTGGATAATTTTGCTCCTCAGATCCTTGAGTTCATGCCAACTGGATGCAGAATTAATGGCAAACAATACTAGAAATGCATCGCCCGTCGCTACTGACGAATCACGGAATGAACTAAACTCCTCTTGTCCTGCCGTATCAACTATCTCCACATCATATAACTTGCCATTATATTCAATCTGGAATGTTCGGATGACCGTTAGAAACAGTGTCAAGAAATAACTAATAGAGTCATGAAGTGTGATGTCACCAATACTTAAATTTGTGAAATTATGGTATTTCAAAGCGGTGCTCTAACAGCCTGGTGGCCCCTGGCAACTTACTTTTACCTTTGGGTGACCAGGAAATCTTTGTTTTGCACCAAACTGGGCACCCTGGATTTGCATGGTTTAGAGATTTCGGACCCCTAACAACATGTATTTTTCTTAAAGATAGCACAGCATTGTAATTTATGTGATACTGTCAAACCTCCCGTAAGCGGAAACCCTCAGGACCAAGCGTAAGTGTCCACTTACGGAAGGTGTCCGCTTCCGAAAGGTTGAACAAAAAAAAAAATGCACCAGAGGGTGTTAGTACATTGTCTTTTAAAGCTATTAAAACTAATTAAGACCACATGTAATTATCCATCACAGGGTTGTTGGATGTTGCTTTTTAAATATCACACATATGAGTGTTTGCTTTCGCGGTTCCCTGATCTTAAGTTCTCTTAAGATATCCGACACCTTGGTCAAAGTGACTAGTTACCGCCGACATGAAACTGTACTGTTCAGACTCACACTTCGCTTTTGTTTAGGTCAAGCACAACGAAAACCATTAAAACCGAACCTATTTTGTTAGATATATTTTTTAAATTGTTTTCTGTCGGCTTTCGGGAAGTTATTTTAGACTCTGTGGAACCCGAATAGGTGTCTGTGTCTGCTTACGGGAGGTGTCCACAGGAGGTTAAAAATGTAGTGTTGGAGAGGATAAATCACTGGGACTGTGGTTTGGTGTCCGCTAATGGGAGGTGTCCATTAGTGGAGCCGGTTCAACTGTATTAACAAAGAGAATGATGAAAAATGCCCACTTGCCCAAAATCAGCTTCTCAAAGCAATTTGGGGCAGTTAATGGTCTCATGACTTCTATATCGCAAACCGGTGGTCGAAACTCTGGAGGAATCATTTTGCTATATAAAAATGTATTTCATGATTGGATTTCAATTGTCAAAACATCTTCAAATTTCCTCTGGTTCAAAATCGACAAACATTATGCCAAAACAGCGAAAGATCTGTACACATGTGGACTTTATATTCCACCGTGTAATTCAAAATATTTCAATCCTGAACTGTTTGAAGAACTTGAAAATGATATCTTAAATTTCGGCACCCAAGGATCAATCTTTCTCATGGGTGACTTTAACTCGAGAACAGGTAAATATTCAGATAGTGTTTGTCATGACGGGAACAACATCATAGCAAATGATCAATCTGAATCTTCGTATTATCCTACTCGTCGGAATAGTTATGATAATGAACTAAATAATCACGGTAAAAGACTTCTTGATATTTGCAAAAGCGCTGACCTCAAAATTTTAAACGGAAGAGTTAGCGGTGATAGTTTAGGTAGAGCCACCTTTCACGGAAGAAATGGAATTAGTGTCATCGATTATGCAATATGTGACCAAGATACCCTTTTAAATGTTGCAAATTTTGTAGTAAAGCAACCATCCTCTTTATCGGATCACAGTTCAATAATCACTTGGATAAATATTAACACTAACATTTCTCAGCTTGAATCCCCGTGTGAAAGTAATCCGTTATCACCTCTACCGAGGCAATTTATGTGGGAAAAGGATTCCGCTCAAAAATTCAAAGATAGCTTACGCTCAACAGATCTTCAAATGCTCATACAAGAATACATAGGTGACGAAACTCCGATCCAAGATGTTAATACAGCACTTGAAAAAGTAGAAAACATACTAATCACAGCAGCGAAACGAAGTTTAAAGATTAGATTGGGAAAAAAACGTAAACAGATCAAGTCATCATCAAACAAAAAATGGTTTGATAAGGAATGTCGCTTTAAAAAACACGAGTCGAGGAAGCTCTCAAACCAAAAACACAGAAATCCTTTAAATATTGTTTTGCGAGAGAAGTATCATATTGTTTTAACGGAATACAAAAAATTATTATGCAAAAAAAGAACTGAATACTACAATTCAAAGATTACCGAACTAGAGGAAACCACTAAAAATCCGGATAAGAAAAGTTTTTGGCAGTGTTTAAAATCAATGGATGACACTCGAAAAGACAAAGATGATCTTCCGTTGATCTCAGAGGAAAACTGGCTTCAACATTTCCACTCACTTCATTCAAATGAACCTTTAAATTCTGCACAACAGACAATAATCAATGAACTACAACAACTTGAGAGTCGGAAAAATCAGTTATGCTCTTTGGATTACTTAATCACCGAAAATGAAATACTTATAGCTGCGAAAAAATTAAAAAATAATAAATCGTCTTTTCAGACAAAATAAAAAATGAAATGATCAAAGCTAGCCTTCACGACATGATGCCGATATATCAAAACCTTTTTAATACAATTCTCAATCTAGGAACAATGCCTCAAACTTGGTGTAGCGGCCTTATTACACCAATATATAAATCAGGAGGAAAAAGTGATCCATCAAATTATCGAGGAATTTGTGTTTCAAGCTGTTTGGGAAAATTGTTCTGTTCTATCCTTAATCAAAGACTCCTTGAGCATGTTTACTCTCATAACATACTCCACAATTCTCAGATTGGATTCTTGCCCAAAAATCGTACAGCAGACCATGTCCTCACTCTGAGAACTTTAGTAGATAAATATGTGCATCAACACAATGAAAAAATATACGCTTGTTTTGTAGATTTCAGGAAAGCTTTTGACTCAGTCTGGCATGACGGACTATTGTACAAGCTATTGCAAATTAATGTGGGAGGCCGCTTTTACAATTTAATGAATAATGAGGGGGACATTGGGGTTCGCGGTATCGCGGTATTGGCCCATTTTTCGTGCGGTATTTCGGTAAATTTTAATTTTTAACGCGGTATTTCGGTATTGTTTGAGACTGCGGTATGCGGTATTTGATTATTTCGGACAGCGGTATTCGGTGAAACACGTTTTTTTGCGCGGTATTTCGGTATTTGACAGGCTGATGATTTGCTGACTTTTGCTGTCATTCCCCAAATAGTATTATGAAAAAAACACTCCTAGAGATCCCAAGATATAATCTCTACCCCTTCTGCGTGAGTTGTCTAAGTAGGAGACAATCTGAAACACTGACAAGGAGTTGCGAACACGTTGCAGTTGGATGGTTTTGGTTTATGACCTTCGTGTCCTTTGTCATGGCGGCCACAGAGACAGACGAGACAAGAAAAATAATAATAGACTGTGGCGATCTTTTATGAAGAGGGAAAGGGCGGTGAGAACTTCCGAAAGCAGAGAAAATGGTTCTAAAGCTTAGAAACTGTGTTTAGTAAGTTTGTATCGCTTGTAACATCACATGATGGGAATTCTCTCTACAACGGTCACAAAAGTCACAAAGAAAGACAAGAAACGATACACTTTCTCAGCTTTCAGGCATTTCTTATAAACTAATGCCTTGGTCGGCTTGACTGTAGGCTAGTGTTCGGAACCGAGTGTCACGTTTCGCTGCACTTATAATTTTATGCAGAACTAAGGGGCTGTTTACATGACACCGGTATGAGTTTCATTCCGGTATACCGGTATGAAGTTATACCAAGTTTACATGATTTACGCAAAATAGTGTTTTTTCAGTTTTATACCAAAATAGTGATTTGATACCGAAACGAGTAGTACATCGTACCGCGTTTACATGGTACCGAAGACAGGAAAACCAGGGGAAATAAATCCAACTTACCCTATTTATTCGATTAAACGCCGCACTTGAGAGCAAAAATATTAATAAACGCCGCCCTCGAATAGACGCCGCACCCATGATGCGGCGTTTATTCGAATAATATACGAAGAGGACGTGACATTGAAATTGAGTGAACTTTATTCTATGACATGCATCGCAATCGTATTAAAATGCAAAGTGAGAACGATAAAGTAAATGACATTTCAGACAAATTAACACTGAAACATCTTTCTGTTTTTAAAAATTTCAAACGTTTAGTTGCTATTGTTTGTAAGAAATAAATTGGATTTTAAATAAACGCCGCCCTGCAATAAACGCCGCCCTCCAATAAACGCCGTACTAGAATCAGGAAAAATTTAATAAACGCCGCGGCGTTTAATCGAATAAATACGGTACTTGAGAGAGATATTAATTAAACAAAAAACAACTGTAACAACTGTATTAAACTCTTACGAGTGAGTCACGTGATCAGTTGCTGTAACAAAAAACAACTACTGCTGAGCAACTGCTGAGCTTCATTCTCGGGGAAAAAGCGAAAGTTGATTATAATAGTGAATTCGGAGTGTTAAGAGGACAAAGGGATATCACTTGTAGAGAGCAATTAACATTTTAGGTATGCAACCTGGAACTGTTACGAGAGTGTCACGTGATCATTTGCTGCGAAAGCTTTAGTTCCTTCTTCGAGATAAGTCTTACTACGACTACGAAAAACGCGCAACTGACCGTAACTAGATCGCTTATCCTACATCCCTCCAAAAATATTTGTACCCGACTGATATCCATACCTGCGGTATCGGTATTTTGTCGATTTTCGTTGCGGTATTGCGGTATTTTTGATTTTATGCTGCGTTATTGCGGTATGGGCTACCCCCCAATGTCCCCCTCAATAATTTGTACTCAAACTCTACATGTTCCGTAAAAATTGGAAAAAGCCAAACACAACCCTTTCAATACGCAAGAGGTGTACGCCAAGGTTGTATTTTAAGCCCATTGCTATTTAACCTCTATGTTAACAACATACCACATTCGTTCGAAAATATTTTATCGGATCCTTTTGTTCTACCGAATGGCACAAAATTAAACTCACTTTTATATGCGGATGATTTAGTCATACTTTCAAGATCCAAAACAGGACTGCAAACTTGTCTTGATAAGTTATCTTCCTATTGCAACTCGTGGATGTTAAGTATCAATCCAAAAAAGACCAAAGTTATGATCTTTCAGAAACGTGCTAAGAAATGTACTGAGTCTAGTTTTCACATAGGCAATAAAATGATTGAAATCGTCCAAAACTACACCTATCTAGGGTCTGTAATCTCTTCAACGGGTAACTTTTCAATGGCACTTGACCAGCTAAAAGAGAAGGCCCTTCACGCTCTTTTCAGTCTAAGAAAACATACAAATTTCAGTAAATTGTCCCCATCCCTGGCAAGTAAAATCTTTGACACGATGATCTCCCCAATTTTAACATATAATAGCGAAGTTTGGGGTGTGTACACAAAACCGGATTTTAAGTCTTGGGACAGCTCGCAGATTGAAAAAATCCATTTACAATTCTGCAAACGATATCTAGAAGTAAGCAATAAAGCATCAAATGTGGCATGTAGAGCTGAACTAGGAAGGTTTCCTCTTATTATAGCTATTAATCAGAAAATAATTAATTATACCTTATATCTTCAAAGTAAGGACAATAACTATTGTTAAACAGATCTTTTTAATGTCCGCAGATCTTCACTCTTCTGGTAAAAATAGCTTCTACTCTAATCTTATAAGGATATCCGAATTCTATAATTTGCCTGATTTTGACCCTATTAATTTTTTCTTAACTGAAACTAAAATCGAACATTATGTAAACTTAATGCAACAAAAATATATCCTATATTGGCGACATATCATTCAACACTCTAAGAAACTCGAATTTTATAATATCTTTAAGAACGAATATACGCCTTCTCATTACTTAGACCTTACAAGGAAATCAAATGACAGAAAACAATTAGTAAAATTTCGTATAAGTAATCATAAATTAATGATTGAAATTGGTAGATATGAAAAAAATCACGAGAGATGATAGATTGTGCCCTACTTGATGATCTAATGAAATTGAAGATGAAATTCACTTCCTTTTCCACTGTCCTAAATACTCAATTATTAGGGACGGATTTTACAGGAAAATAGGGTATCACCTACCAAATATAAAACAGTTATCTCCTTCAGAAGTTACCAATGAATTAATGAACTCTCGTAATTATTTTGTAAATATTCATTTGGTGAAATTCATTATTTCATGCTTAGATCTCCGCAATAATCAAATTATCAAATCAGACTGATTGTACTTTCCCTTTTTTTTATTATATTATTGTAATTTCATTTTGTTATGTTGTAAAGCTTTGCAATACTGTAAGGATTTATAGTCATGCAAATAAAGCTACTTGTTGTTAAAAAAAAAATATATATAAACCTTCTAAATTCAGAACTGAGGCAAATTTGGAAGGGTTCATATGGAACCATCAGAGCATAAAAGTGCCATCCTGTGGTACTGTTTATTATGCTGTACAAGGTGGTTCTAACGTTTGAGTCTCTGCATGAAAATCCTAAAGTGTGACCATTCAAATGAAAGCTATTGAGCAGTACTTTCCTGTGGTACTGTTTATTATGCTGTACAAGGTGTTTCTAACTTTTGAGTCTGTGGATGAAATCCTAAAGTGCGACGATTCAAATGAAAGCTATTGAGCAGTACTTTCCTGTGGTACTGTTTATTATGCTGTACAAGGTGGTTCTAACTTTTGAGTCTGTAGATGAAATCCTAAAGTGTGACCATTCAAATGAAAGCTATTGAGCAGTACTTTCCTGTGGTACTGTTTATTATGCTGTACAAGGTGTTTCTAACTTCCGAGTCTATGCATGAAAATCCTAAAGTGTGACCATTCAAATGAAAGCTATTGAGCAGTACTTTCCTGTGGTACTGTTTATTATGCTGTACAAGGTGGTTGGCTTAACTACCACCCGGGACTGATAACGTTAAGTTGTACAAGCTCAAGTGCCAGTGTTAACTTGCAGTACATAAGACCCCAAATCAGAGAGCATTCTCACTGGTTACAGAGTATCCACATGACTAGGTACCTACCTCCTTTCTATATGTTTCCTCTAATCACCAAACATGTGGAAAGAGAAAAAAATGTAACATGTTTTTAGTTACATATTAATCATTATTTTTCCATTTTTTTTTTCATCACATGACCCCACCTTAATAAGATTAAAATTACAACAAGCTCAACACTTTACTCCAATCAGCCTTGGCCCTTAAAGTTTAAATTTGTTATATAAAAAAAAAAAAAAACTTTTGCACTCATAAGTACCTGTACAGGTAACTGTCATCCAGAGCCAAGTTTAGATTTACTAAATGGAAATGGAGCTAGCCAATGTGTACACCCAAAATGTAATTTCTAACACCTTCATGCAAGGTACCATCTTAGTTTTTCAATAATTAATTTGAAAAATGAAATATGGGATTTTTTTCTTGAATTTTGATATTTGGCATTCTTGGGAGTTAAAAGGTTAAGACAACCAATGTGGAGTGGCATTATACTTTTCGATGGTTTAAGCTGCAGGAATCAGGTTCTACAGTTCAGTGTACACGTAAGCTCTGGCCATGTGCGCCACTTGAGGATCAATCATGTGTGACTTTACTTTTACCTATAGTATACCCGTGGGACTCAAATGACAAAGGCCATGGCAGCCATGTTGGTGTTCCTAACAAAAGAAGTTAATTAAAATTCTTTTGTACGGGAACACCAATATGGCGGCCATGATGTCAAGTGAAAACGCTCTATAGGTTTAGCCTTGAAATCAACCTTTTTGTGCCCTGTTGTTGGTTATCACAATAGTATTCAAAAAGTTCCATTATCATAATTGTTACATACAAAGTGTGTGATACTTACCTAACGTGGGGTCATAATACTGAAAGGAAAAAAGTTTAAAAAGTTAATATAAAGTTGGAATTTCAATTTACTATTCAGCCTTCAATCTTGCTATAGAGTGTTTTCACATTACCGACGGCCATATTGGAGTGCTACGTGTAAAACAATAGTAAATGTTTGAACAAGAACAGAGCTCAAGTCCCATCAAGACTAATGCTTTGAGAGATGCTAGCAATAGCATCATTAAAACATGAAGAATTCACTTTACATGTAATCTGAAGTTGTGTAAATTTATAGCCCAGAGGGCACTCAGGTATTTTAAACACCACCTTGCTCAGAGATTCTTCCCGCTTGCTAGATTTTGGGGTGGAAGATGTTTAGTTATGGAGTATGTATGCTTTTGGCCTTTGAGTGAAAGTGAGGTTGGAGTTGACTTTTGTTTTGATACAAACTAATCTGCACTTCACCTGTAAATCATGTCGAACAAAAACTTGTTAACATAAAAACAACCTGATTTGCAAATAAAAAGCTGGTAGGTTTGTATGAAAACAATCGTCTTGCTCAAGTAGTTTAAGGCCTGGGTTTAAAGTCTGTTCCGAAAATACATGTATGGTTGAAGACCAGGTTGAAATTTTGCCTGAATGTTAATCTTAACGTCTTCTTCTGCCTCAATGCATAAGTTTGGTCAAGTGACATCATGTGATCAAACTTTAAAATTTAAGCAAATTAGCGATATGCCAGCGAATTTTCTTTGTATAGTTGAATAAATTAGCTTTTCCGATGGAGGTTTAACATATCTAGTTCCTTCTGCGTTTGGAATGATTGTCCTCCAGTTTTAAATTGCAGAACTTATAGATAATCAAAGGTTGAATTTTGGACCAAAAAATGACCTTTGTCCTCACAAAATGTTTTTAGAGAAGAATGGACGATCATTCCAAACGCGAAACGCTGGAAATATTTAATCTGCATCAGAAAAGCGTTTCTATTTTATGTTTTCTCTTAAACCCGTCACCAATTCGTCAAATATTTGCTATTTTAAGAAAAATGGCCACGTGACATGTCACGTGACTTATGGGAAAGCTTATTATATACTTAAAAATGTTAAGGATGATACATGTAAGACCTTCCATGTGCCAAATTTCGATTCAGTTCTACATGTATGCCCTCCTGGTTAGCTCAGTTGATAGAGCACCGGTCTGCAGAGCGGGAGGTCACGGGTTCGAACCCCGGCCGGACCAACACTCAGGGTCTTAAAATACAGTAACTGAGGATGAAGTGCTGCCTTTGCTATGACATCGGCAAATGGTTAGACCTTCACGTGGCTCGGATGACCATGTAGAAATGGCGGTCCCGTCTCCCATGGGGACGTAAAAGAACCACTGAGAATGTAACAAAACTCTGGCTGTGACCACCCTCAGTGCCATACATTGTTCATGGGTGGGGTGGGTGAGATGAGATCAACAATGGACAGATGGCGGCTGCCTGTGGCGCCTTCATAAGCTGATGTCCGATCTCATTCTCATAAGTGTGTGTAAAGTGCCATGAGGCATGTGCGCTATGTAAGTCTCTACATGTATTTCTTATTTCTTTAAAGTTATAACGAATAAACTGTTTTATCCTGATTAAAGCCTTTGACCCAGGCCTTAAACTAGTTGAGTGGTCATCGTCTCTGGACCCTGAAGTTTAAAGTGCACCTAACCCGCCAATTTTTTTTTTCTTTTAATCAACTCAATGTACGTTGAAAAGTCGAATAGTGAAATATTTCATGTTTTTAATGTCACGTTAGTGAGTTACTGGAGATTTGAATTTGCAAAATGCTAATTAGATGACGTCAAATCAGGACTTTACCATTATTTCTACTTCAATTTACAATACGCAGTTCACAGCTGAAGGATAATCAATTTAAGAAATACGAAATAAAAACTGTTAATAGTCAATTGATTTGTAAAAAAATATTACTTGGTGGTGGAAACAAGTAGTTGTATAACAAGAGGCTCCAAGCAGCCTTTACTCATGCGCATGCGTAAGAAAGTTTTATGATATATTTTAAACATGATAAGAAGATGTCCGACATGGAGAAGAGTTACTCCTTTCATTCAGTCATCGTTCCTGCAAACCACGTTGTTTACTCTTGAATGTTTTGGAAATGAAGGCTGTACCACAATGAAGCTAGTGATTCTTCTAAGTATTAATACCAAACGTGAACATAGTAATGTATGTAGGGTTGTAGGAGATGCTGTTGTGATACTTAAGTAACGCTCTTTTACCGGACGTGAGAGTGGCCGGAAGTCACTAAACAGGAAGTGTAAATGGCAAAGACATGAACCGGAAGTGCGCAATTTAAAATATGCGTGCATAAATTTGCATGCAAAATCGTGACACAAAAAATAATAATAATAATAATAACAAGAAAAACGGAGCCGAAACCTTACCTCATGCCGCTTCGCGCATGAGTAATAAACGATTCTTGATTTGACGTCATCTTAAAATTTTGTAAATTCAAACCTCTATAATTGACTAACGCAATGTTAAAAACAAGAAATATTTAACTATTTAACTTTTCAACGTACATGGAGTTGATTAAGTGAAAAAACAATTTTGGGTTTAGGTGCACTTAAGAACCAGATGCCAAAGGAAGGGCCAAATGATATTTTGCCACAGCGACTCTATGCCCCACTGGGCTCAATGTTGATTTTAAATTTCAGTAGAACTGTGGTTAGTGTGTACGCATCTGATGCAACTTTTATTTTGTTGTTGGGCATTTGAAATAGCATGCGCACATTTTTGGACAGATGCAGTCATTTTCACTGATGAAGAGGCAGCAGCCTCAAAACATTACTAACTTTTAACCACTACATACATGTAATATTAATTTTGTAAAAAAAAATTATGTCTTTTGTATCAAAACGATGTCAACTTCAGCCTCGCTTCCAAGCAAAGGCCAGGACACTAAGTGGGCAACTGTGTACATTGGGGTATTTGAGATGTTCAAAGGACTGAAAAATCAGAATCTTATGAATTACCTCAGTAAACTCATTCTTCAAGTATCGAATGGTTAACGAGCTCTTGCCAACTCCACCACTACCTACAACACACAGGCGAAACATGGCTCTGGGTTCAAAATTGTGGGAGCACTAAAACACTTTCCATCCACAGCTGTAAAGAAATCAGCCCTGAAAACAAATAGAGTTTGTTTTAACCAATGTGACAGTTCTGTGTAATATTAGTCAGAACACTAAATTAAGGCACCAAAACATGATCAGTACGCAAGCTCTTCTTAGCTTTAGGGGTTTTTACTAGAGCAGGGACACCGGGACTTTTACTCAGCTACTTTAATTCTTGTCCCGGCTATTTCTCAGGAAAATGTGCTAAGATATTTGAATAAAGAACTGCTAAAGTTGATGGGTTATTTGATCTTTATTACGAGTGAAATAAAACTTGTTTCGTTACTAATGCCTCTTTCATAGTAGTTAAAACAAAAACCCAAATGTGTCATAAATGGCCTAAAATGCACACTTTGGACCTCAAAATTTCCCCCATAACCCCCCCCCCCCCCCCCCCCCCACCCAGTGAGAGGGGGGCATCCCCCTCCCACACATACTCCAAATTGAGACTTTATGCCAAGAAATGGTCCCTGTCATTCACAATTTAGTCCCCATTATTGCAATCTTAACAAAAACCCTGTGCTTGCTTAGCCTGCACTTGTTACAGGCACTTTGGGAGTGGGGGGGGGGGGGGGGGGGGGGGGGTCATTAGGGTTAGGGTTAGCTAGTATTGTGTATTGTGCAGGCTAATACATGTACATGTAATGTAGCTTGCTGGTGTCCAAAATATATTTCTCATGGTATGTATGAGAAAGGTTGATTGATGGTATGGATTAATACAGTCAAACCGCTATTTTAAAAGCAGTCACTCTTGAAAATGGCTAACTGACGCTTAATAGAGGTTTACCATTTAATTAATAGAACGTGTTCTAAAATTTGGCACGTAATATGGCAGAAATTGAACTAGAGGGCAAAATTGATCACATGACATGCTGATTACATATATATGTTGTTTACAAAAGTACATTACTTGACAACAAAATCACGCCAAGATTCATCACCTTATATTTTGGACTCCCATCTGTCATCAGGTTATTCAAAACGATGCTAGCTACAGCTGTACATGTATAAAATTTTTGGTGCACGCTTAAATGGGGTAAAAACAATAGGAAAACCCTCATCGGGACTGCCAAAAGGTGGCCGCGGTGGCTTAATAGGGGTGGTCGCTTAATAGGGGTTTTATTCACAGTATTATACTGAAAATAAATTTGGGACTTTGACAACTGGCCGCTTAACAGGCGGTAGCAGCTTTATAGGTGGCCGCCTAATAGCGGTTTGACTGTATTTAAAAAAGTCCATGTTTATGCATGTTCAAGGAAGTTCATGACTACATGTAGCTATCAGATTTTATGATGTTGTTCCTACATGTACAGTTCGGCAAGCATCTTTGTTATAAACCATTTCATCAACAGATTTGCCATCACATTTAATTAAACATAAAACAAAAAATCGGGTTTTCGTTTTGACCCAAAAACGTCACAATTCCCATGACAGAGCTCCTTTTATGGCTTTAAATTCCTGACATAAAGGATTTGTACTCAGTCTGACCATTCTTGTAATATTCTCATTCTGGAATAACGCCAATCTAACGCACCCTTTTAGTGATACCAGACACATGGGCGTTACCCCATGCCCCTTTACCCATAAGTAATTGACCTTGCAAAATATATCTTAAGTAGCTTATGGTAACAAAAAAAAAAAGGACAAACACGCCCAGCCTTTCATAATAATAATTATTGTTATCATATTAAATATCATGTTAATTGAACATATTTGAAGCAGGTAAAAGTATGACATACAGCCCTTCCAAAACACCCAAATTGAAGTGATAACAATATGATCAATGGAAAAGATGTATCTTCAACGAAAAGTCCTTCATAATTTTATTTTGTTAATACCCCAAGGAACAGATTATCAAAGCAAACCCATAAAGCGTGCTAATAAAACAAAAAAAAAACAGCCCGTTGGTTTGTTACATGTACCTTGCTTATGGATATTAACAAACTGTTTAGCTTCACTGACGAAACCGGAACGAGACTGTTTCTTCGATCAAAGTACATGTAAGGTTAATTGTACAAAATAAGCGACGAAATAAACAGTAAGCTTATAGCACACGATGGAGTTTGTAATTTTGATTCATTTGATATTCGACGACTGAAAACTTTGAAGGCTCTCTATACTAAGCCTTATATATCTGCAGACATAAGTCTTAAGTCCTCTTCTAGCTAGAAAATAAAACTGTGTTACTGAATTCGTAGGTAGGTATCACTATTAGACAAAATGCTACAAAAGATTTCAGCCTAATACTCAAAAGAAAAAATACAAATAATTGTGATCGATATTATTATCGAAGTATTCATCAGAGCAAGACATATTAAAACCGATCGTTTTCAGATAAGCCTGTACATTTTAAATCGCAAGTATTTTTTTGGTATTTATGTTGTCTGCGACCTCGCGTGCACAGAGAACTGCGATCTTCACAGATGAGGTTGTTCATTAGCATGTTTGAAAAACAACTTTGATAGGATCGCGGCGAGAGGAAGTTAGCTCCTTGTACTCACCGCTCAGCTAAGTAGCGTGCGAAGTTTGCTCCACTGTTTAGAACGTAAGAGAATATCGATGAAACCAATCGACCAAAGCAACACAAGATGCAAAGAAATTCGATTTAGAGCTTCCAACGACGTTAAATTCCATTCATTGAGCACTCCACATCTCACACCAGCCGTCGGTAAATACTTGAAAACAACCGTGTCAGTCAGTTGGAGAAAAATACATGACGTCATTACCAATCAGAAGCCAGCTGCGCACGTGCTTATTCTGTGTCACTTGCGCCTTGAAATAAAGTGATTTCAAGTGTGTTATTTCTCCTTTCCTCGATAATATTCGATAATTATGGCTTTGCGTAAGCACCAGAAATGTTATTGATTGTTTCTGCGAAATATCAGTAGTTGCATCTGCCGATTTACAATAAATGAGTTTTTTTTATTTGCCCTGTTATTCTCAACCAGGTGTTTTGTTGATCTTGCATGCTTGTTTGCCAACAGGTTGTTTGTCAAACTGTAGCAGTTCGACTGTACAGACCCGGGGGGGGGGGGGGGGGGGGGGGGGGGGGGGGGGTACTCTGTACGGGGATGCTCCGCCCCGAGGTCCAAACCCTTACCCTTTCATATACTGTTTTTGACAGAAAAGGTACCCCTTTCATATACCTTTCATTGAACATGGTACCCCTTTCATATACCTTTCGTTGAAAATGGTACCCCTTTCATATTGCCTTTGAGTGCGTCTGTTTGATATATTTTGAAAGGCGCTTTTTATAATACTTAAATTGCAGTTTTCCCTACCTTTTTTATGCTTCAACTCGTGTTTTCGCTACCATTTCCTATTCTTCGTGAAATCCCTACCCTTTCACATACTTCAACTCGTGAAATCCCGACCCTTTCATATACCTCCAGCCTAAAAAAGGTACCCCTTTCGGGCGGAGCATCCCCGTATAGCCCATTATAGGGAGTACCCCCCCCCCCCCCCCCCCCCCCGGGTGTACAGAACCATTGTGTTAAAACAATCCAACTAAAAGACATCGAATATTATGAATTTATATAGCTTTTTATTTCGCAAGAGATACGAAAATATTCGACGGAAACAAATTGCTTAATAAAAATGTATCTGCGCTGTTGTTCTAAGCGATAAACTATATATGGCGCAGACATGTCTGGAGACTGGCGTACCTGACCAGTACGTGGGTAACATTTCAGTACAGTCATGTTTCACAAATAATAGAACATCAGACTGAAAACAGTCCGGCTCAGCAAAAAATCCAACTAGTTCTTAACTCAAAATTGCAGTTTGTCGGCATTCTAATTCAGTTTCGGGATAATATTCAGTCACTTTCCGGGCGTAAAAAAGAGTGGCATCTAGATTCTATCTAGATCATTCTCTCTTGATTTACTTGATACCGAATTAAAACACGAGAAGAAGTAAAAACGGAGAAAGGATAATTTCTTGAATAACAGCCCTCTCTTTAATAAACAACGTACTGGAAATTCAAGTTTTGATGTCGGCACGATGACAAAATTCGCTAGCAGGTAGGCTTTTATCGATCATTGTGGTAGCACATTTTTTGGCACAATTTTTGCCACTGTTTTTGCCGAAGTAGCACTGCTTGCAATATCAGAATTTTTTGTCAGTTACAGAGCACAATCACACACATTATTAGAGAGCCATAAGTGAATTTCTGCTTACATTGAGTTTGTCAGTTTAAGGCTTTGTTATCGATTTGTTATGACCCTATTTTCATTTTAAGGCTTAAAGCATGTGTTTAACCAGTCATATAAGAGTGTTTTTTGGGAAGTTTATCAGACACAATTTCGGCTATCAAGGCTGCAAACGTTATGTGCCCAGTCACCGTACAGTGGGTGACACCGACGCACGAGACCGTGAGTTCATATTTCTCAACACTGGTGCAACAATCAGAAGCCACAATGAAGCTACCCGCAAACTGCGTCGCTGCTGCACAAGATGCAGTTTAATTAATATTGCTTTTGAAGAGAAAAACGTTGAATGGTGGCAAAAAAAACCTCCCTAATTAGAGAAAGTTCTGTTGGTCCAAATAGTTTCTGCTGCTGTAGAGAGAGTTTTCTCCCTATACTTTCCACATCATTCCGCAACGACCAAACAACAAGGCCATGTGCTGGCCGATTACCTACAAGCAAGTGTAATGCTGCAATATACATTCAAGCGCTGAGAGCCTGAGCAGCAAATAGGAGTTATGAAACTAAAACGGAAAGGTTCAGAAAGTGTGTTGCGAGAAAAGACATTGGAGTATATGTATATCGGTTCTATTCGTTCTAAAAACGTGTTGCGCGAAGTGAAACTTGAGTAACTATATGTATTAAGATAAAAATGATGAATTTCGACGCTGTTCAATTATTTTTCTTTCGGTCGACATTCCGGCAATACTGCCTTCTTCAGGGTACCCGTGAAAATGTTAAAAACAGATAAACGGTTAAAAAGCCCCGGTTGTTCAAAAGATGGATAGCTCTATCCACCGGATAAATCACTATCCAGTGGACAACACAATTGGTTTTGGATTTATCCGGTGGATAGCGCTATCCTGGCGCTATCCACCTTTTGAACAACCGGTGTTGGTCGATAGCTTTGTACCCTAAAAAAGGCAGCACTGCCGAAATTAAACGTCGGAAGAAAAATAATTGAACAACGTCGAAACTCGTCATTTTTATTTTAGTACTTATTAATATCATGCGCTGCGCAGAGAAATTTAATTATTTTTTATCACTGGAGTATATGTATATTCCATGCCGTTCTAAACGCATGTTTAATAAGCAACCACGACGCCGACGGCAGCGAGAACGGCACAAAACAATAGGCTGAATGAGCGAAAACAATACCTCTGCACGTGCGTTTTACATTTTGGTACATTTCTTTGCCGTTCCCTGCAAAACAACAACGTTAAATGATCAAATTATAGGTTTTTTGGAGAACGTGAACACACGACGGTTAATTTTCCTTTCTCCATTTGAACCGGAAAGCCATCCCTTTAAATTCAGCTCCTGGACAATCCAGTCACATTAGACAAACTAAACAAATTGGAGCAACTGCAAAGTAGTTTAAAGTAGCGCGAATCCTTTTTTCAAGTGACGTTTTCCTTGGCGTTGCCGTCGTCGTTGCTTAAGCTCCTTATAATGGGTGGCTAAAACGTGTTTACATGTAAACATGGGGGCCAAATGTCCACGGCTAAATGACTATGAGGCTAAATTACCCGGTATGGACAAATTTCCATCGACACAACTAGATAATCACAACTGGAAAGAGTACCTTTAAATTAGGGAACGTTCGATTCCCCGTATAATAAACAGAATAGTCTCTGAGAATTGTTTGTTTAGGAGTATAAATCTTTCAAAACATGTTATAGTACGACAATAGCATATGTTTAGTTTTTTAGTGGCTCCCAAATTCCGAAAATAGCGACTTTTTGTGACCATTTTGCATATTCTTATTCCAGAAGACGTCCAAGTAAACGCACCCTTAATAAAATAGCCAAACTTGAGTTGTCTTTTTTTTTCAAAATTGTGCATCTATGTCTTAGCAAATTTGGAAATTTTAACCTACGTTTGTACGATGACGGACATTTTTTTATTTATTCAGATCCTTTCAGAAGGCAAGAAATCCGGCTGTGCCTTTTTAGGATGTGGGCGATTGTTTGAGGAAGGCGCGCAGTATTCGAATGGGGCGACTTTGCATACGTGACGCGTAGGGGCAGGCCAAGGGCAAAACAGGTGGAATTTTCTATTAGGCCGTGGGATGGTGTTAGAACTATCAAGTCTAGCATTTTTTCCAGCTTTCTACGTTGCCGCAATTATTACCAAAAGTAACACCGACATGTCCCCGCGTCCCGCGTGGGCGGGGAAGGGGGATGGAGGAGGGGTATTCCCCACAGTTTGGTCTAAACGGGGACGGGCGGCCCGACAGGGGGAGTTACAGGAGTTGTTGTCTTGAAAATCGTATGACGGTATCGATTTCTTCACCTTTTTGTCTTAAATGGAGTATCTTTACATGGCCTAATGTCGATAATGAGCATATATCTTCATTTATAAAAACCTCACCACAAGTCGAATTTCAACCGGTATTTTCTTGGCGCTGACTTCTGTTGACTTCGGTTTATAATTACTCGTACAACAAAGCCAGTGGGAAACTTGTGTCTTAGACAAGGTTTCAGCAATCGGAATTCTTTCTTACACACGAAAATAGGGTGGGAAAATCAGAGAGTTGTGGTCAAGGTTTGAGCGGCCCGGCAGTACCTCCCTAATCTTGCGTCTGCCGAGTACCCTCGCCCCCTTCCGCCCTCCCCCCACCCCCTCTGTAGGCTTTGCCAAAAGATGCTCGCCATCTTTATTTTTTTAGCCAAAAACAAGAGAAAATGAGGTAATTTAATCTCTCACCAGGAAAATAGAGCGACTTCATAAGCTTAAAGAGCAGGTGTAAGTGTTTTCCGCGCAAACCGTCAAGGGAGTGTTACGCGCAAATGAAAACTAATGGTCTCGCCACAGGAAACCCATATTGTGAGAAACCGTATATTGAGAGTCTGTGAGTCTTGCGAATATGAGCGTCACGTCACTGAGACATAACGTAACGGCTGCGCTTTGTGTGAGAAGCCGTGTTGCGTAACGGCGCAAATTATAAAGGTTTGCATGGGAATTTAACGAACATATTATTAGGCATAGTATCGGGAATAAAAATTCAATGAATATGCCTCACCTTGTTTCCCTGTTGACTAAGTAAAATTGCCAAATTTGAGTCTTTTTTAGCGCATATACGACTTAGCAAATTCGGAAATGTTACCCTACGTTTGTTCGACGACGGACAATTTCTTCAAAATGGAAATCTTTTCAGAAGGCAAGAAATCCGGCTGCTGTCTTTTTAAGAAGTGGGCGATTGTTCGAGGAAGGCGCGCAGTATTCGAATGGGGCGACTTGGAACTGATACGTAACGCGTAGGAGCAGGCCAAAGACAGAACAGGTGGAATTTTCTATTAGGCCGTGGGATGGTATTAGAACAAACAAGTCTCGAATTTTTTCAAGCTTCTAGGTTGTTACCAAAAGTAACACTGACATGTCCCCTCGTCCCGCGGAGGCGGGGTAGTGGGGGGGGGGGGGGGGGGGGGGGGGGGGGGGGGGGGGGGGGGAGGGTAGAAGGGTATTCCCCTAGCCGTGGCCTTAACGGGAACGTTTGGCAATGTCAGGGTATGTTTACGGGGTTGTTGTCTTGAAAATGGTGTGAGGAGTATCGATTTCTACACCTTTTATCTTAAACGGGGGTATCTTTAAATGGCTTTATGTCGATAAGCATATATCTTAATTTATTCAAACCTCACTGACAAGCCGAATTTCAACCGGTATTTTGTTGGCGCTGACTGCCGTTGACTTCGGCATTGGTGCCAAATTTATAATTACGCGTACAACAAAGTCAGTGGGACACTTTGTAAATGTCTTAGACAGGGTTTCAGTAATCGGAATTCTTTCTTACACACAAAAATAGGGCGGGGAAATCAGAGATTTGTGATCAAGGTATGAGCGACCCGGCAGCACCTCCTTAGCCTAGCGTTTGTCGAGAACCCTATACTAATATTTTACCGTCACGGTAAAAATATAGTTTTACACTACATTACATTACATTACATTACATTACATTACATTACATTACATTACATTACATTACATTACATTACATTACATTACATTACATTACATTACATTACATTACATTACATTACATTACATTACATTTCCCTCCGAAAAATACAGCCCCTGACCGCAGCTAACTCAATATAGTGAAACAAAAGAAACGGCGAACTGATCCTTACGGCAGAAAAACAGAAGCAGAAGCAGAAGCAAATAAAATGAAATAAAAGTGGAATATAATAGTGCCCAATATTTCGCTTTGCAAAACAAAGCTTCTTCAGGGGCTAGCACTATAAATGATTACAACTGTAAAACCGTTGTACAAGTGGTTTTGAAAAAACTAAAGAATAACAAAAACAATGGATATGATTGGTGAAGGGTTTGACGGGTGATAAACTAAATTGACTAGTGATGAGAAAGTTAATGAAGTTCGTCGCGTCTGTTGATTCCAAGTGGTTCTAACGTTTTTGCTTTAACATACAGTTTCTCACACTAGTAGCTTGGGTTACCTGTGGTTTCGCGCGCTTATATTTTAAACTCTATTTTAAAACTAAAATACAACTATTAGGGTCTCGACAGACTAGACCAATTGTCATCGATAACTATTTAGTTGTTGTTCAGAAAAAGTTGTCTATAAGAAAAAGGCCAGTCTGTGACAAACTTTATAGCAATTAGTTATCGACAACCAAACAGTTTTCTATTTGAAATCCTCGATTATCACTCTTACTATGAATAGTACCATTGCTGAGATGCAGACAAGTGACGGAACAGAGGGGAGAGGCCCGTGGGGGGGGGGGGGGGGGGGGGGGGGGGGGGGGGGGGGGGGGGGGGGGGGGGGGAAGGGGGGGGAAGGGGGGGGGAAGGGGGGGAAGGGGGTTGTCCTCCCTCTATGTTACGTTTTTAACGTCTAGCTCTGTTTAACTCATGGTTCATGACTTAAGGCTGGGGTAAACGTGAATTTGAATGAAATTTTTTTTTCAAATTTCTTAAGAGTAGTTCTCTGAGAAAGTGGTGCAAAGTTGGAAATGAAAATTTTTAACCCCCCTTCATTTTTTGTGTGGAGGTAGGTTACCTGGGGGGATGAACAAAAACAACCATATTAGGGTCAGCAGATGTATCGTTGCCATGGTAACCGCGATTGATCATGCCATCCTCAGGCCCATGTTTTCATCAAAAATTTCACTCTCAAGTAGGAAATTTTTTGGAGTCTCGTTCTCGGGTGCGTGGAAACTAATTCAAATGAAATTCCATCAGAGAGTAGAGCCATCCTACTAGTTTATAAAAGTTGCTGTTAACATATTTTGTTTTATATTAAGAAGGAGAAAATGGTCGCTCTACAATGTTACATGTCAGCCATTTTGACAAACAACAAAATCAAGGACAACTATTTTCGCAATTTCTCTCAAAGTGCTCTTTTCCCTGAGACCAAATTAGCAGCAGAGCTTACAAACATGTTGGAGTTTCTAAATATCATAAAATCTTTTTGGGGAAAACTATTCTATGGCCATGGGAGGTGAACACATTTGAGGCAAATTTGACAAAACTACAAAATTGGCCATTTTGAAGCTTAATTATTCAGCGATGCCAAATGGGCTGGGCACTGAAATTCAGTGCAAGAAATTAAAAGTCCGGTTCACAGAGCAACAGAAAACTTTTCTGGATCAGTAATATAACATCGGTGAACAGACTGGGAAGAAAAGCAACGGCGAGGAAGTAGCCAGAGAGATAAGGCGAGCACGTAGCCCGGAGGAATACTTGACCAATATTTGGGTATAAGGGTGCCGCTGAAGGTCTGAGACCCTGATCGTGTTTATGACAAAAATAAACGAAAATACCTACCCTGTGTAGGACAACACCCTCTATTTTAGGACCCTGTCTAGGACACAGCTGGTGCGTGGTTATTGACCTTAGCTTTAAAAAAATGGTAGATGGATCCGTTGAAAAGAATACGACTTCGCCTTCGCATGAATATACTAATCACGACAAGTGAGTCACCACAAGCTACAAGTTAACTGGAACCATACTATGTTTAGGACAGATTCAGACCCTGTTTAGGACAGACTCACGTTAAATTGTATACCCTGTTCAGGACAAAAATGCCAAAAACCATACCCTGTCCAGCGGCACGTCCCCGTATAGATCATATAAGGGAGTACGTAGACAAGATGGCAAACGATTATTTGCCGTTTAGGAATTCTTAACGCCACAGCAAATATCCTCATGCTTTTCACGTATGGCTGCCAATTGCAAGCGAAAGGATATCTCAGAGGCAGATCTAGAGACAGAGGAAAGAGGAATAATGCTCCAAGAAGCAACCTCTGAAATCACAGCCAGACGAGCCACAATGCCGGAAGTGGAAAGAGCTGTTACACGTACAAGAGGATAACTTTGTGCCGCATGAACAGAGACGAGCTTCAGACAGTAGAATTATCCTTATCGTTCACAGAAGGCGCCTGCCAATGTTGCGTTGATTCTAAAGGAGCCCGTATTTACGTGAAACGTGGATTCGGCTCGGGGTGGGGACTAAAATAACGGGGGTACTCGTCGTACCTTTTAGGGGTCAAAAATTGTAGATTGGTACCGCTTAGAATGCTAAAATCTAAAATGACCTCCGTTAGAATTATCATGTTACCTTTTGGTTTATTGAGCCGAAATATATGGCAGAATGTGAGATGTGTGGTTTTAGAAGTAATACCTCTTAGGGGTAACATATCTGTGAGCCACACCCATCAAACAAGATTCTGGTACCTTTTAGGGTATTTTTCGAAAATTTCCGAAACCACCCCCCTCATTTTTACATGGGAGTTTCCCCCCACCCCCCGCCCGAGGTATTCGGTTTTTGGTATGACTGCATTTCAGTGAATACACCGAGATAATTCAAACCCCAGTCCTCGAGTCCTTGACGAAACTGTAGTTTAGGAAACGCGTACTTTTCAATTATAGCTATCGAAAGCTCTTGTTCTCGTAAAAGCCTGTAGAGTATTTCGGATGTTAACGGAAAACTAAATACGTTTGTAAGCCCGTGACCTTCCGAAAAAAATAACTTTACCCTAGTCTTGTAAAGCCAGTGTTTATAACACTACTGTCAGACCGTGATTGAGTAGCATTATTTACATGATTACACGGTAATATTGTAACATGATTAGCCCATAACAAAATACAGATCAATAAATGAGCAACATAATAGAGTACCGAAGTGATGACGTCACAAAAACTAAATTTGTGAAATTATGGGATTTGATTAGATATTCGGAAAGGGCATGACGAAAAATGCCCGCTTGCCAAAAATCAGCATCTTATTGCAATTTGGGGGTGAGATATTGGCACCGTTATGCTCTGATGACTCCATACAAACCAAAATTTTTGCCTTGGTTCATTACGTAATGAACCAAGGCAAAAATTAGAAAGGTTTGTATGGAGTCATCAGAGCATAACGGTGTCAATATCTCACCCCCAAATTGCAATAAGATGCTGATTTTTGGCAAGCGGGCATTTTTCGTCATGCCCTTTCCGAATATCTAATCAAATCCCATAATTTCACAAGTGTGACGTCACACTTCGGTACTCTATTGTTAGACTGCACCGTACCATTTTTTTTGCCTGTTATATTCGGCGTATATAGGCCGATTTCTTTTCAAAGCTTTCATCCTCAGAGTGATGCACTTTTTTATCTACCCTCAAATCAGGGAATACCAGATTCATAAATATTAATACAAGAGATCTTAACCCCAGATCGAAAGTCGACATTTAAAGGTTGCGTTACATCCGGTCAGCAGTAATAAATTGCTCTTTGTATTTCCGGTCTGCACGTTTACTCGACAACAAAGTCGATCCACGAGTCGATTTAAGCCGATTATTTTATTCTGGACCGGTTACTGATTAGTATTTGCTTAGTGCAGTGTCAGTGATGCATTTATTTTACTCTCTGGATGGATTGAACTGATTAATTTTATTCCATGGATGGCAGAAACCATGAAAAGCGCGACTGTGTCTTGACAGAGTGAATTCTTCTTCCATTATATATCAGATTATATGCGGACTAACGATCCATCGTCTGTCTCTGAAGTGAATGTTCGATGGGGGAAACGGTTGTGACCTGTCTGCTAGAGTCTGTGCTAGATTTGGCCAAGAAAACGGAGCGACCGTCCGAGGGACTTGCGCGATAAAAGCACACTGTAGAAATTACCAAACCTTACAAGGTAGGCTTTGTATCAATTTGAAATTCAATACATTTAGTGGCCGAAACCTCATTTATCAAACATAGTTAGCAGACAAGATAGTAATAAATACTTTTGGCGCTTAAACGGTCTCTCTAAAGTCTTTTTGGGCGAAATAATTCGCTGAATAATTAAGCTTCAAAATGGCCAATCTTTTAGTTTTGTCAAATTTGCCTCAAATGTGTTCCCATGGCCATAGAATAGTTTTCCCCAAAAAGATTTTATGATATTTAGAAACTCCAACATGTTTGTAAGCTCTGCTGCTAATTTGGTCTCAGGGAAAAGAGCACTTTGAGAGAAATTGCGAAAATAGTTGTCCTTGATTTTGTTGTTTGTCAAAATGGCTGACATGTAACATTGTAGAGAGACCATTTTCTCCTTCTTAATATAAAACAAAATATGTTAACAGCAACTTTTATAAACTAGTAGGATGGCTCTACTCTCTGATGGAATTTCATTTGAATTAGTTTCCACGCACCCGAGAACGAGACTCCAAAAATTTCCTACTTGAGAGTGAAATTTTTGATGAAAACATGGGCCTGAGGATGGCATGATCAATCGCGGTTACCATGGCAACGATACATCTGCTGACCCTAATATACCTCCACACAAAAAATGAAGGGGGGTTAAAAATGTTCATTTCCAACTTTGCACCACTTTCTCAGAGAGCTACTCTTAAAAGAGGTTTAAAGAAGGGACAGAAGAAAGAAATTGATTTTGGAACACCAACAGACAGTTGATACCCACGTAAGAGCACTCCAGGTTGCTAGTGGACTTAGGGAGTGTTTACATGACACCGGGGCGACTTTCGCGCCGGGGCGAGTTCACTCCGGTTCCCTCTTATGGCTCTACATTTGTTTACATGATACTGTGCTAACTTGATGTCAGTCTATTAATTATTACTGCTACAAATTCTAAAAACACCACTAAAAGTTGCTAGTGGACTAACTTGGTGTCCGTCTATTAATTATTACTGCTACAAATTCTAAAAACACCACTAAATCTTCAATATTCTTATTTCTCTTAAACATACCCCCAAATCACCCAAAAATTTACAAAACAACCCATAACATAGATTCACGAGATGAGCAGAGAGTTTTTGGATTGCTTGAAATGTGAACGAGATATTGCCATTAAAGCCATGTCAAGTGGCGGAAAAATGGCGTTCATGTGGACCCCTGCCTTAAATGCCGTTTCTAGCATCGAAGAATGAAGTGGGGAAAACAGCAAAAAATGCAGGTGCAAAAGTACAACAGCATAATTTATGTCAATGCCATTTTAAAATTTCGGGTTTACCTCGGTATAAAACAGGCTGTGACTTTTTTCTTTGTTTTTTACTTTTGTTGTCTTGCCCTCTATTGTTTCAGTACCTTTTATTTTCTTTGTTTTACGTCACTAGTGAGTTAATTTGGCAGGGTTTAACACCGAGGATGAGCCAAAATTTATTTCTCTATTTTTGCAACTCACTCAGTTATTTTAACCGTCCGACTAAGAATTTAGTTGTCCTCTTCAGTAAATTTAGCTACTCATTTTTTTACTCTAGTGCAAAAGACTTCGGACTCTTCGCGGATTCGGATTCCGGATACTTTCGGATTGGTAGCTATCTTTTTAATTGAGCAAATAAGAGCGGTGATCAGACATGTGACTGTATGTACTCCCAACAACAACAAAACTTGCTGCATGAAGAGTCAAATAATTTACAAATATTTTTAACACTATGAATTGCCATTACCTGTGTTACACTTGAAAGTGGTTTTCAGTTCTATATCATGTTTCCAGTTAAGTTTAACTATTAATTCTTTTTTGTGATAATTTTTGTGAGTACAGGTAGTATTAAGCAAAACAAAGAGTGAAGCTGAGATTTCTAGCAATCCTGGATGATCTTTTATTTTTATGTTCGGTTCTTAAACCGAAAAGTACTTCGATTGGAGATGACTGAAAGAGGTGGCATTTTCTTCATTAAACCATTTAATTTCTTCCAAAAAGAATAGTTTGGTCCAGTGGCAGTTGGAAAACTCCGTTGACTTCTTTTGACATCAGATTTGTTTACACACAGAAGGCTAAATCTGGGGTAAAATGTACCGAATGACTGCGCTACAAACCGGGATACTTTGAATCCAGAGCTCAATCTGGGTACCTTGTATCCAAGTATTTTGAATCATGAGCGATTTGTTCTGTAAACGGGATTTTCAACCAATCCGGATACTTGCTACGACTTTCGATCAAATAATTAATTTTATTATCGTATATCTTTCCATGTTAACATAAGAGTTTAATCTTACGTGGGTACGGATTTCTGCTTAATTTCGTAAACTTATTTGTTGAGAAATAAACGAATAAACAACATATTTCCGACTAAACTGTTTCATATTGTCGTTTGCCCAATTTCCACTGACTTTCTGTCCAAGACGAACGTTTTTCACATTTTGGTGGACTATATATTGCCTTGCCACGCAACCACATATCTCCGGATTCATAGTGTGGTGTAAAGTATTTAGGAATCCTAATACCGTGTCAAAAACGTTTAACGAATCCCGCCGGTGACATTAACGTATCGGGAGACTTTTCCTCTAGTGCAAACGTAATTTAAATTAACCTATAGGGGAATATCAGCCCTGCTCTCCCCTAGTACAACCAAAACTACCCCAAGCTTTTAAAACAGTTGGTAAAGGGAGAGAAGGGGGTATTCAATATAACTACCGGAGAGAACAAATGAAAACGGACCATGTGGAAAATAAACGTATAATAGTACTTCAGGACATTGAAAGATTCTCGAAAGACCAAGTTTCCCCACAAACTTTCTGAGACCTATATACATTGAAATAAACCATTTGAAAGCAATTGTTACACAACACATCTCCGCGGTATGGCCACTATCGACCCCAGAGACCGAGAGCTCTGGGGTCGAGAACGTAGAATAGCCAGTACCTTACGCATGCGCACAGCCATATCACCTGGGCAGTGGCAGCCATGATTTTTTTATAGACTATTATGCCCGGGGGGAGGGGGGGGGGGGGGGGTACTCTGTATATGTTTGGGTGGGGGTGTGCCGCTGGGACTCCGAAACCCTTATCCTTTACCAGACCATGTTCAGCTGATTTTGAAACCCAATGCTAGACTAGACACCGAAAATCCCTACCCTATCCCAGACTTGCTACTTTTAGAATTATATCACTATTAGTGTTTTTAATGGAAAACCATTTGTCAACAATGTTGCCGCGATGATTTTATTTCCGTTTAGGGAAGGCTCTTTCTCTTCCGAGTTTCAATTTCTATTCTAGACTTAATTCTTCATACCACTGATCAGTTTCCCGACAAATGATACCTATTCTAGACCAAAACACTCTGATTTCTATACCCTATCCCAGACTAAACTGCTTGAAAAGCATACCCTTCACAGCGGCACATACCCATATAGCTTATATATGAGAGTACCCTCCCCCCCCGGCCCATTATGCCTGAATATGCCATGCCGATGAGTTCTAACTAAGACAAAACAGCTGACCATGGCTGCCAGTACCCGGGAGATATGACTGATTACCGCGGGCGGAGATGTGTCGTGTCTGTCGTGCGACCATTGCTTTCAAATGGTTTATTTATCTACGTTGGTTTGATAAAAGGTATTTATTTTGACTCAGTAGAGAGGGAGAGGAGCTGGCGGGTGTTTGGAGAGGTGGGGGGGGGGGGGGGGGGGGGGGGGAGTGTGGGTTAACAGAGCTTTCTAGTATTTACGAAATGCCTTTCGTGAAACAATAAAAATGTAATCAATGAAATGTTTCATATATTTATCTATTCTATATTTAAATATTAAGGGAAACCTTTTTTTGGTGTTGGAAATAAGATAAGGGACTGTGCAATAATTATCAGGAAGGGGGGGGGGGGGCATAAAGTAAAATCAAAGCAAGGATAGGGGGACTCAAAGTAAAATAAGTCACTCAAGAGGAGGGGGGACTTAACATTTTATTTCAAGTGTTTATAGTTCTCACTGAAAGGCTTGATGATCTGTTCTGTGGCTGAACTGCAATTTCAATCTGTTGCAATACGATTATCTATTATTCTCTATCTCTATAATATAGAGACGAATATTGTGATAAAGCGTTTCTGGCTTTTTAAATTTGAATTGTTAACATTTGAACAGTAGAATATAGTTACACCAGTGCAAATATTTTGCCCTGGTGAAAATATTTTGCTCCGGTTCAAATATTTTGCACTGGTTCAAAACAAATTTGAACCAATGCAGACAAAATTGCACCAAAATCATAATTTCACTACAACCTCGGAAAATTGACATCTTCTAGCACAAATGAAGTACAGAAGGTGTGCCAAAAACTCAATGTTGAGGATGGTACTTGCAAGAGTTTCTCCAGCACCTTGAGTTTCTTGCTCTAAAGGCACGAAAAAGGGCTAGGGACTCTTCCAGAAATTTCCTGGAAAGAGGATATGTTGTATATCCGCGTCTGGAACAAACATTACCTCGTAGCAATAACAGGTACGTGCATAAAAGAAAATGCTGGGTATTTGTATATAAAAGGCGTGTGAAGGTGTGTGAAGGGGGGGGGGGGGGGGGGGGGGGGAGAGGGTCATACAAAATTTCTGACTGATCAGAGGGGCGGGGGGGGGGGCAATAACTAAATTCACTCCTTTAGAAGGGGGGTATTACCTAATCTTTTCCTACTTGAAGCCCGTTTTCCACCCCCCCCCCCCCCCCCTCCTGATAATTATTGCACATTCCCTAAAATAAGACTTTTATAATCGTGGATATTCGAAAATATAAACGAGAAGTCCAAGGACTACTGCCAAGCTGATACAATGAGTAAATATTTGAAACAATATTTCGGCTGGCCAGACTAGCCTTCTTCAGGTTTAAGATGTTACTAACTTACAAAATAAAAATACAACATTATATGAAGGAAAATGTTGCAATATATATTTAAAAAAAGGGGGGGGGGGGGTGCGGAAATGACCTACAGGAAAAGCCGGTATTCGTTCGGGCTTGCTTTTCCACTGCCGAAAGAGGGGGAGGTCTTTTCGAGGACGCAAGGTTCTGACTGGGTTCCATCGTGTGTCGCAGTTGATTCTGAAGTCGAAAGTATTCGCTGATCTTACTTCCGTAGCACGGTAACTGGGGCAGTTGTCCTTCGCCTTCCACGCTCTTTATGGCTTCCACGACACGCACGACACGATCTAAGTGACGTCGGCGTCATTTAAACGTGAAAATGTTAAATTAATAGTTATAGTGTTGAAGCAATATCTGGCGCGCTTTCCCACTAATTAACTTTAATATTCAAAGATATCATGTACGTTTAAATGACACATTTGAGAGGTGCTGAGGTAGATTAAGGTGGCTCGACTGTTTTTTTTTTTTGGCGACATAATATTCCAACTTTGAACGGCTGATACTTCACTGTCTGAGCTCGGTCAGGCAAGCTGCTTCGCACATAATTATACTAGGGATGAAATGAACTTTTGAAAACAGTAGATTTGATTTACATCGGTTTTACCCGAGAATAAACACGGTGGGCACAGAAGGCTCAAAAAGTGGCAAGGGTAATAATAACTTTTTCTGTTTTGATAGTGTTGTTAACGTGAAATTTCACAACAGCACAGAACTCAGGTTCACAAATTGAATATTTTTTTCTGTTAATTTTTTGCAATTTTTGGGCGGGAAAATGACGTCATAAAGTTGGCATGGCACCAAAAAAATAACTTAGTATTATGGGATATCTGATGACAATTTCTGAAAGTACTCGCTACAAGCATCTCAAAATTGAAAAAATCTCGCAAATATGTTTATCCGATCATAAGATATGACATTTCAAAATTTGAATTTCCCGCCCATAATCTACTGGGGTCAAAGTTCATTTAGAATCAAATCGACTAAAAAACTTGCGCTTCAAACTACTTTAACAGTTTTGAACCTAGGAAGCTGAAATTGTACAACAATATAGAAGTTATCATTGGCTAAAATCCTATGATTTTTGTTTTTCAAATTTAAGTATTTTAGCGGAAAAATGACGTCACAAAGATGGCGCCAAAATTTCAAATTAGTATTATGGGATATCTGATGACAGTTTCTGAAAGTACATGCCATAATAATTTCAAAAGTGAAAAAAGTTCGTAAATATGTTGATGCGATCCAAAGATATGACATTTCGAAGCTGGAATTTCCGCCATTTTGTTACGACGGAATATCTGCCACTTTTTGAGCCTTCTGTGCCCACCGTGAAATAAGAGGGACAGAGAGGGAAGCTCCTAGTCTAGGGTTTGGGATATGTTAATTCCAGTTAACTTATTTTTAGAGACGGCTCTCGAACGGAAGTGTGTTCCCCGAGACGTCCGCACAAAGGACAACCTCAATCTGATGCTGTGAGTAGAATATTCAATAGCCTTCCACGCGTTCCGCCATTATTATTGAAATTTCCCTTTCGCTCACAACCTCAGATCGAGGTTGGACCCTAAGCGGACGTCTCGGGGAACAGACTTCCGTTCGAGCCACCTCTATAAATAACTTTAGTGGAATTGTCATATCCCAGCCAACGCCCTCGGTGCCCCTCTCTTTCCCCCTTATTTTCTCTTGTGTTACCATAACAACGATATGATGACGTCATGATTTTTGCATATTAGTAATCTTCTCAACATCTAGACCTAAACTTTTAAAACGGCTATATGCCTCTTATAGTCTAGATGTATGTCTTCAAGACTGCAAAGTTTAAAGCTTTATGTTAATAGTCCGCTCAAAATTGGAAAGGTACACTCACCTACCGTTCGATTAATGATCGGATGATTTTGCGTTTTTTTTGTTGTTGTTGTTTGAAGCGCATGGTAAGCGTTAGCTCAGAATAGTAGAAAATTAAAAGCGAGCCCTTATTGTTTTTTAAACGCGTCTATCGTGCCTAGAACGCGTTTTGTTAGGAACCTATTTGTAGGTAGGACGGAGCCAAAATAAAAAAGAGAATAAAATCCAGAAGGATTTCTAAGCTTTGTTCAAAGGAGAATAGAAGAATATTATATTTTAGCAGAAACCCATAAGTTCTTGATGTTAGCAGGCAGGTTATAATTTTAAGAAAAACGACAAAACGTTTTAGTTTGAAAAACATGTTTCGACAGCAACTTCTGTCATCTTCAGTTAATAAGTAATGTACAAAGCGTTGACAGTGAATATATAAGTGGGAACAAATGTTAATTATGCTAGTAACAACAATGTAAATAAAAGCGTGGCAATGTGAGAATTATAAGGATAGTTTCAAATTTACATGATATAATTGTTGATTCAAAGACGGTTTTTCTCTATTAATATGAAAAGCCTCTTTTATCTTAAGTTGGAAACTCGTAGAAGCGTGATCTAAAATATGAAAGCAATCTTGTGAACACAAGGTACGACAATGTTCAGAATTCAGTAGATGTTTGAAAATGTGAGAGGTCCTGTCATTGACTAAGTGCTCACGCACGCGTGTGGAAAAATGCCGGGTTGTTTCGCCGACATAACAGGCATTACAGCCCGCACATACAAACTTATAAACCACACGCGAACGAAACCCGTCAGGGACAGGGTCTTTCACACTAAACATGTTGTCTATCTTAAAGGAAGAAAAAACTAATTTTATATCCAAATCATTGCAATAGCGCTTGATAAAGTGACGAATCTTTTTCTGAGTAACGACAGAAAAATGTCCTGTGTAGGGCAGCTTAAAGTAAAATGTAGGTGAAGTGGGAAGAGAATCCTGGGGACAATGATTACTTAGGGTCCCAGTAATGTAGCGGTTTACAACTCTTTCAATTAAATGGGCAGGGAAAAGATTCTTTTTTAGGATTTCCATAAGCTTGGTAACGTCCTCGTGTAGCCCCAACCAGGTGTTATTGATCTTATAGGCCCTATCAACAAGAGTCCTGATGAGACCCACTTTGTAAGAGTACGAGGTAAAACTGAAATAATTGGTTAATAACCCAGTAAAGTTTTTCTTGCGGTAAACTCTAGTTAGAAAAGAATTGGGATCATTATTGTCAATTAGAACATCTAAAAAGGGTAATTTGTGCTGAGCTTCTTTTTCCATGGTAAACCTGATGTTGGGGTGTCTAGAGTTGATGTAGTCAAAAAACATAATGGCATCATGTTCCGAGTGAAATAAACAAAAAGTGTCATCAACATATCGGCGGTAAAATAAAATTTCGGAGCCTTGAAAATTATCCAACCATAGTTTTTCATGATGCCCCATAAAAAGGTTAGCTAGAACGGGGGCAAGGGGAGACCCCATGGCTACGCCATCAATTTGGTCATAGAAAGAACCATTAAATAAGAAATGAGTCTGGGCGGTAGCTACAGTAAGGAGGCTTCTAAGATCAAGTTTGCTTAACTTAAGGTCGGGATTGCCCTCGGAAATGTAATTGACCGCTAAGTCAATGCACTCCTGAAGGGGAATGTTGGTGAAGAGACTTTCTACATCAAAAGAAACCATAAATTTACCAAACATAGATAAAGATTGGATGTCCTGTACAAAAGTAAAAGTGTCAGTAGCACAATGTTCAGTTGGAATGTGCGGCGATAAAAGGTTGCAAAGATATTTAGCCAAGTTATAATTATATGTTCCAATGGAAGACACGATGGGGCGAAATGGTGGAGTAGAATTGGGTCCACGATCCTTGTGCATTTAAGGGAGGCCATAAATTCTTGCTGGTTGGGAGCCTTTAGGATAGATGTTCTCGTAAAGTAATCATTGTCCCCGGGATTCTCTTCCCACTTCACCTACATTTTACTTTAAGCTGCCCTACACAGGACATTTTTCTGTCGTTACTCGGAAAAAGATTCGTCACTTTATCAAGCGCTATTGCAATGATTTGGATATAAAATTAGTTTTTTCTTCCTTTAAGATAGGCAACATGTTTAGTGTGAAAGACCCTGTCCCTGACGGGTTTCGTTCGCGTGTGGTTTATAAGTTTGTATGTGCGGGCTGTAATGCCTGTTATGTCGGCGAGACAACCCGACATTTTTCCACACGCGTGCGTGAGCACTTAGTCAATGACAGGACCTCTCACATTTTCAAACATCTACTGAATTCTGAACATTGTCGTACCTTGTGTTCACAAGATTGCTTTCATATTTTAGATCACGCTTCTACGAGTTTCCAACTTAAGATAAAAGAGGCTTTTCATATTAATAGAGAAAAACCGTCTTTGAATCAACAATTATATCATGTAAATTTGAAACTATCCTTATAATTCTCACATTGCCACGCTTTTATTTACATTGTTGTTACTAGCATAATTAACATTTGTTCCCACTTATATATTCACTGTCAACGCTTTGTACATTACTTATTAACTGAAGATGACAGAAGTTGCTGTCGAAACATGTTTTTAAACTAAAACGTTTTGTCGTTTTTCTTAAAATTAAAACCCATAAGTGGGTTGAAACGTGTAACTGTCTCTTGTACGCTTAGAAAATTAGAAAATTTCATAAAAGTGGTGCTTGTTTTGGAGGACTGTTATTTGTCATTTTCAGATTACTTCATATGTGACAGAATTATGTGTGTTATGGGGAACTTTTATAGATGAGGACACTTTGTGATGCCTATCATGGAGTAGCGTGGCCTCCTCTGCATGCAATCCTGGACATTACTTACTCTTCTAGGAGCTATGGTTATTGCAATAACTATAAGATTAAGGACTATAGTTTTCATGTGTGACCAATACGAGAAAGCGTAAACAACTGTGGCGTGTCTTGAAGCGTCCGTTGACCAAACGTTGAGGTTTGACGCTTGGAAAAAGTAGTAAAGAACGTCTATTTATAGCAGACGGAGATATAAAAACACTTTAGTTGACAAAATGTGATAAAATCGTGCCACACAACTCTGATAGACAACTTTTACTAAAATCATTTTCCATTTGAAACATATGGAAAATTGACGTAACTCTACGATCTTAATTAATTGCCTCTCGTAGCAACAGTTTCTAAGGAAACAACTTTAAAATATGCTTAAATGTAAGAATGATTAATGTTTAATGCTGTGTCCAAATTTGGAGAATTTGGGCCAATTTTTTCTACACTTTACGGTTATTTAAAACTCCATGACATAATTAAAATTTGCATAATTAGCAAAGCGGGACAAAAAGGTACCCGGTAGAAAAAGCATCGGGGTGATGTCCCACTGGCCCAACTATTCAGACAAGTATAGCAGGGGGTGCAACAAATCGATTTTTTTTCGGAGCTGGCTCCCAGACTAAAAATGCGGCTTAGAGACTCCAGGGCAGTCAAGAAACAACACATGGATAACCTTTGATGTGGTATGTAAACTGGGTGTTCCGCGGCAAGTATTGGTTTCGGGCATACGCACAAAGCATATCGTTCTTCGCATTCATATACTGGCGAAATAATCAACGCACTAAGAACCAATACTTTTTTGCATCCACCGCCAAGTCATATGATCAGCCAAAAACGTTCAGTGTACAACCAAAAGTTACTTCACATTTTGAAGTTGGTCGCGACCTGCCCTCTTCATTAGGTTTGATGTTTTCGAGTGATTGCATTTTTAACAAGAACGACAACATCCATACACAAAACACAATAAGTTATTTAGGTCTAAATCAGGCTTTAATGATAGTTCTTAACGTACAAAGCAATTTATAGCTCACTTAACCGTGAACAATTCTGAAAGATGATCACGCTGCTGTTTTGTTCGTGAATGTTTTCATCCACATTTTGGGTTTCTTCGGGTTTTTATGCAGGGATTAAAATAATCGAAACTAGATACAGAAATTGACAAGGATCTTTGCATTGTGCACAGCAATGCGTACGTCCTTTGCTTACAGTTCAAAACATAAGAAAATTGAATTTTAAGAGAGTGTCTACCAGAAAACCAGGCAGGACCAGGCAGGTGGTGATAATACTCAAATCACCGATTTCGCTCAAACTTGGCACAAAGGTTGAGGGTCATGAGTAGATACATGTACCAAAATATAAGGTGAAATTTTTTTATTCTCTCTGAGTTGTAGGGTCCCCCCGAAAAATGGCCATCTGGCACAAACTTTATGCATATTAATTAGCTAAATTTATTCGAGTGGTTAGACAACAAAAATAGTAGCCTGGGAATAAAAACTACTAAATCGTATTCTATATTGATCAGTCTTGTAGCAAAATGTGTTATTGGAATCGGTTGCTTTGATTTTCTGCTTTCCTAATACCGAAAGTGAAGGGCATATTTGGTCATTTTCACGAGACGCCAAAATTAGGTCATTTTAGATCTTAATATCTCCAATGGGCAACAAGCTAACAACGTAGTTTTAATACCAGAAGTAAGAAGTATCTTTATGCTTTCGAAAAATATAATAGAATTTTTGGGCAACTAAATAGCTTTTTAGTATGAAGGAATTTTTGCACCTCACTCAACGATTTCTGGCGATTTCATCAAAATTCGGTAATTAAAAAAGTGGTTTAATTTTAATGAAATTGCAAGAAAAAGATAGCAAATGTTCAGCTAAGCATCGTTCTGCTTAAAACAATGCTAAAATTAGCAAGAAGAGCTTTTTGAAGCACATTTCACGAAGTTTGTAAATGAGGGTTTCTGTCTTTAATACTTCATTTTCAGTGCAAAAAAAAAAAATCAGTGGGACACTTTTCTCCGATCTACAATAACTCTGAATTTTACTTTCAGGTACAGTAAGGGACACAAGAAGGCAAAGACTGATACATACATGTCATTTTAGTGCTTCAGACTCTTTGCTAGGGTCCATTGCGATCCGGCCATCCAGTATATTTTTTAAAAGTTCGATCGCCTAATTCAGATCTTCGTCGATATTTATCGCGCAGTTCATCGCTGTTGACTTTGCTATGAGAATATACATTGCTACCTTGTTGTAATAGCTGCAGTTTATGCAGTAAGAGTGAGACAAATAAGTTATAAAACCACGGGAGAACCACAAACGCCATCGTAAACTGTCAACATAATGTTTGGAAAACATTCTTCGCCATTTTGAAGTTGAGCCTGTCTTGTGGTCAGTATGGACAACGGACTACCGGATCGACGGATCGACGGACAACTCGTACGGACCACGGACGACGCATAATATAACGGATAACTTGGTGTAAAACGCATACAGGATATAAGATTTGGACTGGTTAAATTTTACAGTCGATTTTCAAATGTTGATTATTTCGAACTGCAAAAAACAGTCCATAACTTAAGATTTGTGACCAGAAAATTCAATACGAAAGAGTCTGGAAAATCGAATAATTCCTTGACCGCTCTAAAAATAATTCGACATTTGTCTTGTTTTTTTTTTCGTTGCTTTTTTTTTGGTTTTTGCTTTCATTTTGGTTTGTGGGTGAAACAAAGTATGAGCCATTGGTGGATCTAGACTAGCTCATAAGGTCGGAGACAGAAGTAAACATTCTCTGCCATTTTGAATGCCGAAGTTAACGGAAGTTAGCGCCAACAAAATACTAGTTCAAAATCGGCTTGCGGTTAGGTTTCTACATTTTGTATAACTTAATATATATGCTAATCCTGATTGTGGCATTAGGCCATGAAAAGATACCCCGTTTAAGACAAAAAGTGATGGAATCGAGACCCCGTTAAGAGACAAGAACCCCATTTTTAGTGAAGTACTCTATCGAGCCGCACGTCTCCGTTAAGGCCAGGTAAGGGATCGGTAGAAAAGTTATACTACAACTATGTTACTACATAATAGTTAAAAGCATCTAGATAGTCATATTTAAAAACCTTTTTGGATCTTATTGTTACCTGTATATTATTTACTGCGCATGAGACATGATAGGCTCAAATGGAATGGAAACAGATAACTTGGTAGGTCGATTGCCTTTTGAATGATTCGTCGAAAATCTTTTTCTTATTACTCTATACTGGAAACTCATCCAAGTGCAACCAAAAGACAGGGGGGGGGGGGGGGGGGGGGTTGATTGCAACTCCTCCCTTGGGTTTTTGCGCTTTTACAATATTTCGGAAATATTTTATCTATAATACATAACCTGTGATGTGTTATGCAAGATAAGGTAAATAGTTTGGGTTATGTTGGTACTAACAATTCAAATTTATAGGGAAAATGCTGAAATTGCAAATAGTTTTTGCTAGAGTTGTAAAATATGAAACATTAAACATTTTGCTACATTTGGTAGCAAAAGACAAACAAAAGATAACTGTCCTCAAGGAATCATCCGATTTCCCAGACATTTTGGTATTGAATTTTACCGGGTCACAAATCTTTATTTCTAAAGTTCGAAAAAATCAGTGTTTGAAAATCGACTGTAAAAAATTATCCAGTCCATTAAAGCACGATTAAGCTAACCCAGGATTAGTGTCAAATAACTCAACAATTTAAAAATTTTCAAAGTTTTCTGCTCTTCAGTTTTGACTATAAACAGAGAATTTTCAAAATTAACCAGTCCAAATTTTATATTCTGTATGCGTTTTACAAGAAATTATCCGATATATTATGCGTAGTCCGTAGTCGGTCGATCCGGTAATTCGGTAGTCCGTTGTCCATACTGACCACAACACAGGCTCAAAAATTTAACTTCAAAATGGCGAAGAATGTTTTCCAAACATTATGTTGACAGTTTTCGATGGCGTTTATGGTTCTCCCGTGGTTTTATAACTTATTTGTCTCACTCTTACTGGCATAAACTAAAGCTATTACAACAAGGTAGCAATGAATATTCTCATAGCAAAGTCAACAGCGATGAACTGCACGCTAAATATCGGCGAAGAGCTGAATAAGGAGATCGAACTTTTAAAAAATATACTGATTTGGCCCGATCGCAATGGACCCTAACAATGAGTCTGAAGCACTTAAATGACATGTATGTATTAGCCTTTGTTTTTTTTGTGTTCCTTATTGTGCCTGAAAGGAAAATTCAGAGTTATTGTAGAGAGAAGTGTCCCATTGTTTTTTGCATTGAAAATGAAGTATGAAAGACAGAATCCCTCATTTACAAACCTCATGAAATGTGCTTCAAAAAGTTTTTCTTGCTAATTCTAGCATTGTTTTAAGCAGAGTGATGCTTAGCTGAGCATTTGCTGTCTTTTTCTTGCAATTTCATTAAAATTAAACCACTTTTTTTAATTACCGAATTTTGATGAAATCGCCAGAAATCGTTGAGTGAGGTGCAAAAATTCCTTCATACTAAAAAGCTTTTTAGTTGCCCAAAAATTTTATTATATTTTTCGAAAGCATAAAGATACTTCTTACTTCTGGTATTAAAACTACGTTGTTAGCTTGTTGCCTATTGGAGATATTAAGATCTAAAATGACCTAATTTTGGCGTCTCGTGAAAATGACCAAATATGCCCTTCACTTTCGGTATTAGGAAAGCAGAAAATCAAAGCAACCGATTCCAATAACACATTTTGCTACAAGACTGATCAATATAAAATACGATTTAGTAGTTTTTATTACCAGGCTGCTATTTTTGTTGTCTTACCACTCGACTAAATTTAGCTAATTAATATGCATAAATTTGTGCCAAATGGCCATTTTTCGGGGGGACCCTACAACTCAGAGAGAATAAAAAAATTTGACCTTATATTTTGGTACATGTATCTACTCATGACCCTCAACCTTTGTGCCAAGTTTGAGCGAAATCGGTGATTTGAGTATTATCACCTCCTGCCTGGTCCTATCGTGGACACTCTCTTAAAGTGAATTGCAGCTTTTGTTCAGATTAACACTCAAGCCTGTCCAATATAGACTGATCTAGTGTAAACACGGGTGTTGTTGCTAGTATCTGCAATAAGATGGTAAGAGATACCAGGAGGAGAACCCATTGTACGGTATTTTCAACGAGATGTGGGACTGCCCAGAAAAATCGCCACATTTTGACCAAACTACCAGCCACTTTCAAGCTTACAAAAGTCAACTTTGTAAACATGCTTGCCGGGAACGTGAACGTCACTTGAACTACAATGGAACTACAAAAACTATCTTAGGACTACAAAATACTAGTAATCTAATAAGTGACGATCTTAGACCTACGATTATACCTTGTTTCTTTTTTAATTTTTTGTTGATTATAATTAAAACTGTTAAGCCAGATTTAAAGCCCGCTGAAATGACAAAGAGATCGGTGATTGCAAAGGGAAGTTCAAAACTCAAGCTCAGTTAGACTTGAAGCTTTTATGGGCTTCCGTCGTCCCTTGTGAGCTACAACGGTTATAAATTTGTTGGAATATTGATACGAATCGATAACATTAATATTTTGGAATGTTAACACTCGTCCGTGCTTTCATGTGATTCCAAAAACTAAAGAACTTTAGAAAAATTTTTACCAGAATCGATCCGACAAGCCCTCTTACCTCCTTCCAATTGGACTGTCGTCTCCCTTAGACCCGGGCGGCGGATCTAGACTTTTCTGTAATGTTATTGTAAAAGAACAGGGAACAATTCGCGGGGAGACGAGGTCCCCGGGCATCTTCCTTAGATTCGCCTCTAGCTTAACAAGTAAAAAGATAAATAAAACATGTGCTCAGTCCCTGAGGACACTTTGGCACCTATCATATGTTCTATAGCGATCTATTTGTCGCTGTTGTTTTGTAGTCAAATGTAACTGAATTCTTGCCAAAAATAGTATGCGACAACGAAAGAAGGACATTTCAGTCTAAAGGGTAATTGCACGGTTATAATGCAGTTAATAAAACCACTTTGTAGTCTTGGTTGAAAAGTGTTTGTGTCAATCAATACAACAGAACAACATGGTACTTCCTTGCGTTACCCACTCCTTTCCTACACGACATAGTATAACGAGTTTCAGGACAGGTTTATAGTTCAACGTTCTCACTTAGGCTCGACCTTTACGCGAAGAAGTAAGTTAATATTAAAAAAAAAATCCATAGACCTTTCTGTAGTTGTCGCGCAAAATGCAATGACACGTGCGTTTTAAGTATATTGCAAGTTTTACTTAGTTGACGTGATGCTTGTAAAGACTCTCACTGACTTAATATGTGTAGATGTAGAAGTAACTTTAGTTCTTTAGTTGTGTCAGGTACAACGTTCTGCCCCACCCCCTGGTGTATAGGTCCTTTAATTTGTAAAAAGAACACTTGCAACTTACAGTTGTTGTTGACTTCGAAAAAAGTGCGTAATTATTTAAAGAAAATCATAATTCTCGATTAAGGAACCATAGGGTGTAAAACTGAGTTTTCTGGCATGGAAGACATCATGACAAGAATCCAGGTACATAAAATACTTTAAAGATTATAGTTTTAAATAAAAATGTTTCTTTAAGGACGTTCACGCAAAAATCTTTTAATATATAGATTTTCTTCAAACACAGTTGCTGCAATTAGGTTATGAGTTATTCATGTTAGAAATGCGAAAAAAATGGCTGTCATGTGATGTGTCGGTGCAACGATATAGTCCGGGAGATAAGGGACAAAAAATCGCGGAATTGTTCAAATTGTGATACAAGTATGAAACTTTCAGTAAATGTAGCTTTAAACATGTAGATTAAAATAAAAGCAAGACCCCAGCTGGATCTTTCTCCCCAAGCCGGTATTTTGGGAATTTTAATATGAGGTCAGCGGTTTGAGACAGCGGGCTCATGCTTATTTAATTTCTTGGCTTGGACACTCTGAATTTACGATAAAACAAGCGGAAAGGCTGCTTTTTTAATTTGAAACGGTTAATTTTGACAATTCTATCAATTTGTTTTTTAATCTGGCCTCCCTGTTGCCCGGGATATATCTTTAGTTGATGTTGACACTCAGCAAGTAGTGCCTGGTTGATTTTGTCAGTAGCGCCTGGTTGATTTTAGCTTGCGAACAACAACGTGCTCGAAACTTGCAGTGTTTTGGATCTTGGATTATGGAAACTGGTCAGGTAAGGGCAGAAAAGAACTGGAATTTGTGTGCTTTATGTGAAAAAGAAACGGAGGAAAAGTTAGTGTGTCCTTCTAATAGTACTCGAAAAAACTACGGCTCAGGGTACAAAAGTTTGGCAGACAATTTGAATCAATTTCGCGAGATCGGTGAAGTGCCCATTGAAGTCCCATTGTCGAGCCTCGATGAGGGAAATGGAATAGAACAAACGTTAAAAGATCATGAAGCAAAATGGCACAAATCTTGCTCCAACAAATGCAGCACTCTTAAGCTTCAGAGAGCTCAGAAGAGAAAACTTGAGGACAGCTCGGTTGAAAGTTCTGAAGCGCCGAGTCCTGTTAAGACTCGTCGCACTAGTTTCGTTAAATCACCCAAAGACGTAACAGCAGAATCTGGAATTTCTTGAAAGCTTGCACGTTCGCCATGTGGGTTGGTATATACGGGGGTTGATTTTTCCAATTGGTTATACCAGGCCGGTGTGGGTTGTGCTGCCGGGTTGGGGCCCGTGGATAACCGGATTGCTAACAAGTAGTAGTTAGTACAGTGCTAAACTGGGATCACCCGACATGTCAAAATAAGCGGTCTGAGCCGGTGAGGACCGCTTATTTTGACATGTCGGGGTGGTCCCGGTTTAGCACTGTACTAACTACTATTCAAAATGTTTGAACTCAAGTACATAAGTAATAATTAAGCTTCTTAGTTCAGTGTCTTGCCAACGTTTCTGGAAATTTTAACCACTGGCGGCTAGTGAACACTTGCGTCGCTGCACTTTTATTTTATAATTCGGAATACCGTATAAACATTTATATTACTCGACAGTCAGTGCCGATCGAGTCAGTATATTTTTGTAGGCCTCACTGACTTCGACGGCTCTCCAGTCGAGCTGAGGCTTGGAGGAACTTGTAAACAGGATATGGATTGGAAAATTATGCTTGATTAAACGGCCTTACCGGCCGGAATGTTTTTTTTTTTTTTTGTAAAAAGATATTAATCTTAACAATAAGCGCTTTCATTGAAAACAGCATCTCTTGAGGTACTTTCCGATGTCGGCGAACAAATTTCGTGTATTTCGCCGGCCTAATTTCCTTTGGAGCAAAATAAAGCCTTGTTACACCCTCTGTAATCGAAGAATTCTAATATCTCGTATGTTTGAGGCCGCTCGCCACATAATATTGGTCCACCTCTAGCGACGTCTCTCGTAAGCTCTCTTGTTCTCTATATTCCCGCAGCAGTTTGTACAACTATTTACGTCACAGTGTAATATGACACTGGTTTTGGCCGCGCACACAAATTGGAGCCACTTTTTAGCGCCAACAACTTAACTTTGAGACCATAAAAAAGCGTTTCGCATCGTCTCTAACACTTTAAACCTTTTATTCCAAGGTCTAAAAAGGTGAAACGTTCGATACATCAAAAAATAAATTACATTTCATAGACACTTTAAATTTATGTTGGCATAAATTGGTCTTAGATGCCTCCCGGAAAAGAGGAGATAATTTTCCCCATCACCCAAGCAACATCCCTTTTTGTGGGCAATCCCTCCATCAGGGATGAACACGCCATCCTTAAACTTTAAGCCTTTTCAGGGGTGAGTGGGATAGATATAGCAACCGAGTTAATAATGAATCCCAGCAAAACTAGCCTTTGGGAGGGGATGAAAACCGATTTGTCTGGGTTTAATAGTTTGGTAAATTTACATGGACAGGATGAAAGCCGTTAAGTAAACATGTAAACTGGTAGAGGATGTTGTTCCATACGAAAAACAAAGATATGTTCTGTAAGTAGGCTTGACCAACGCTGAATAACAAGCATCTTTAAGGTCAAGCGATGCCATATATTATAACACTTCTTCGAACTTCAACTTCATTTAATTGTAGAATAATACAATGCAATAACCTTAAAAGCATTATTTTAATCCAGTCCAGAATAACCTTAGAAGCGTTTCTTTAATTCAGTCCAGAATTCGCTGATCGAGACCCCCTAGACTCTGGGCTCGAGTTGGAGGCGGTAACCGTAGAATTAGTTTTCGAGGGGTCTTTGTCGTCTTCGAGGGATCTTTAGTTTTCGTTTTCGAGACACACGTAGTGCCTGCATTATTGGGGATTATGCGCCTTATTTACTGTGTATGTGCGGAGAACAGCTTATACGTAATGCATTGCAACAGACGACGACTACCGGTACCTGTTGTCAAAATCTTAAATATAAGTTAAAATAATCGGACATACTCTTACAAAATAAATTCCCAGAAAACTTGGAATTCCTAGAAATTCCTAAAAATATCAACACGTGCGAATTTGGATAAATTTGAAAGCTTAGAATTTCTGAGCCTTTCTGGGAATGTCTTAACATGTCTGAAAATTCCAAGAGATGCAAGTTGAAATAAAATTTTTGAGAATGTCTGAGAATGGTTTAATTGCATACAACTGGGAGTGATTGGAAATTCCTAGTTCCGAGATTAAAAAAATAATTTTAATGTCTTGAGTCAGTGCCTAAGAATTTTTTTGGAGTCTTTAGGAATAACGTGAAAGTAATCGAGACTCCAATAAGAAAAAACATGCGAATTTTTGAGAATTTTTTAAAATTGAATTAATGGTCATTAATTGCGTTCGTCTGCGAACACGATCCTAATTTCGTGTTGAATGTCTTGTATCATGTGTTGGGTGTCCTGTGCAATTTACAAGGGGAAAAAATCAAGATTTTTTCTCATGCTTCTTTATCCGATTATTCCCCCCGAAGATTCTTTTGTGTTTTTCAGGGGCAAATTCACGGGCGGGAACTGGTATCTACTTTGGCCTCGCTGTCACAGAGCTCTTGCTGCCGATCGGAGAAGGACGCTTTCGCTTCGCTTATTAATCTGCGGCGCATAAAAGCAACTTTACGCTTTTCGACGGCCGGAAAAAAGTTGAGAATTGACCGATTTTTATCACATAGCAAGTGAAATGAAGCCTGGCAGAGGTTTGACGGCAAAATCAACCACGGACATTTCAGGGTCTGTTTACGAACGTTGTCGATCCGCGTCGATCTCTACACAATTCATCGGTCTCTGTCATACGGCAAGTGAAATGATGGTTGGCTGCGATTTTTTTTCTGTTTGGATCCAACATTTCTTCCCCGTAACTTATGCCCGAATGTTTTTGCTCGCTGTTGTTGCTGTTTTCAGGTATTAAAAATATAGACGGCTGTATCACGGTGTTCCTTTGTTTGCTTATCTTATCATTGCTATTTTACTAAATAACATTCGATTTCTTTATGATTGTTTAGTTTCATTGTAGATCGTGTAAGCTTATGTTTGAATCACATCATCCTAATAGGCCATTTCCGAGTTACGTTTGCCTCATTGTCAAAGCGAGGCTAGGTGCACAACCTTTGATATGGAAATGAGTTTTATTTGCATTTGAATAAAAACTCATTTCCATATGAAAGGTTATGCATCTAGCCTCGCTTTGACAACGAGGCACAACGTAACTCGGAAATGGCCTATTACATCTGTGCTGCTGTTTGTCAAATATTTAATGTTATTCGCTTGATATTTAACTATTATAGCGCTCAAGCTTGCGTGATATCGCCTAATTTTAGCCGACTCGGCCTACGGCCTCGTCGGCTAAGTATTAGGCGATATCACGCGCGCTTTCGCGCTATAATAGTTTTATAATTCAACACATTGATAACAAAGCACTGTTTGAAGAAAAAATATCGCCGACAAGCCTTTTATTTAGAAAAAAGCTTACATATGTTTTACCGCGCGAAACTTGCAACATCACATATCATGAATGAAAGTGGCGCCTTTGTCAATATTGTGCAAGCTTGAACACTATAACTGTTTTATAATTCAACAAATTGATAACAAATCACAGTTTCGAGAAAAAATTCATTGACATATACAACCTTTCATTAAGTAAAAAGGCTAACAACAATATTTTACCTCGCACCATTTCTTAAACAACACGCAGCGAATTCCGAAACTTTTGCCAAGCTATAAAAATTAATTTAGCGTACACAATCAGTTGAGAGTTAAGCTTAAAGTGCCTATAACCCCTAGAAAGTTATTTTCAGAATCAACTCTATGTGCATCGAATAGTTGAATGGTAAAATATTTCTGGTTTTGAACGTCGCGTTTGTGAGTTATAGAGGTTTGAATTTACAAAATGCTAATTAGATGACGTCAACCCGGGAATTTGCCATTATTTCTACACCAATTTACAATGCGCAGTTTACAGCTTGAAGATAATTAATTTGATAAATGCTAAAAATAAACTGTGGATAGTCGATTGATTCGTAAAAAATATGACTTGGACGTGAAAACAAGTAGTTGTATAATAAATGATTCCCGGGTTGACGTCATCTAATTAGCATTTTGTAAATTCAAACCTCTATAACTCACAAACGCGACGTTCAAAACCAGAAATATTTTACCATTCAACTATTCGATGCACATAGAGTTGATTCTGAAAATAACTTTCTAGGGGTTATAGGCACTTTAAGCTTAACTCTCAACTGATTGTGTACGCTAAATTAATTTTTATAGCTTGGCAAAAGTTTCGGAATTCGCTGCGTGTTGTTTAAGAAATGGTGCGAGGTAAAATATTGTTGTTAGCCTTTTTACTTAATGAAAGGTTGTATATGTCAATGAATTTTTTCTCGAAACTGTGATTTGTTATCAATTTGTTGAATTATAAAACAGTTATAGTGTTCAAGCTTGCACAATATTGACAAAGGCGCCACTTTCATTCATGATATGTGATGTTGCAAGTTTCGCGCGGTAAAACATATGTAAGCTTTTTTCTAAATAAAAGGCTTGTCGGCGATATTTTTTCTTCAAACAGTGCTTTGTTATCAATGTGTTGAATTATAAAACTATTATAGCGCGAAAGCGCGCGTGATATCGCCTAATACTTAGCCGACGAGGCCGTAGGCCGAGTCGGCTAAAATTAGGCGATATCACGCGCGCTTTCGCGCTATAATAGTTTTATAATTCAACACATTGATAACAAAGCACTGTTTGAAGAAAAAATATCGCCGACAAGCCTTTTATTTAGAAAAAAGCTTACATATGTTTTACCGCGCGAAACTTGCAACATCACATATCATGAATGAAAGTGGCGCCTTTGTCAATATTGTGCAAGCTTGAACACTATAACTGTTTTATAATTCAACAAATTGATAACAAATCACAGTTTCGAGAAAAAATTCATTGACATATACAACCTTTCATTAAGTAAAAAGGCTAACAACAATATTTTACCTCGCACCATTTCTTAAACAACACGCAGCGAATTCCGAAACTTTTGCCAAGCTATAAAAATTAATTTAGCGTACACAATCAGTTGAGAGTTAAGCTTAAAGTGCCTATAACCCCTAGAAAGTTATTTTCAGAATCAACTCTATGTGCATCGAATAGTTGAATGGTAAAATATTTCTGGTTTTGAACGTCGCGTTTGTGAGTTATAGAGGTTTGAATTTACAAAATGCTAATTAGATGACGTCAACCCGGGAATTTGCCATTATTTCTACACCAATTTACAATGCGCAGTTTACAGCTTGAAGATAATTAATTTGATAAATGCTAAAAATAAACTGTGGATAGTCGATTGATTCGTAAAAAATATGACTTGGACGTGAAAACAAGTAGTTGTATAATAAATGATTCCCGGGTTGACGTCATCTAATTAGCATTTTGTAAATTCAAATCTCTATAACTCACAAACGCGACGTTCAAAACCAGAAATATTTTACCATTCAACTATTCAATGTACATAGAGTTGGTTCTGAAAATAACTTTCTAGGGGTTATAGGCACTTTAATTCTACGAAGAGCTTTCGTCTACTCAAAGAACGGGACAGAGTAGTGACCACAAGAATTAAAACACAGTAAAATGGCATAGAATGTCTTAGTTACAAGTGTTTCGTATCTTAAAAAGTTCAATTCAGAATCAAAACAAATTGAACAAAAACACGGCTACGAACCTAAACAGCTCGGCGAAAAGTCGGAAAGAACTGCAGCGTGGACAGTAAGCTTATGTCTTACAAAAATTCACAGCTAAAGGATACAAGAAACGGTTAAAACATCGTACCTGTAGTTGATTTGGCTTTTTATTCCCTTCCATCAGCACCAAATTTTCAAACATCGAAGTACAAGCTGAGTCGATCAATGTTGTTTACAAGCTTGACAAGCTTGCTCGTTTTTTAGCTCCCACAGCCGTAATGACGAGATAAGAAACTTTTCTGAGGAAGTATCAAGTCTATACCATATTCCAGAGGTCATTACCAAAGGAATTTTACGAAAATTGTGCTCCTTCGTTCACTCCTTGTCGAGCGGTTAAACTATGAACCAGTTTTCATTCAGCTACGCCAAGAAACAACACTGCGACCGCGACAACGCGAAAATTTCGCGCCTTTTTTGTCCAATCATGTGAACAATATTTTTTCTCTTTTCTTTTCTTTTCTTCTCTTTTTTTCTTTTCCCTTTTTTAACTAATAGTTCACGCACGTTTTCGCCCAAAAACACGAAATTGCAGGCAGCAGTCATTTTCACTTTCCTTCAAAATGCGAAATTTACCGCCATCGCTGGTTATACGTCATGTAGACATAACGCATATCGATAACTTTTTGACCATATTTGGGCAGTGTATCAATGTGTTGAATTATAAATTTGCATGTATGTAAATATGAACAAAAAGTAACGCAAATGTCACGCTGTTTCTTCCTTGAAGACTGTGACTGAGAGACGGACCTCTGTAGACGTCAAATTTTACAATAACTGCTTTTGGCAAATCAGGTTATTTATTTTTTTAAATACATTTTTTCAAAAGAAGATTTTGTTGTCCATTTGTATGTGTTTGTTCATTAATTTCATAGGTTGAAAAGCGATTTGATGTAAACAAAACAAGACTTGGATTGTATGGTTCTCAACTGAAAATATCCCGAGAATATGACGATATAATAACTGCCACTTCTTTTAATTACTGAAGCCGCTAATAAACAACATTGTTAAGATGACAAAAAGGAAACATAATATTGACATATAAACACATATTCTAGTTTGATAAATAAATGGAATATATTGTGGTTGTTAAGTAAAGGACTCTAACATTAAAAGCTGATATTTAAAACCTAGCCAAAGATGTTGAATATTTTAATTACTAAAAATTATAAAGGTTTCGAATACAATAGGGAAAAACATTCACATAGAGAGTAGTGACACGGCAACAAATTGTACAAAGATACATTTTGTTGTTTCCATTAAATAAAGGTGACTACCCATGACCATGCCAGCCTAAAAAGCAAAGTCCGTGTTTATAATTTGTCCATTGCTTTAATCGCACACTCCATTGGAGTTGGGTAAACGTATTAAGGAATGGGTCTTAAAAGTTGCGTTCTGTATAAAACATTTTTCCCTTGATATCCTGTACTTTTGCCAGGAAGATCAATTGTAAAGATAAAGAAATAAATAGTTAATAAATAAAAAAACTTTGCAATTGTCAGTGCAAACTTCTACAAACCAAATCTCATTCAAACAGTATCCTATTTACACGGGTCTTACCTGTACTCCTTTGAGTTGCGGAGGTCTGGCGGCCACCTTCAGGTACAGATGCAAGTGTTAATAACATGGCTTCCTTCTCATCTGGTGTATTGTTCTTAGGATGAAGACAAGTAGAATGCTTGAAGTGACTGAGTTTGCAGTTAGAAAACTGGCAAAAACTTACTTTGGAGCATGACACTGACATGCCCTTGGGCGTTCTCATGGGGGCCCTGAGTTTTTTTCTAGAATCATTGTGTACACCATTGGTCTATGGATCGCTGGTATAGACGTTCCCAAACACTTGGTGATGGACTACTCTAGCCTTAATTGCGACAACCTCCGCAATGTCCTGAATGGTAACCTCTCTGTTTCTTTCCTTTGTAATTATATCTGCTTTGTCGCGCCATTTCTGCTTGTGACCAAAGGGAATCTTTCAATTTTCCTTTGCAGAGCTTCGGATGCTCTAGTTGATTCAGATATCAGATTTCCTTCAACGCGTTCTTGCAACTTGCAAGCATGACGGAAAAACTGCTTTGGAGTGCTAGCCCATCCTCTGCCTTGATCTGAGGCACTTTGGTAATTCGGCCTATAAGTGCAGAAGCTATCCTATAGTTCTGGCGATAGCAGTTCCTGAGGAGTGATCTCGCGGTCTCATATCCCTCTTCCGGATCATTGAGAGACAACTTCGCATTAATCCCTTAAGGTTACCGTGTACCTTCGGGGGTGTCTCCAGTATAACAGCTCTAGCGTCTTGAGATTACACTTAATATACCTAAACCCAGATATCAAATTAATTAAAAGCTTATAGAGCTGGCTATCTAAATATGGAAACCATTTGGTAATAAAATGAATTGTCGAAATTTTTACGACGGCTAAATTCGAACGTCCGAATCAGCTTTAAAACGCTATAACTCAAAGCGATTATTGTATTTTGCTAATTTGATTTGTTCTCGGGTTTCCGGACACGAAGCGCTAAAAAAACGTGTCGGCGATTTCCCATATTTAATGGCAGTGAAAAGTTACAGAATATTTTCGAAAAAGGGAGAAAAAAAGTTGGAGTGTTCGCATGGAAATGGCTCTTGACGAAAAAGTTTTCGGAAATAAAAAATTCGCCGATATAATTTTGTTGATTATATGTTAGACTAGCTTGTGTTCAAATTTGAGGAAAATCGAACAAATTCCCTTTGAGTTGTAGCTCTTTAAAGTGTCCCCTACAAGCGAAAAATTAACTTTGAGAAAACAGCGCTTAGAAAAACATATCGCTTCATAAACAAACTCCGCCCACAAAAGTTATACCGTCATTTCTCCGTCAATTTTCACTATTTTTCGATATTTTTTTTTTGGATGAAAGTTCATTCTGTAAACTTTATTTTGACGCCAAAAAAAAAATTCAATAAATTTTCGATCTGAAGGTACACTGTAACCTTAACCTGGCCTGAGGTGTATTGTACTAGATAATACAATCGTGTGCTAGGGTTGCTGTTTTCAATTCGATGGATTTTTGGAATGCTCGCACAAAGTCAGAGTACTCAACGGGATTACCCGAGAACACGGAAACTTCCAGCTACGGCAAAGTCAGAGCTAGTGTTTGTTGCTGTTGTTACTTCATTAATTCTTGAAGTTGTTGGTTTTGCGGCTGTTGCAACGTCTGAACATCAACCATTTGACTAACATTCTTGGGACTCGGATCCGAGCTTTTTTCAATTAATCCATCATCCATACCTTCAGCTCAGAGTGACTCACAGAGATGGGCGAGAATTCCGTCGCTTTCTGGTCCAGCGGAGAACGTTTGGCCTCTGGGTAGACCATTGGTAAATTTGCACTCAATTTTCTTTCACTACTTGTGAAGTTGATGTTGGCAGCTCACGAGGTGAGATTGAATGAAAATTGTTGCTGATGTTCGCTGTACACCTTTAGCTTTCGCTACCTCTGTTTCAATTCTCAGATCTTCTATCCTTTGTTGCAACATCAGTTCTTCTGTCAAGGTGATGTTGCATAAGTCTTCCGTTGGAGAGGGTAATGAATACGACAGCCGTAAAATATTGGAAACAGGCTAAATAGTCTAGGAGCTCTATTAGTCTGAAAAAAGGCCTAGAAAATGAATTTCGTTGAAAATGAATTTCGTCTGAATAGCAAAAAAATGATAACACAATATCTATGGAACATAGAATGAGATCTTTTATTGATAGACCAGCGGGACATGACCCCGATATGAGGTCAGTTATCTTTTATCGGGTACCTTTTTTGCCGCACTTCGCTAATTAATATACAAATTTGAATTCTGAAAGGGATTTTAAATTAATGGTAAAGTGTTTAATATGTGGTCCAAATAAGCCAAACTTGGACATAGCATCAAACATACGTCATTCTTTGATTTAGTAACTGTTACCAGGAGACAAGATTAATCTAATTATAGCAATTTTCTATGCTCGAAAGGGAAATGACGTACGGATTTTGTCCCATTTTGTCAACTGAAATGCCCTACTTAATTGTTTTCAAGCTTCAAATCCCCGAGAACTCTTTTCAAGACGCACCACTGCTGTTTTTTAGTTTCCGTATTGATCACACATGAAAACTAGAACTTCCCCGAAAAGATTGCAGTAACCACAGCTCCAGCAAGAGCAAGCAGAAACAACACAGATAGCAAGAATCAACTTAACTGTTTTTTTTTTTGGTTTGAATGCATTGCAATATATCTTGTTTCCATAGTTATCTTTAGAATATTAACTTGGAAGCGAATTAGAAATGCATTTAAATTCAGTTCAAATCAAAATCAATTGTTGTTAAGTTTTCAGTTGCAGTTTTAAAGCGTTAATTTTGTCTATATGTACATCTGTACTCGTTAACTTTTATTCATTAACACACACGTATATACAGCTATTTCAATTAACGTTGTCGGTTGAAAAAGGCGAAAAGCCAAGACCGTAAGGTAGTATGGGATTTTTATTCAATGGCTTTTAACCCTAACCCATACCACCGTGCCGTCTTGGCTTTAAGCTTTCATCCGACAACGTTTATTGAAATAGCTGTATACAGCTATTTCAATTAACGTTGTCGGATGAAAGCTCAAAGCCTACAAGCCAAGGCCGCAAGGTGGTATGGTAGTTGTCAATAGACATTCTATTATCCGGTTGGCAGTGCGGGTGCGACGGGAAAATGACGTTTGTCTCCGTGTTCTTGCGAAACAAAAACAGACGCGAATCTTATTGCCTTCGATCGAAGCGTTCCTTTCTTTGACAGTGTGGAGAGATTAAAGCATTAGGGAGCTTAAGGAGTCATAACGTCGACGGCAGAGAGAACGGCACAAAACAATAGGTTTAATGAGCGAAAACATGCCTTGGTAAATTTATGTAGAAAAACCCCACATTACTTTGCGGTCTTGGCTTTAAGCTTTTTCATCCGACAACGTTAATTGAAATAGCTGTATATAAAAACTAAAGACTGTTCCTAGTCTTTATTTTCTCTCCCTCTCGCTCCCTTTTCCTCTTTTCTCTCTTCTCTGTGATTTTCGGGCTGATCGGGGTCATAAAAACCCTTGTTTGGGCTAGTTGTAGTGAAATTGCTGTAATTTTTGTTGACCACGTTTTCAAAACTTCAGCTATATATTGCAAGCAAATGCTGTAGAGTGTTCCAGAAAGCGCTGACATTGGCCGGAAATTGCTTTTTGACACTTTTCCCGATCAATGTCGCCATTCTATCGAGATAATTATATATATATACATATATATATATATATATACGTCAATGAAGAATGCCCAGAACATGATGGTCAGCCTATAACAGAAACACAGCGTCATTACCTTTGTCTAGGTCATTTACTCTAAAGCTCAGGAAAAATATTGTTATGCGTTTGGAACTGAGGCTCTCAGGTTGCGCTAAGTTAACTTGCTGTGATTGGCAAAATGTTTGAAGAAAGTGGACTGTATGACATTGTGCTCAGGTGTCCGGAATCTACGGCAGTCACCCGGCTGCGGTTCTCCTTCAAGGGTTGAGTGAGGGTCAACAATGCAGGTGAAGTAGTGTAACCATAATACGTCCTTGCCAGTCTTATCAGAGCTTAGAATTGCGAACGACTACGAATAGGCAGATACAAGAACCCTTCTGTATGTTAAGCACGCTTCAGAAACCCGTCATCCGGTCCCGTGACACAGATTTCGCAGTGCTTTTCGTGTACTTCTTTACATCTCTGCTGTGCAACGTGCTGTCTTTTAAGATAAATACATACAAGATCCGTTAATACCTATCCACAATCTCCAGAATACGCTCGTCAGTGCAGTGTGTGATGCGATTCTAAGTCTCTCAAATCTCAAACGATGTGACAACACGAGCGGGTTATCTTCCATCGGAAAGGGAAAGGCCTTGAAGACACTATGCAGTAGTTCCAGGGTCCCAGGACAGCTATGAGATCCCTCCAACAACACCCACCATGGGGATCTTGTGAATTACCTTTTCCGTTCTCTACGCCAGTGGCAGTTATGATAGAGCCGCCACAGCAGACCTTGCACTGGATGTTCTGTCAGAAACACGAAAAGAACGAACGTCTTCCATCCAGAAGCTATAGTCTGTCACAACATATTGGGAAGGCATTGATGACGGAAAATCCCACCGGACGAGTCTTTTAGAGCTGAAAATCTGTAAATTCAACCGTTCAGCATGCAAGAAAGACGACTTCCGTCAATGCAAGACAAACTGCATACCCTTTACAGAAGCCTGCTTGTGTATGAACGACGAAATCTGTCAGAACACTCTCTGCTTAGAGGAGACCAGTGATATGACGAGAATGACGATTAGAAAATTTCATAAAAGTGGTGCTTGTTTTGGAGGACTGTTATTTGTCATTTTCAGATTACTTCATATGTGACAGAATTATGTGTGTTATGGGGAACTTTTATAGATGAGGACACTTTGTGATGCCTATCATGGAGTAGCGTGGCCTCCTCTGCATGCAATCCTGGACATTACTTACTCTTCTAGGAGCTATGGTTATTGCAATAACTATAAGATTAAGGACTATAGTTTTCATGTGTGACCAATACGAGAAAGCGTAAACAACTGTGGCGTGTCTTGAAGCGTCCGTTGACCAAACGTTGAGGTTTGACGCTTGGAAAAAGTAGTAAAGAACGTCTATTTATAGCAGACGGAGATATAAAAACACTTTAGTTGACAAAATGTGATAAAATCGTGCCACACAACTCTGATAGACAACTTTTACTAAAATCATTTTCCATTTGAAACATATGGAAAATTGACGTAACTCTACGATCTGAATTAATTGCCTCTCGTAGCAACAGTTTCTAAGGAAACAACTTTAAAATATGCTTAAATGTAAGAATGATTAATGTTTAATGCTGTGTCCAAGTTTGGAGGATTTGGACCAATTTTTTCTACACTTTACGGTTATTTAAAACTCCATGAGATAATTAAAATTTGCATAATTAGCAAAGCGGGACTAAAAGGTACCCGGTAGAAAAAGCATCGGGGTGATGTCCCACTGGCCCAACTATTCAGACAAGTATAGCAGGGGGTGCAACAAATCGATTTTTTTTCGGAGCTGGCTCCTGGACTAAAAATGCGGCTTAGAGACTCCAGGGCAGTCAAGAAACAACACATGGATAACCTTTGATGTGGTATGTAAACTGGGTGTTCCGCGGCAAGTATTGGTTTCGGGCATGCGCACAAAGCATATCGTTCTTCGCATTCATATACTGGCGAAATAATCAACGCACTAAGAACCAATACTTTTTTGCATCCACTGCCAAGTCATATGATCAGCCAAAAACGTTCAGTGTACAACCAAAAGTTACTTCACATTTTGAAGTTGGTCGCGACCTGCCCTCTTCATTAGGTTTGATGTTTTCGAGTGATTGCATTTTTAACAAGAACGACAACATCCATACACAAAACACAATAAGTTATTTAGGTCTAAATCAGGCTTTAATGATAGTTCTTAACGTACAAAGCAATTTATAGCTCACTTAACCGCGTCTACCATTTTCCCGTCGTTACATATGACTTCGTGTCCGTTGAAACGAGATACCAAAAGTAATGATAGTATTGCAATCTTACATTCCTAAAAGCCTCTTCTGGCAAACATGTTTGATTCCTGAATTTCAGATACCATTGTCCTTCACACCTCAGTCACCTTTCGCTATAACGCATCTATTTGGGGCCACAATTATAGAAAAAAAATCCGCAAGTAGCAGGAGTCATTTTCACCGCACCATATTCATTAGGATATTGATTCACGTGCGTGAAAACGAAGTTTTCGTTATTGAATAGGCTGCGAGCAGGCGTATTTTAGCAACGAACGAGCGCTGTGTTTTAAAAGTCGCGGAATTGGGGGAGTTAAACACGCGGCCAAGGGTGTGGGTGTCAGCCCCGACGCCAGCTACGTCATCAAGATGTTGGCCAGACACTGATCAAATTTCAAAATTCAGTACTCGCCCACCAAAACTCGCTGGGACTAGCCGCTGATTGGTTATTCAAAAGCAAGGTGTTCGCATAGCGAAAGCTGACTGTACAACGTTGGGTTTCCCCAGCACGTGTTTACACCAGATTTTTTCGGCTTATTGCAGTAAGGTATTTAAAACCAAAATAACAAAGTTAAATGAAAACAATTCTGAAAGATGATCACGCTGCTGTTTTGTTCGTGAATGTTTTCATCCACATTTTGGGTTTCTTCGGATTTTTATGCAGGGATTAAAATAATGGAAACTAGATACAGAAATTGACAAGGATCTTTGCATTGTGCACAGCAATGCGTACGTCCTTTACTTACAGTTCAAAACATAAGAAAATTGAATTTTAAAGTGAATTGCAGCTTTTGTTCAGATTAACACTCAAGCCTGTCCAATATAGACTGATCTAGTGTAAACACGGGTGTTGTTGCTAGTATCTGCAATAAGATGGTAAGAGATACCAGGAGGAGAACCCATTGTACGGTATTTTCAACGAGATGTGGGACTGCCCAGAAAAATCGCCACATTTTGACTAAACTAACAGCCACTTTCAAGCTTACAAAAGTCAACTTTGTAAACATGCTTGCCGGGAACGTGAACGTCACTTGAACTACAATGGAACTACAAAAACTATCTTAGGACTACAAAACACTAGTAATCTAATAAGTGACGATCTTAGACCTACGATTATACCTTGTTTTTTTTTTTAGTTTTTGTTGATTATAATTAAAACTGTTAAGCCAGATTTATAGCCCGCTGAAATGACAAAGAGATCGGTGATTGCAAAGGGAAGTTCAAAACTCAAGCTCAGTTAGACTTGAAGCTTTTATGGGCTTCCGTCGTCCCTTGTGAGCTACAACGGTTATAAATTTTTTGGAATATTGATACGAATCGATAACATTAATATTTTGGAATCTTAACACTCGTCCGTGCTTTCATGTGATTCCAAAAACTAAAGAACTTTAGAAAAAATTTTACCAGAATCGATCCGACAAGCCCTCTTACCTCCTTCCAATTGGACTGTCGTCTCCCTTAGACCCGGTAATGTTATTGTAAAAGAACAGGGAACAATTCGCGAGGAGACGAGGTCCCCGGGCATCTTCCTTAGATCCGCCTCTAGCTTAACAAGTAAAAAGATAAATAAAACATGTGCTCAGTCCCTGAGGACACTTTGGCACCTATCATATGTTCTATAGCGATCTATTTGTCGCTGTTGTTTTGTAGTCAAATGTAGCTGAATTCTTGCCAAAAATAGTATGCGACAACGAAAGAAGGACATTTCAGCCTAAAGGGTAATTGCACGGTTATAATGCAGTTAATAAAACCACTTTGTAGTCTTGGTTGCAAGGTGTTTGTGTCAATCAATACAACAGTACAACATGGTACTTCCTTGCGTTACCCACTCCTTTCCTACACGACACAGTATAACAAGTTTCAGGACAGGTTTATAGTTCAACGTTCTCACTTAGGCTCGACCTTTACGCGAAGAAGTAAGTTAATATTAAAAAAAAAATCCATAGACCTTTCTGTAGTTGTCGCGCAAAATGCAATGACACGTGCGTTTTAAGTATATTGCAAGTTTCACTTAGTTGACGTGATGCTTGTAAAGACTCTCACTGACTTAATATGTGTAGATGTAGAAGTAACTTTAGTTCTTTAGTTGTGTCAGGTACAACGTTCTGCCCCACCCCCTGGTGTATAGGTCCTTTAATTTGTAAAAAGAACACTTGCAACTTACAGTTGTTGTTGACTTCGAAAAAAGTGCGTAATTATTTAAAGAAAATCATAATTCTCGATTATGGAACCATACGGTGTAAAACTGAGTTTTCTGGCATGGAAGACATCATGACAAGAATCCAGGTACATAAAATACTTTAAAGATTATAGTTTTAAATAAAAATGTTTCTTTAAGGACGTTCACGCAAAAATCTTTTAATATATAGATTATCTTCAAACACAGTTGCTGCAATTAGGTTATGAGTTATTCATGTTAGAAATGCGAAAAAAAATGGCTGTCACGTGATGTGTCGGTGCAACGATAGAGAAATAGATAGAGATAGAGAAATCATATATGTGAACTGCGTATAAACATGAATGAAGTTTGTGATCCTCGCAGTGTGCTTTTAACTTAAGCAGTTGGAAAAGCAGCCTGAAAATTATTTTTCACTATCATCGGGTATATTACGACCTCACAATTGACCATCTATCAATGTGGCTTGATAGCTCAGTGGAATGAGCATTGCACCGATATCGGTCATGGGTTTGAATCCCGTTGAAGCCTGAATTTTTTCAGGCTGCTTTTCCAACTGCTTACGTTGAAAGCACACTGCGAGGATCACAAATTTCATTCAGTCCTTTATGTGCTTAGCATCGTTTTTTGCGCATAAGCGTGATACATGATGTGACATGACATTGCGACGTAAAAGGTATGCACAATACCGATCGTATAAACAATTACCGTGAACGTCCTTAAGCTTTAAAAATTTAAACTAAGTGTTTTAAACGCGTCTGACAACATTTGGGCTGTTTTTGGTAAAAGGAGCGGGTTTGAGTGAAAGCAAGAAACTGATCTTTTTTCCTATTTGGTTTAGCAAAATTGTCGGTCTTCATAGTTTGACAATAGACTGGGATGGCCAAATTTACAAGTGTGGCACACGCCAAAAAAGGAGCATTATAGGCCATTGAACTATGCTGAATTTGCAACTAAGTAAATTCGAGTCAGTGAAAGAAAATATATTTTGCGTAAACTCCCTTTAGAACAGCCTCAACGTTGTATGCTATCCAACTATCTTGTTAAATGATGTTGAAATACTACAGGGTTTCATGCAAACATTAATAAGCTTAGGCTGTGGGTGTTATATTATGTTATCCTAGAAACCCTATGAATAACCAATGTGAAACCTGACTCAATTGATATTTTACTAGATATACTCTGTGAATACTACATAAATTAAATTCACTATTACAATTAACGAGTCCACAGATGTTTGAATGTCACACCCCAACCTACAAGAACCCCGTTTATGAAACTCTGTCACAATTATTATTTATGAAACTCTGTCACAACCCCCACCTCCCCGGATATGGTGGTGAAGTAGGTTTACATGTAAATTCAAGGATTTAAATTCTTCTAAATATCTAGAGGTACTAAGAATAACTCTTACAATATTTTGTTGGGGGTGTGCCTATTTCGTAACAATCGTTCGTCAGATTAAGGCACACATGCACACCATTCCCATCTTGTCGTTATTTGCAGTTTCGTCGCGATTCCTTTCTTCTGTTCGGTTGGTTTCATCTTCTACCTTGCTTTCTTCTGCTGAGTTAATTTCGCCTTCTTCAAGATTAATGGTGACTACTACGCTATCTTGTATCGCGCTGGAAATCGTTTCTACTTTATTCCGTCCGTCTGTTGGGTTGCTCTCGTCTTCTTCAATATCAGTCGTAACTGTCCCGCTTTCCTGTGCGGCGCTGAACATGGACGGTACGTTACTTGCCGTTTTTACATCACTTCTTCCTTCTGTTGGGTTGGTCTCATCTTCTTCAATATCAATCGTAACTGTTCCGCTTTCCCGTACGGCGCTGGACATCGACGGCACGTTACTTGTCGTCTTTACATCATTCCTTCCTTCTGTTGGGTTGGTCTCATCTTCTTCAATATCATTCGTAACTGTTCCGCTTTCCTGTACGGCGCTGAGCATCGACGGCACGTTACTTGTCGTCTTTACATCTTTCCTTACTTCTGTTGGGTTGGTCTCATCTTCCTCAATATCAATCGTAACTGTTCCGCTTTCCCGTACGGCGCTGGGCATCGGCGGCACGTTTCTTGTCGTCTTTACATCATTCCTTCCTTCTGTTGGGTTGGTCTCATCTTCCTCAATATCAATCGTAACTGTACCGCTTTCCTGTACTGCGCTGGGCATCGACGGCACGTTACTTGTCGTCTTTACATCTTTCCTTCCTTCTGTTGGGTTGGTCTCATCTTCTTCAATATCAATCGTAACTGTTCCGCTTTCCTGTACGTCGCTGGGCATCGACGGCACGTTACTTGTCGTCTTTACATCATTCCTTCCTTCTGTTGTGTTGGTCTCATCTTCCTCAATATCAATCGTAACTGTTCCGCTTTCCCGTACGGCGCTGGGCATCGACGGCACGTTACTTGTCGTCTTTACATCATTCCTTCCTTCTGTTGGGTTGGTCTCATCTTCCTCAATATCAATCGTAACTGTTCCGCTTTCCTGTACGCTGGACATTGACGGCACTTCAGTCTCTCTTGGTAGCTCGTGAAGGCTGATCTTGGCGAGGGTGAGAAAGCTAAGCTCAATTCCCATCTCTCCGTTAGTTGTGGTTTCGTCGCCATTCCTTTCTTCCATTCGATTGCTTTGATCTTCTTCAAGATCAAACTCAACTGCTACGCAATCTTGTAAAGCAGTGGATATCGACGGCACGTCAATGTTTCCAGTCTCCAGCTGTGTCTCAAGAATATTTACTCCTACCATACCATGTATATCACCTTGCAACTCCTTAAGAGGCAGAAGCAGAGCAAGTAGGCACGACAAAGACCACTTCGGATTTTTGCGCCATTCTTTCACGTAACAGTACAAGAAATGAATGTATTGGACTGCAAATTGAAAATATAAAAATTAATTTAATATCTGTTCTAATCTAGGAATAAAAAAAACATACTCTTAACCCAAATAAACTCTCTTCTTTTTTTGTGAAGGGTTGATAAAACTTTGTTTAGTAAGGATTTTAAGATTAAGATATTGGCATTTTGCACTTAGGTGTGTCTGTTTGTGTTTTTAATTGATGCCAGATCATAGGATTTAAAGTTAAAGGCTGTATTTCCTTTTTATTAAAGATATAACAGCGGTACCACAGTCTCGTAAAGCAAAAGCAAATAGGAAATACACAGCGACAGTGCAACTCAATTAAGATTATACTTATAGGCCTTGCGAACTCAACAACTGACCAGCTCCGGTCACACATTGCTTCAAAGTTTAGCCCTATTCAGCCTGGGGGGGGGGGGGGGGGGGGGGGGGGGGGGGGGGGGGGGGGGGGGGGGGGGGGGGGGGGGGGGGACACAAAGTGCCCGTGCTAACTTTCAACATTCACAACTTCTTTAATATGTATTCAAACGCAATCAAACTTTGTGACTTTTCCTAAAATTTATCTTCTGGCAACAATTTCATATGACAATTTATTGATCACGTGACGTGATGTTTCCATGGCAACAAGATTTTGACAGCCATGTTTTTTGAAATTTGCATATTTGTACCCTTGAATGAAGAAAAATGTAATTTCTGACGACTGAGTGACGTAGGAACGAATTAGGCAGAAATTATTATTCTGACGGCACGGCATAGAGGTTCGCGTGTCCTCATGGGACAGTTCAGGACTATTTTAGGTTTTGGCGGGAGATATGTATCATTCTACGTCGGTCAGTCTTCTGCAACGTTATTTTTTTTTTCTTTTTATTTGTCGATTAAGCTTCAGTCTTTCAAATAGGTTTGATACTGTATTATAGCAAAGTATTTGAAAATGTTATTATTTCTCAGTTGTACCTCTGCCTCCGAGGTCCAGTGCCACTGCACTTTTATAGGGGGGTATACGTTTCCACAATTTTTGGCCACTTCTAAAGGGTGGTTTTTAGTGGTTTTTCGTATCTGGCGTGGCACAATTTTTCTGTAATTTAATGTAAATTAAAATCTAATTTACGAGGTCAGGAGAATGTAAAGAATATGTTAGCAGGATACATCCGTCAGATGACTGACTGGCTCATCCTCAATAAACTCATTTCACATTGAATGTCTCGTCTTAGTGGAGTCAGAATACAATGTTTATTGGTATAACTTTTATATTTTTACGTCATTTAGCGTTTATTTATTGGTATTGATTAATTTTGAGTCAATTTGGATGGTTTTTAAGAAGTTTTAAAAAATTCAGAAATCCAAGATAGCAGATCCAAGATGGCGGCCGTATAACTAATTACCTAATAACTACGTCAAATGACGTCATCGGACCGCAAAGGAGACAGTTTTGGACGTACTAAGTACCCTCTTGGTTTCATTGTCATAGCCTTAATGTTCTTGAAGTTACAAGGGTCCCCAGGCTCAGGAACTCAAAAAAAGCGCAGCCTGAATAGGGTTAGTGTTAACACAGATTATGGTAGTTTCTTGGTGTTGCGAATGGTGTGATCACCAAATGACGTAAAACAAAAGATTCAAAAGACACTGAACAATACTCACACCACAACACAAAAGCTAACCAACAATGGCTTCCGCAACACGAAGAAACACCCCAGATTATAAAAAGTTGAAACCTGCGTTTTTAAATTCCATCAGCAGCTATTTTCGTTGGTCTCGACTCTCGAGGCAAGTTCTAGGGCCGATATCGCTATTTATCTCGTTAATGCGCAAGTGTACTATGTACCCTCTTGGTTTCATTATCATAGCTTTAATGTTCTTGAAGTTACAAGGGCCCCCAGGCTCAGGAACTCAAAAAAACCTCAGCCTGAATAGGGTTGGCGTAGACACAGATTATGGTAGTTTCTTGGTGTTACACATTTTGCAAAGTCCAATGGTTTTATAAAAAGTCGAAACCTGCGTTTTTAAATTCCATCAGCAGCTATTTTCGTTGGTCTCAACTCTCGAGGCAAGTTCTAGGGCCGATATCGCTATTTATTTCGTTAATGCGCAAGTGTAAACAAGATATAGTATACGGGTGGAGATATGCAAATTAGTCATCCTCAGCAGTAAACGGTTTTTTTTTCGGAAGGGGGAGGGGGGGAGGGGGGTGGTACTCCTTTATATAAGCTATATAACGGTACCGAAGGATATGGTCTGAAATAGGGTCAGGGTTTCAAGAATTCAGGAAGCGCGCCACACACTCCACCGCGGTCAAACGACCGAGGCGTTTTTCGTTTTATTTAGTGGGATTTTATTTAATATTAAATGGAAATATGAGCAAGGATAAATAAAAAAGTAGTTGACGTTAATATCTTTTAATTTTTGTCAAAATGATGAGCTTTTTTCCGTTGAAAACTGACCAAAACTCTTTGCGCCTAATCAAAATTATGAGTGGGATTTGTGATCCCCGCAGTGCGCTTTCAACTTAAGCAGTTGAGAGTTGCTTAAGTTGAGAGCACACTGCGAGGATCACAAATCTCACTCATGTTTATCCGCAGTTCAAATATACGAGTTTCATATATTCACGTTCACAATCAAAATTATGTTGGCAAATGGCGCCGACCGTTCTGCAGTTTACAGTTTTTAAACGCTGAGAACTTTTCTGGTAAACTTTCAAAACGTTTGGTAAATTGACAGTGTATTGGCAATATATTAAACTTTAAACAGTGAAAATGACAACCTTAACTTAACTTAACCTTAACTTTTGCAAATTTCTCTCGTTCGACCGCCGCACACTTACCCAAATTTTCAAGTATTGTCTCGTTTCAGACTACTATGGATATTTATGTTATCCTAAGATGTTTTCGTATTTGTAAATTGAATACGCATTTATATTTACATTTACCAAAATAAAAGCAGTCCCTCCCTTCGAGGCTTATGTGCTCTGGTCGCGGTCAAGTTCTTACAAGTTCTTAATGTAATTGGGGCTGTAGCCAACATGGCGAGCAAATTGTTCCATTGTTTTATAATTCTAGATAGGAAACTGCACTGAAGGTAAGTTTTCTTCTCGTTAGGTATTCTATAGAATTTAGTGTGAGCATTTCTGGAGTATCTCGTAAGTGGTATAAGTTCTTCAGAGAAGTCTACTTCGACTAAGTTATTTACAATTTTGTAAAACATAATTAGCTTATTATTATCTGCTCTACGCTGTACCAGACTGCGCCAGCCAAGCTCATTCAGCATGGCGGCGACACTTGCGTAGTTGTTGCAAACAAAGCGGGCTGCTTTCCGCTGCACCATCTTATTTTGATTCTTGTATGCTTTGGCTTTGATGTATTTCTGATGGATTTGTAGATTTCGTCCAAGGAAGCCTATAGATGAGTTAGCTTAATTTGCTATTGCGCATGATATATGTTCATTCCAGGAAAGCTTATGAGGGATAGTGACGCCAAGGTATTTAACTGCATCTTTTTTCCTTAAGGATCTGGTTATGTAAGATCTAATCAAGAGTGAGGGGCATCCTACACCGGGTAACTCGTAACACATAGCACTTGTCCGGGTGGAACGACATCTGCGATCTAACTTCCCACTCTTCTAGGAGTTAGAGATCTTTTTGTAGAATTGCAGCATCTGTTTTATTAGTAACAGTCATAAATACCGTTGTATCATCGGCGAAAAGTATAATTTGGACTGTAGTCTAGTTGGAAGATTTATATACAGCTATTTCAATAAGCCATTTCCGAGTTGCCTTTAGCCACTCTATCAAAGCGAGGCTATGTGCGAAACCTTTCATATGAAAAAGAGTTTTCATTTGCATGTGAATGAAAACTCATTTTCATATGAAAGGTTTCGCACCTAGCCTCGCTTTGATAGAGAGGCTAAAGGCAACTCGGAAATGACCTATTAACGTTGTCGGATGAAAGCTCAAAGCCAAGACCGCAAGGCGGTATGGGTAGTTTTAAATAACCATCCTAGATTCCGATTGTCAGTGCGGGCGCAACGGAAAATGGGCGACAGTACTAAAGACGTTTGCCTCATTTTTTTAAAGGAAGGAAACAAAAAACCGATACGAATCATATTGCCTTCGAAGCGTTCCTTTATTTGACTGTGTGGGAAACAAACAATAAGTCCAATTAGCAAAAACAATTCCTCTGCACGTGCGTTTTACATTTTGGTACTTTTTTTGCCGTTCACTTCAAAACAACAACGTCAAATGATCAAATTTCCATTTAAACTTGAAAGCCGTCCCCACAAATTAAGCTCCTAGACAATCCAGTCAAGTTAGACAAACTAAACAAATTGGAAGAACTGCAAAGTAGTTTATATAGAAAGAATCCTTCGTGTTGTTGTCGTAGTTGCTTTTTAAAATTAGCTCCCTGTTGTTGATTATGGTGAATTTATTCATAAAAATCCTATACTACCTTGCGGTCTTGGCTTGTAGGCTTAAAGCTTTCATCCGACAACGTTAATAGCCCATTTCCGAGTTCCTCTTAGCCTCCTTTTCAAACCGAGGCCAAGTACAAAACCATTCATATTCAATCCATATCCATCCAAAGCTATTTTTTAAAACTGCAAATATAATTAAAATGGCAAGTTCACATTTATCAGTTAAAAGTATTTTTTTCGCTTTTTGTTTTAGGTTTATTCGCTCAAATCGCTGCCCACTGCTCGCAAAGGCATGAAGCACCGAAAGCGTAGATTCTTGCACGTGTCTGCTAGCGTACGTCTGTTTCAAGCCTGTTGAAAGTGAGTCGTTTACTTAAGCAAAACCTACAAACTGGAACAAAAATAATATTAGGAAAGTGACTCGTTTGTTCATATTTAGCACCTACATTTCCGTTTTGAAGTATTTTTCACTAAAAAAAAGCACTTCTCAAGTGTTCGTTGACGGTTTCATAGTGTTCGTTGTCCGTCTTAGAGAGGCGTCTGTCTTTTAGAGAGCTTAGTTACTGTAAAATGACTGAAAAACGGCAGGGACCAACACCAGGTGTCCGTCTTATAGGTGTCCACTGGGAGAGAGTTGACTGTATTAGGGACTATGTTGACAGGCCTGAAATGACTCCTGTGGGTTTCGTGATGTTGTGTACTAGACCTTCAGACTCTTACGTCTTTAGAATGTTTAGTTATGCCGTCATTTGTTTGCTAGCTTGAAAATTAATATGAGTAGAGTTTCTTTGTCTTTGTTTCAAGATAAGTAGTAGCCGCTTAAGTTTGGTTTCTTGCGGCCTCTAAAATAAACTTGACTTTTTTTCGTATTAACGAGATGGCTCTCAGAGCCCTTTGATTTAATCCACTTCTCGGTGTTAGGATATCCTGATGAAAGACTCTTCATCGTTTTTGATATATTCAACCAACGAAAGAAATAATGGCAATCACAAGTACACTGTTAACTCAATGTTTACAACTGATGTTTATGGGCCTTTGTGGGTCGTAGTCACGGCACATTCAAACACGGCCAAAACCAGTCGGTTTCTCAACTTCGAGCCTTTAAACTACACAATAATCTATAGCTCGGCTAAGAGTGTAAACTAACACAATTCAATTCTCGTCGACAGATCCATGATAATAGTGGTCTTAGCAAAGTGACCTTGTCAATTACGCGCAAGTGCAGCTAACACAAAAAGCCGTGTTATGAATGGCGCCCTCCAGAAAATGTGCGGGCAAGTGTAAACGTCGCCGTACGTTTGTAAAACGTACGTAAATTTCGCTTCATGCCCATAAAAATATATCGAATACTCTAAGCCTGTTTCTGAAAGAGGTTACAGAAATTTGGACTGAATTAAATTACCATAAAAAAATAACCTCGACCGATTCCTTTCTCGCACAAAGCTTATGGCGAAACTCGCTGATCAGAATTATGAAAAAAAAACCGGTCTTCTATAAATCTTGGTTTCAAAAGGAGATTTCTTCTGTTACCCAACTCATCAAAGACGAATCAAATGGTTTTTTTTTTAGCAGAATTTGAAAACAAATACTCTATCAAATTCAACCCCCTTACTTTTTACGGCATAACATCCTCTATCAAAACACTTCGGAGAACCCAAAAACCGAACATAAAAACAATGAGGCAAAAAAAAGAAACGTTTCTAACCGCCATGAAAGCATCCGAAAAAACCTGCAAACTAGCCTATCAACGACTATTAGAAAGGAAAACGAATCTCCCAATACCCAGTAAGCAGAGGTAGCGCAACGAATTTCATAGCGATTTAAAATGGAACGATGTTTGTCACATTGCAAAAAAATGTGCAAAAAGCACAAAACTTGTCGAATGTCACTCCAAACTTCTCTATCCATCTCTGGCCACAAATGCATCTTTATTGAAAATGGGTTTTAAAGATGATGATGATGATAAGCGTACCTTTTGCCAAGAGCTTGCAATAAAACGCAATTTGTTTGGGAAAAAACTTGATTCTCTTCTAAAGTACCGCAACTTTGTTCCTCAAAATCTTGCTCAAGACAAACTCTGGCTATACAAAAAAAAAACCTTATTAACCTTGTAAAGTTTAACGCCGTAACAAATTAAGCCTGAGAAGATAGACTACCCTCTTACTGTTTGGGCAAAATAACTAGAGGCCCATACCTTAATTTACTCGAGATGCGTATTCATTTCACGCTAAGACATTATTCATCGAAACAAAACTTGGTTTATTCGACTTTACCAGTGGCAGCGAAACTTCACACATTTAAAAACAACATTTACCGTCCTGTAGCGTTTTCCTAAGTCCTAAAAATTCATTTGAAGTCCTCCAGAGCTCGCAGCCTTAAGCACTGGTCAGCGAAATTACGAATAATGTTTACTGTCGAAAGGGGAAGTGAAAATTTGAATACCTGTCCCCGTGTGCTAGAACCCGTTCATTTCGTTTCACGTATTTACGAGTTAACAAGAAGCTGTACACAGCTTAAACTCGTGGCGCCTTTAAATCATTGCAGCATTGATTCCCGAGTGTTTTTAGTGCTTTTACGGAGTAACATAAGCTTAAAATTATGTATATTAATCAAAGGCCCCTAAGAGCCAACCCGTAAAGAAGAATGCTAACGCGTAACGCAATATTGCCGTCAGCTTACGTTTTCAAACTGACATAGTTCGATATTTTTAAAAGAAAATTAAACGTAAAGATTTTTGACGAACGAATAAAAACAGTGCATCACTTTCATAATGTTCAGTCGGAAAAAAGAAAAAAAAAGAACTTGAGCGAGACTCGAACTCGGGCCTTCCGGAGATAAGCCATAGCATCAATCCACTAGGCTACAGTTTTAAATTTTATTATTTTAATGTAGATACGCATCGAAACGCGTGTTCGGTGTCAAAATCGTTTTAGATCGATTTTAATGTTGCACTAAATACTCCAAATGCGAAACATCTGTAAGCTTATTGTTGTCTATATTAATTCGTTTACATCAAATTAATGATTGAGATCGCTGGATTCATGTTGTTGTTGTTACGAAACGTATTCGTAACAAAGCATATAGTCACTAAGTTTACAGCTGATGGAAGGAGCGAGCGAGTGATTCAGTGAGTTTTATTTAGCCACCGTTACCGATAACCGTTCATTACGCTTTCACGTATACACGGGTTTAAAAGTAAGACTACATTACATTCACTACATTCAGTAGCCGACACTTAAGCTCGATCGTAGTAAGCAAATAGCAAGTTATATAAAACACAAAACTTACCGGAGCAAAAATCCCTCAGGAATAAGCGGCGAACACAATATCGAAAGGTCCTATCCATCCATGAACGCCTTGCATTGTCTTAAAAACGTGCACTTGTACGCTGTAGTTCTTTATTTTGATTCTCAAGTCAAGACACGGAGAGATTTTGCGGTTTGTATTTCATGGCTGAAAGCCATATAGTCATCGACATAAACTTAAATATGCGTGCATACATTTGCATGCGCTAATGTGACACGAAAAAAAAAAACAAGAAAAGTGACAGCCGGATTTACAACTCGTGTGCTGCGCCACGAGTAGAAAAAGCTAAACTGTAAAATGGAGTGGAAAAAGTTAAACATTTTAATTTAACCCTATTTTGCCTGGGCTTTTTTTAAGTTCCTGAGCATGGGTTCTATTATCAATTAATCATAACCATTACAAATTGCAAGAACAAATTAACATGAAACATAAATGAGAAGCAATTCAAGAAAATAACTTGAGGAAAGGCTTTTTATCAATCGAAACTATAAGTTGCTGTTGCCATAGTGATTGTATTTAATGATGTAATTCTGTTCATTTAGCCTTTACTTTTAAATGTGATTGGCCCATTAAACTGTTCGATTACAGTGCCCGATTACAACAAACTGTCCGATAACAACTTTGCAAGTGAATTTATAAACCAACAAGAAGCTGTACACAGCTTAAACTCGTGGCGTCTTTACCTCATTGCAGTATTGATTCCCGAGTATTTGGACTGCTTTTACGGACAACAATAAGCTTAAAATATGACTAAAAAGTTAAGACTACACATTTACTACATCCAATAGCCGACACTTCTCTCCGACGAAGGGCTAGCGCTTGAAACGTCAGCTATTTGAATCTTTTTACGGTGGTCAATTTACCCTATCGACTTAGTCGATAAAACTAAATTCTCGTACTTCAAAACTCAAATTGCTAATCAAATTGCAAGTTATTTGAACACAAAACTTGCCAGAACAAAAATCCCTCAGCAATTATGGGCGAACACAATAACAAACGGTCCTATCCATCCATGAACGCCTTGCATTGTCTTGAAAACTTGCAATTGTACGCTGTAATTCTTTCTTCTGCTTCTCAAGTCATCACACGGAGAGATTTTGCCGTATGTATTTCATGACTGAAAGCCATATAGTCGTCGGCATTAACTAATTATGCGTGCATAAATTTGCATGCGCTAATGTGACTCGAAAAAAAAAACTCTGAGCCGGATTTACAACTCGTGTGCTGCGCCACGAGTAATCATATTTGAGGAAATTGTAATAATGGTTTTGATTTACAGGTAAAAGCGTTTCCAAATATTGTACTGACCACGGACCCACGGTTGGTATAAAACTTTGTGTGTACTTCCCCCCTGTCCGGTCAAAAGTTCATTAACCTACGTAATGATAACGTAGCGTAAAATAACCATATATTTTCTCACCAATAAGGAGGCCAATCACTGCACAATTAGCTGCAACAACAACTGCATTGAACGCGATGTCCTCGGAGTATGAAACACTTGAGTTTGCCATGTTTTCTTGGGAAACTTGACTCATAAACCCTACCGCCAAGTTGACAAACGTGACAGAGAGGGACGTCATCATCAACTTGTTCTCGAATGGATCTGCTATAGGCTTCATTCCAGCAAAGAACATCCCATAAAGACCTGCTATGAAGTACGCCGATGCTATGTAAGCCCTGCTTTCACCTCCCAACCAGATCAATCCAGATGTAAAAGTAACCTTTCGAACTATGTCAACAAATTCCCAATACCATGTGCGCCCGTTGTAGTTTTCATATAGAAATCTTAATCCAGTGAGAACTTCGGTGCTTCGGTTTTGTGGAGAAGGCGTCTCGTGCTCGTCTTCGTTAACATGATTTCTAAATGAATGCCGTTGCCTCCAGAGAGCGAAGAAAGCTGCAGTTGGCAGAATGAGTATGTACCCAAGAGCACAATATGCAACGATTACTGGACCGTCGTACTTTGAGCCTGAACACTTAACACTGAAATCGACTTTTAGGAACTCGTCGCAAATTTCTTCGTCTTCGTCGGCGCAAACCTTGCGACAGGCGAGGGGAAGAACGCTTGCTGTCGTCGAACAGGTGCTCAGGTACGTCACGTAAAGGAAGAAAAACAAGTTTTTGTAGATCAACTCTTTCGTTTCTGAAGTTTTCTTCAGTTTCTGTTCTTCGTTTAAAAGTTTTCGCCTTAAACATAACTTTCTTATTCCGTAAACAGCAAATGCCACAAGAATGGCCAAAACATTCACTGCAAGCATAGCGTACAAGTTTCCAAATGCATTGATCTTTACATTTTCAAACATGCAATGAACTGGAGCGATCTGCAAGACGCTAATTTGCAACAACTGGGAATATTTTCCAATGAAGACAAGAGCGTCTGGCCATTTGATATACGAAAAAGCTTCAAGGAGTCCAGACGTCACCTGATAAAAACCGATGACTATTTTTAGCCTCCCAAGGATGATGTCAACTGAAGAGCGTTCCTTACTCTTTTTGGCTTTCTTTCTGCTTAACCAAACCACAACTACAACGATTATTGCAATTACCACTAGCAAAATTGAAAGGTGTCCGATCATCCATTTTTTTGTTGGGCACTTGGTGCAGGTTTTCAAATGTTTATAATATCCAGCACTGCACACTTCACACAAGGGACCCTCATAACCAACAGCACACATAGAATCGAAGCCTCCCAAGCAAGAGTTTTTATTGGGGCAATGATGAGGTTGAGGAAGAGCGTATGGGTATCCAATCAAAAAATCATCAGAATGATTGCGCACGATAGGAGTAAAAGCAACTTTAATGAGGTTGTCGGCGAAGCTTTTATAAAGAATCTTGTGTGTTTCATTTCTCCATTTCCACCAATAACCCTTCTGAAGATTAATAACAGTCTCGTTCGCACATTCTAATCCACGTTCACATGACTTGCAGCCTTCAAACAAATGGGTGCGATGGAATCCTTCCAAACAACTGCAGGCGCGATATCCTGCGAATTCCGCGGTGTTTGTCCCTGTTTAAAATATAAATCAACTGTTAATTTAATGAGTAAAGTTTTAGATAAACAATTTTAAATAAAAATAAGCGAAAAGATACGACGTTTCGAAGTCATCCTGGCTTCATTTTCAAGTCAAAAGGTCATTGTTGATGTGAAGTTAATTTATACTACTGTATTGAAAGCGTCAAAACTTGTTATAGAATTCATAATTAGGTCAAAGATGACAATGATTGAAAGTACAGGTGCAGAAGAATGTTAAATAAATACTTTAGCACGAATTGAGTCTGACTGCGTATAGGGGAATACTTGTTTACCATTTTTTGCCTCATTAGCATACACGCCTCATTCTCTTGCCTAGCTGCAAAAAAAATCAACACTAAATATTGAAAGGGCATAGCACAATTAGCTTTCTCTGGAATCTATCTAGTGTATACTAGATACACTTCGTGCAATGCTGTTTTAAAAACTCTAAATTTTACAAAGAATGTATGGCTCATAAGCCCTTTTGCCACCCAACAATTTGGCAGTTTTTAACAGCAGATATTTCCTTAAATATTGCAAGAAAAAAGTTACAAATTGTATAGATTATTAAGTTTTACAAGCTCTTTCAACTTTTGAAGTCAATTTGTATTTAGCACGGTGTCTTCTTTACGTAAATTCGTATGCCAATGAAGCAAAATGTAACTCAAGAATGACGTCAGCAAAGGTCGTCCTATTCAGCATGGGGTTTCTTTTGCGAGTAAACAACATTTCCAGTTTTTCTTGGCATTTCTTTAAAACGGAAAACATTGTAGTCAGCTCAGGGTTCTTGATTCCGTGGTCTCTCATGTGTTTTCCAACAACAGAGTATTTATGTTCATCAATGCGCTGATGATGTTGAAGATGGCGCTTAGTTTAGTCAATATAATCAGCATCACACTGATCATATTTTTAAATATGATCAGTTTACACTTTTAAAAAAGTGTAAACAACGCATGCCTTGATTTGTTACCAAAGGATGCTTTTCTTTCGGTAACTTGACTTTGTCACCAATTTTTGGACTGGTGTAAACTGGTTGCAAATCAGTACCGATTTTCGTTCCAAGATCTCAGTTTCAGTTGTATACGAACCGAGCATCCGGGCTACATTAGTTTTAGAAACATCCGCTTGAGGTGTTCACATTCTTTTGAGACAATTCCCATGATGACGAAAGGCGGAAAGCCATGTTGAGGATAGGGATGTTGCTAAAAGCGGGAACGGGGAACCGGGAACGGGGAACGGGGAACGGGGGTCTGGGAACGAGCATTCAGCGGTATTCGCCATAAAATATAGGTCCTTCATATATGCATGGTTGTTATTGTAAAGAAATTTCAAAACGGTGGTCGCGACGAGAAAGCGAACCACGGAAAAAGCAAATTATACCTTTCATCTCAGGTAATAAGATTTAAAAAGAACTTGGAATCGTATTTGTGCTTTGTACCGTCTGGCAGAGGCAGTGTATCACCGTTCTTGCAGCGACGAATCGAAACGAATAAAATCGAGATCAATCAAACTCAAAGCAGTAGTGACACCCAGAACTATGCTTTTATTCCTGATCACATACAAGTATTGCTTCTACAAAGAATTCAAAGGTAAAAAAACAAAGCCTGATAAATGAACAGTATATTTATTCAAGATCTGATACATACATGTATGTTTCTGCACAGATCAAAAACAGTTTTGTATTGAGATGTTTTTTCTTAAAGGTTTTAACAGTAATAACCAACATATTTTCTAGTCATTGCTTTATTTAACAGAAACCGTGTGCAAGTAGAGTTTAGCTTATTATGTTAGTGCAGTTTTGCCCTTTGTAGAAATTTTGTGTTATTTTGCAATTGTGTCATGTTAATCAGTGTTAATCATTTATATTACCATAGACTGAAGGGAAAATAGAATATCAACTATCGAATGTCAACTAAACATATCAAAAAACTGCTCAAAGACAAACATTTGATGGTACACCGTTACTGCGCCCTTCAATAACATGCGGAATTTAAAATTCAAATCTCCACCAACGGTTGCGTTATTCCCTGCCTTCAATCATAATTAATACGAAAGCCAATGGACCATGTAAAAAAGAAACAAACAAAATGGATCGAAATCTACCAATCATAACGCACAGACGTGACCTTTTGAACTCATTGAAGTGAAGATCTGTTTCCTGAGAGGTAAGCTAAGATGATTGACGGCAGTGTAAAATGAAACCGTTGGTGGAAATTTGAATTTCAAATTCTGCATGTTATTGAAAGGCGCAGTAATTGCCTACCATGTAACAAAAACTTGACAAGAACATACAATTCAGGGACATAAGCTGTATTGTTCATCTCCCCAAATCCCCCCTTATTTTCTTGCACATCCAAGTGATCTTTACATGAAATCTAACAATGTCAAACCAGATGTAAATCAGTTGACAAGGAAATATACCTATTCTTATGGAAATCTGCAGGCAAGCTACATAATGCTGGACTATTGTGTCCAAGCCTATGAATTCTGAAACATGCCATTTAAATGCCTTTTAAATCTTATTTTTGAAAGCTTAACATAAAAACTAAACAAAAAGAAAAAAAAAACAGTATAAAAACCTGACCAAAAGTTAAAGAGGCATCTAGTACAGTAATTAAAATAATGTTGATGCATTGCATAATAATGCTGTGGATCATTCACAGAGGAGTGGAAAGTGACAGGGAAGTGTGAAGACCTTTTTTGGGTTTGAAATTAGCAATCTGTGGACTTTTTTTGGGTTAGAAAAATTTGTGTTGATTTGTTTTGGGTGAAAGATTGTGGTTATGACTTTATTGGGAGTTGACCAAAAGCAAAACCCAGGGTTCTAAAACAAGCAATATATTGTATCAAACAATAAATTGTATCAGTTTCAACAATGATTGCAGTCTGCCTAAAGTTTGTCATAGATCACTGACAGATACATCATGAATTAAGAAAGGTGAATGCAAAAACTGTCTGTAACTATCTTGATGTGTTTTTGTATTAACGTTTTTATAGAGTGAAAAAAAGGAACTTTTTTGGGTTACGTTCTGGGCCATCATACTTTTTTGGGGTCTGGTTTTAGGACTTTTTTGATAATGCACTTTTCAGAAAAAGTCTTGTATACTTTTGAATGTAAGGTATAGCATAATTATAGGGAAGGATTTAGGAACTGACATTTACTTTGTGTCTTGACTGTAGGTGCCAAACAAACAACTTTCAGAAGGATAACTAACTTCTAAAATTAAGTCTTATGTACTGTGGACATGTATGCACCTCTGGATATTTAAGGCTGCCTTGAAAGAGCTAATTGATTTAAACTTTTATAGCCATGTACTTGTTGAAATGATAAACAAAAGCATTTTCATAAGTAGTGGACAAAAATGAACTAAACTATGAACATATTTTTGAAACTGAAAGCAGAACGCCTATTGAATTCATTTTTGCAACTTTTATTCAAACATTAACACACACTAAAGTGCCTGATGAATATCAACAGTTGAGCACACCCAGTTTGAGATGCTTGTTTAAGTAAGGTGCTTTAAATGGGCATATAACATCATTTTTAGTGTTACTTTAAAAAGTCAAAAGACATTTATATCACTGGAAACCCAAAAATAAGGGTTCAGTTTTGTTTAAAATTATTCTACTAGTGCTCTTGGAGTAACCATTAGTGTCTTGGGCTGCAGATGGCCAGGATGGAAATGGATTTACATCTTGAAAAAATGAGGCCAATTTTTTTCAACTTTATCACTTCTGTCTTGGAGAACTCTCAAAACTCAGATTATGGTTTATTTTCTCTTCGAAAATTCACTTGACATCTTACACTTAGTGTTCTATAAGATACTTAATTCTAATTGGAGGCAGTTTTGACCAAAAAAAAAACCTGAAAATTGCCATGACTGAACTCCTTTAACAAGTACCCTACAAGTACCTTAATTTTTGCTACTTTTATTCTAACATAAAACACACTAAAGTGTGTGTTGAATATGAACAACTGAACACACCAAGTTTGAGATGCTTGTTTAAGTAGGGTTTTGGAATTTTAGCTGAATCACAGCCATGACAGAAATTAGATGAGATGAGTACATTACAAGATAACGCTGTAGTAATGCACCGTACATATCTTTGCATATAAGGAATACAAAGCATTGTCATGTTCTGTTATAGTCAAATCCGGAAAATTCAATAGTAAAAAAAGCACATATTATTTGAGATAAAGGGACTCTTGAAAGTAAGGTAAACATATGCTGTTTGCAATATTCCCTTCAGTCTATGGTAATACAAATGATTAACATGATCATGACACAATTGCAAAATAACACAAAATTTCCACAAAGGGCAAAATTGCACTAAGTAATAAGCTATACTCTACCCTAGTTACACACAGTTTCTGTTAATATGTTGATAATATGTTGGTTATTGCTGTTAAAACTTTTAATTAAAAACTTTCTAGTTTAACTGATTGACAATAAATTCTAAAGTCACACGCTTTGTCTACGTCAGTGAATCTATAATTGTTAATACAAAAAACTGTTTTTGATCTGTACAGAAACATACATGTATGTATCAGTTTATTTATCAGGCTTTGTTTTTTTACCTTTGAATTCTTTGTAGAAGCAATACTTGTATGTGATCTGGAATAAAAGCATAGTTCTGGGTGTCACTACTGCTTTGAGTTTGATTGATCTCGATTTTATTCGTTTCGATTCATCGCTGCAAAAACGGTGATACACTGCCTCTGCCAGACGGTACAAAGCACAAATAAACACAACGTTACGATTCCGAGTTCCTTTTAAATCTTATTACCTGAGATGAAAGGTATATTTCTGTGGTTCGCTTTCTCGTCGCGATCCCCGGTCGCGACCACCATTTTGAAATTTCTTTACAATAACAACCAATGCATATATGAAGGACCTATATTTTATGGCGAATACCGCTGACTGCTCGTTCCCAGACCCCCGTTTCCCGTTCCCCGTTCCCGGTTCCCCGTTCCCGCTTTTAGTAACATCCTGAGGATAGTCCTTAGCAGAGAGATGTAAGATTGATGAAGTTGTCTTTTTATGTAAACAAAAAATATTGACTGATGCTAGTGAGTTTTCCTTGTTAAGTCCTATTTTGTCTTTTGGTTTGTGTTATTCTATTATTAGGGGACTAAGGCAAGGGGAATATGGCGGGGGGATATTACGGGGTAAATATATAACTATTTGTTTTGCTATTGTTAGCAGCTATTGTCTTCAGCCCCGCCTCTTCCCTGTTACAATCAAAGCCGCACCCAGCTTTTCAGACACTGTAATGAACGGGTTTATGTGATATATCCCCCTGAAATGAACAAAGAAAACTGAGCTAGGTGGAAAATAACAAGTTTGGACGCTTTGAATACAGTAGTATAAATTAACTCTACTTGGACAGTGACCTTTCGACTTCAAAATAAAGGCAGGATTACTTCGGAATGTCGTTTCTTTTCGCTTATTTTTATTATAAACTGTTAATTTAAGTAATAAATCCAAAACAAGAAAAAAAAAAATATAATGAAATGTTCAAGCCGTAGCCAGGGTTAATCATACTGAATAAATATAAAAGCGTTCTCTGGCTAAAAGTCTTAATATATATAGTTAGGCTTAGCCTAACAGCGGCGCCCTCTGAAGACCCTCTGAACAAGCTTAACTAAGATGAAACTTAACTAATAGGTGAAAGGTCGGAAGCACAAGAATTAAGGTTAATATTGACGACCGGGCTATTTTTCAATTTTAGCAATTCTCAAAAACAATATTACCCGACAGTCTGCACAGTACATTTAGACCGTACAAAAGTTCACAAAAACAACTTTTTCTCCGTCTAGAATAACTATTACGACTATTTTCCGAAAATACAGTTGTTGCTTGTCAAAAAATGCCCGCGAAACTAATTTGGAAATCAAAATTGCAAAAAGCATATTTGCATAAGGCGACGCGAGTATAAAATCTAAGTCTTGTTTTGTTTACATAAAATCGCTTTTCAATCTCTGTAATGAATGAACAAACACATAAAAATGGACAACACAATCTTCTTTCGAAAAAATTTATTCAAATCTCCATGAGTTTGTTTAAAAGCAAACGCGTACCATTTATAGCGCATCGAGGCCGAGCCGTGTCTTTGATGAAATTCAAGAAATTAATACAACTGAATTTAAGCTACACGTTTATAAACAATTCTCCAAAACATAACGAGAACACAAACAAAACGTCAATCACAGATTGATATCAAGATAAATTCCCATCGAAAAATGTAACTTGTTTTACATTTAAGTCCCTCCGGCGACTACTGTACTTGGAAATTCTTTAAATCTCCGCTTTGGTGCTGAAATCCGTAAAACGAACCCATCTCTTCACATTGCTAAAACCGTATATAGTTCCTCGAAGCAATATTTTATCCCTGAAAGCTCTTCTCTTTCCACTAAAGCGGCCTCTGAGTATCCCTTAATTAGTATCCTGTCTTGAGTAGCAAACCGCCAAACAATTTTACTTCCTTCGAAATCTATCCACTGAGTTTATTTTCAATATACGATCTCATCTTCCTTGCCAGCACATGTTATTGTTTTCTTAAAACTAACAAGCGTCACTTAACTTTAATGAGTTGATGTCAAAGGCCGGCTGATTGCTCGCTCTTACCGCGGCTTGTGATATTCGCGAGTATAAATTTTGGTTACGCGAGGTATTTGAGGTAGTCTGTTCAGAAAGGCCAAGCTATAGAGCATCGATCGAGTATTCCCGTAAGTACACACAAAAATAAACACACGATGTACATCACTTGCCAATGAAATTATTTGACCTTACAAGTTCAGAGCTACACAATATTTTTATTCTTGTCTGCTATATTGTTCTACATCGGGTACATTAACGCTGACGTATTTCACAATGATTTCGGCATTCGTTTATAAACTTACCGCCTGAGCAGGAAACTAACTGAAAAGCTACCTAGCTTAAAGCGAAGTTGACATTTAGTTGGAGTTTGTCTATAACAAGATCAATCGTAGGCACAAACAACCATCTAGGATTTATGATCTTAAGAGACACAAGACCAACGTACCTCTAAGACTCATGGTGTCCTGTGTTAATATTTTTGCTTATGATTTGTCTGCTTTCTGAGCTAAAATTTTATTTACTTTGACTAGCAACTCAGTCTATACAGTTGCTACTGCAAATCCTCCTTTTAGCCACCCCCCCCCCCCCCCGCCCCCCAGGGGGGTTACTTACTTCAAGCGCGTTTGAAGGGGGAGGGGTTTAATAGAGGAGGTGGGGGTTATTATAATTTAGCAAAACGCGATGTCATCCGAACTTTCTGCACACGGATAAACGTCCATGAAGTGTTATACATTCACGATAGTACGGGGAATATCTCCACTACAGTTCACAAGTTAAGTATGTGAATTCTTGCCCGGATTGTTACGGTAAAAATGTACCCGTAATATAGTCTTTCGTATATTGTTTTGGTTGTGAAGAAAAAGGGAAGGGGGAGGGGGGAAGCTTAAAATAGGGAGAGAGGGAAGGGGTGGGGGGTGGGGGGGGGGGGGGGGGGGGGGGGCTTTATAAATGTCTTGCTCCAAAAAAGGGGGGATTATTAGAGATAGACGTATTAATAGATCATTTATGGTAATTCACCATATTCCATGTCGACCATCAGAAATGAGCTAAAAATAAAACGAAATAAGATAAAGAAATCAAGGTACCTTTTGACGTAGTATATCTCTTTACTGACGTTTCAATTGAAGGTGCCTTAAACGCCACTTTTCTTAAGCTTGAGAATGATTCTAGCCTCGCTAGCCAAACGACCTTACTACTTGCATAAATTGCGGACCTCTTGGAATTTGTCCTGAGACCAACGCATTTTTTAGTATAATGGTGTCAATTCATCAACAAAAAGATTGAGCAGCAATGGGGAGTCAACGTTCGCGGTATCATTAGCCGCTACATTGAGGACGACTTTAAAGAGCAAGCGTACCCGTCAAAAAAAAAAACAGTTGTTATTAAATAGCTGGAGTTTTTCTCAATACAACGCGCGCGTTCATTGGTTGATTCATAGTCATACGACACCTAACAAACAAACTGTTTCCCGCCAAACGACCATGAGCGGGCATCATTTGCGAAAGCGGGCAACATTTTTGAAGTCGGAGTGCACTGTTGCCCGCTAGCGCACGTGATCAGAACAGTGACAAAAGGTGGCACGATTATGATAAGATTTTGTGTTGCTATATAACAAATCACTTAATGACTGATCCCTCGAAAACAGTGAATTTTGTTTCTCTCGAATCTCGATGTTTTGGGAAAGAAAATAAAATTCACTGTTTCCCTTGGGACCAGTCATTAAGTGTTTATTGTTGACTGCTTTTTACAACACCCCAACAGTCAAGAATGGCGACAACGTGATCGAAATTCCTCAAGTGTGGATGTCTGTGATCAAGGGACACATCAGCCGATCGGTACTATCACGGACGTCCCCCGAGGGAAAAGGAATGAGGTTAGAAATCCACCAATTACAAACAACCACAGTAGTACAACACAGTGTTACACATCACCTAAACGTTAACGTCGCGATATACATCAGTCTGAAGTGACTGCTTGGTAAAAAAATATATATATATAAATAAACCACCACGATAGACAACCACAATTTCATGTCATAAATAAAAGTCATAAAAGTGTTTGTATAAATTCAATTTTTCACACTACTAAATTACCTTGTGGACACGAATGGCAATCATGTCGGCTTTTTCCAGGCGCTTTATCGTAGTGAACAAAAGTACCGTTGTTGCACCGATGGCAGCTGTCACTCACAAAAGCTTCGGTATCCGAATAGAAACCTCCTGTTAGGAGAAATATTTCGGTCATTAACTTCAAGGTAACCTGATTACTAGGAATGACAAATTTACTGTTTCCTAAGAGAAGACAGGCCTTCGCCATTTTTATATGTTTCGCTGTTTACAAGAATTGAGAGCATAATCTGTTTTAAACCTCTTTACTTCAGTAAGGAAAATTCAAGTGGATAAACAGGACCCTAATTATTGGTTTACAACCACATGACAAGGCGGCCACGTCGTCAATACAATACAATTTTTGTCGCAGAATTTGCATGAAAATAGAGATTAGTTCCCAGCGGAGAGAAACGCTTTTGTACTTGACCACCAACATGGCCGCCGTGACGTCACGTGCAAACCATATATGATATGTTATGGCTGAGATTCCAAAAATAAGGCACAGAAACAACATGCAATTTACACTGAAAACGGTCCTTAGTTATTTCTATTCGGCCTGGGGGAGGGGGGGGGGGGGGGGTGGCAAAGTGCCCGCGCTAACTTTCAACATTCATAACTTCTTAAATATGGATCCAAACGCCATCAAACTTTTTGACTTTTCCTAAAAATTATCTGGCAACAATTTCATGTGACAATTTTTTGATCACGTGACTTGATGTATCCATGGCAACAAAATTTTGACAGCCATGTTTTTTAAAATTGCATATTTATTCCTTTGATTAAAAAAAAACAATGTTTATTGGTATAACTTATTTATTTTTACGTCATTTAGCATTTATTTATTTATTTTGAGTGAATTTGGACGGTTTTTAAGAGGTTTTAAAAAAATTCAGAAATCCAAGATGGCGGATCCAAAATGGCGGCCGTATAACTAATTGCCTAATAACTACGTCATATGACGTCATCGTTCCATTGTGCGGACCGCAAAGGAGACGGTTTTGGACGTACTATGTACCCTCTAGTTAATGTTCTCGAAGTTACGAGGGGGGCACAATGTACTATAACTCATTCTTTGAGTTATAGCGTTTTAAAACTGATTCGAACGTTCGAATTTAGACGTCGTACAAAATTCGACAATTCATTTTATTACCAAATGGTTTCCATATTTAGATAGCTAGCTCTATAAGCTTTAATTTGATATCTGGGTTTAGGTATATTAAGAGATATCTTAAGACGCTAGAGCTGTTATACTGGAGACACCCCCGAAGGTACACTGTAACCTTAAGATCGATGACCCTTAAAACGAAACCTCCAGCGAGCCGAGAAGTGTTTGTATTTTGTGGGCTGTTCTTTCGACGTATCTGAAAGAAACATTCGACGTATCTAAAAGAAACATTCGACGGCTAGGGACGGAGAAAACCTCTTTCAGCTTCCATGGAATATTTCACATAGATGCTGGCAAAAACGACTCCGCCGGCGAGCCGAGAAGTTTTGAGCTTTTTCTGTTATTTACATTTCCAGGGAGCAATATTCGTTACGGTCGACCGGTCATGCATCAACGGTAATAATATTCAAATGTCAACTGACAGTATGTGCAAAACGAATGGTTTAAAAAATTACAATAAAAAGATTCGAAGATAAATCTTAACCAGTAGGCAATCTAATATACGTATTTCGTTTCCATGGACGACCGAATTTCTGAGCCAAACCTTCTGAAGGTTGTCGTTTCTTGACAGCCGCCTCAAGCCTTCGGCGGCGTTGCTTAGAAAACGTATCAGTAACGATGAAAAATAAAAGAAAACATGCAAAAACAAAAAGCAATGCCTTGAATATGAACGAAATATTTGAACGAAATCATCTTGAAGTTAATAGATGATACAGATTCCCCGATGTAAACGGATTATTTTAGGAATCAAACTTTCTCGCAACAAAACAGATTTTCGTGGCCCCAGAAATTCTAGAACGCCCGCAATGCATCACGGTAAGTGACGATGGGTCTTTAAGCCTTCCGTTTGATCTGATTTCAATTAATGTTTATCGTGTAATTATTCCAGCCACTTAAGCAAGAGCATTTTTATTCAAAAATGGTTTGACCACATTTTACTTATGACGTCATATCTCATTACCATAGCAACCGGTTGTCATCAAACTTTATCAAAATGTGTCTTAAGGATAAATGAACAGCTACTGAAAACGGAATGTGCTAATCTTAAAAGGTCTTGAAAATATGGGAGAAAAATCTTAACGGGGGGTGGCAACCACACCGCCCCACCCCCCCCCCCCCCCCCCCCCCCCCTTGTACGACCGAGGGTTAAGGATAATCTTGGCCAAACCGATAATTAAATAAAGTTTCTCAGTGCGATCTTGATGTCACATGAGGTACAAGGAAGAAAGAGCTTACCTGCTGGACATTCCTGGCACTTAAAGTCTCTTTTATTTCTGTCAGAGCGTTTCACAAAAGTCCCCAATGGACACGGAAGCAATTTGTTTTTATCGCGCATTTTTTTGGCAAATCCTGCACGACCAAAAAAATACTTTAAGGAATCATACACGAAATGCCAGTCGTCATACGTAGAGAGGTCGATGTAGTCAGAGTCATCCCGTCGTAAGCCACTAAGGCAGCAAATAAGAAAGGAAATAAAACAATAAATAGATCAAGAAAAAATAAAAATAAATAAATAATTCAAGGTTTTCCGACATTTTTTGCTACGTTTTTTTTTTTTGTGTGAAGCTACTTACAGTTGAACTATGCAGTTACGTGTCCCATTCATAAGTTTCACGCTGCTGATTTTTCCTTCTTCCAAGTTTCTACAAAAAAGAAACGACAGTGAACACTTCGATTTGAATTTGATCCGGTCAATTGTGTAGTTACCAGTTGAGGTATGGTACGAAACCGCAACAAAAGTGACCGACTGGCAAGTCACTAAAACATTCTGGGCTTTTTCTTGAACAAAAATTTTAGCGTCTCCATGAGTTTTGTTCAATTATATTTTACCATCGTATCCAGAAAAGCGGCTCAAATTCGACAACAATGGGCATTGTAGTCTGTAGAGTGCGATCGTCCGTGTTAGTGTAGTTCTGAAAAGAACTGTTGTTGACATTGACTGACGTTTCGACAACCTGTCAGCGGAAGTCATCTTCAGAGTCATGTGAATTGTGAATCGTCAGCTGAAGGTTTATACGTCAGGTTATTGCTGTAATTGGTCAGTTTAACCACGATGTCATTGGCTGTAGAGACTGAAGTCAGAGATAAGTGTTTTTCACAATTTTCCCCGTGGGAGAGGGATAGAGTTATAACTGACAAGACAAAACTAAGGCCCGGTTCAAACGTCGAACTTCACATGTGCCGAATCTAATGCAAATGAACAAGAACAATAGATTTTGCTCATTTGCATTAGATTCGGCACATGTGAAGTTCGACGTTTGAACCGGGCCTAACAACAGCAATGCATACAAGTTTATCTAACAGCAACACATTGGTTGCATTCTTACGGTTAATGCGTTTTGCTCTGAGTTAAAAATCTTTCAAATCTTGTGGCCACGTAAATGATTGTTACTTAAATGTGTTGCTTTATTCGTTGACAACATACTTGCAGCTATGCTCAACGGATAACCAACTACCACGAAAGTACTCAACTTGTATTGTTTGCCGGTGATTTTTGTTTTACTACGGTGTTTAAGTCCGAGATAAAAGCATTTAAATCTCGCGCCGCGGAAGTAATTGTTTATGTCAATATGTGTTTTCATCCTTAGTCCCTTTTTATTCATGAATGCACATGGTGTTCTGAAACGAAAAAAAATCACACCTCCCTAAAAAAACCACCTTTGCGATAAAGTGCGCTTGTACTATGAACACACATTCTACAAAACTAAAATGAAAATCTAAGACCAAAATAGTTTAATTTATTTAAGAACAGTGGAACTTCGGCTTTCATTATAGACGCTGAAACTTCAAAACACCCTCAACGAAGAGGCAAGGGGGAATTGTTGTATTGGCCCACAGCAATATATGGCCCTTAGATGAGTACGCCACGCCAACATATCAGCGGTTTCTCGCTTTCTTGACCCTATAGTCTCGTTTTGATGTTAACGAGAACCTTTGACGACGATGAGCGTAAACATCAAAACGAGACTATAGGGTCAAGAAAGCGAGAAACCGCTGATATGTTGGCGTGGCGTACTCATCTACAATAAGGGCTGTTGGCGCAAAATGTGGTGGTGTCCCTGCGACAATGGACCAATTCCGAAATATTAATATTCATACTTGGCTCCGAGGCTTGGGGGAATAAAACAAAATAAATGAATAATTCAAGGCTGAACCTCAATGTCATTTATTTTGTTTTATTCCCCCAAGCCTCGGAGCCAAGTATGAATTTTAATATATCGGAATTGGTCTATTATATAATTAACATTATGAAAATATAATAATGTTAATGGGGAATTGGGGTTAATTGAGGAATCACGGTTTTATTGGCCTAACGCTTAACGTTGTCGCAAGCTTGCTGTGAACAAGATTTTTTTAATACACTTTGAGGTGTCTGCATACCTGATGAATCCCGCTTTCAAGTGTTTGATACTCTCAAACTGTTCATTAAAGGGGCTATGCCACCATTTTTAGTGTTATTATAAAAAAGCTAAAAGACATATTTACATCAGCGGAAACGCAAAAATAATAGCCTAGTCTTGTTTAAAATTGCTTTACGAGTATAATGAAACTATAAACAAGTGTCCCTGACTACAGATGGCCAGGATGGAAACTATGGATTGCAACTTGAAAAAGATGCCATTTTTTTCAAGTTTGTTCAATGTGGTTTGGAAAATTAGCTAAAAACTGATTATGGTTTATTTTTTCTAGAACAATTTACTTGATATCTTGTTCTTGGTGTTCTAAGAGCATTTTGTGTTTGAGGTAAGATGCTCAGTTTTAAAGGGAGGGTTTCACGGTTCGGCGCATGTGTAAGCTATGGCGTAGGCCATTTAAATTCATTGTTTAGACCAATCGGAAGCGAGCAGATAACTCTGGCGGGAAATTTGACCGTGAAAATGTCGCTGATTGAATGGATGATTATACATACCAATGTGCGCCATGAAAGCGACCAGAGCGTAGAATAAATCCTTCGGGTCAAAGGTTTTATTTAGTGTTAACTTTGCCGGTGTAATCCGTTGAAATTTTCTGTGAATTTTGGTCATCCTTCGCTTTGTTTGGACTAATTATATATTCGTGACGGTTATCATGAACGTATTACCAATTATAGTATGTGAATATTGAAGTAAATGTGAGTGGTTTTTAACCGATAAAATTGGCAAGTAAGCGAATAAAGCATTTTAATCTGTGCACATGCGTCGAACCGTTCAAAACCCTCCCTTTAATTCTAGCACAGACTGTGACAGAAACAAAAACCGCCATGACATAGCCCCTTTGAATACAGAGAAAAAAAAGAACGAATAGAATCACCCAAATCTATGCATGTAGTGATTTTCATTGTGAGTTCGTCATTAATTAAAATGAGTTTTAGAAGAAAGAATTACGGCGCAGATGAGTCCGTGGAAATGACTATTAAATGCACCAACCAGCCATAGTTTACATGATACTTACATTACAGCTGGAAAATTATTAATGTCATCAAAAGACCCAAGTCTGAGTGTCTGTAACTGTATACGTATCATGTATCTAAACACAAACAGCGAAATGTTATTGATTTATTTTAAAGTGCTATGAGTAACGACGAAAATTGCGTTTGATCTATTTTAATAAAAAAAACATACAGATGAAATGAAATAAACTTGTATGGACTTACATGTATGAGATCTTGCTTTGTACCTTAAGCCATGATTTGTTAAAGTTAACTTGTTTTGAAGTTTATTATTGGTCTGTAATAATGATTTTTTTTTCAATTTTGATTGTTGCTTTTTAATGCGACAATTACAAAGCGCAAAATAGACGAGTTAAAAAAGGTCATATAATAACACAAAAAAGGCCTTCCTATAAATAACATAATTTTGGAACACATTTTCATGCTTATGTTTCAAAAGTAGCGTAAGTTTGCGTGAGAAAACCTATCAACTGCTTACATTAATAGTTCTCCATTTGGAACTGTAAAGGCCTGCCATCCAATAGTCTTGATAGGGTTATCTAAAAGCATTCTAATGAAAATGAATTTATTGGAATTGGATTAATGAAATTAAATTTATCTGCATATCCGGTCACGTATCAGCAACTATTATTAATTAGAGTTTTTACCGTTTCAAGTAATAATCAGGGTGATAGTAAGCTTTCAGTTCAGCATTCACGTGATTAAAGTGATCAATTGCATACTACGTTTTCTTTCATTCTCAACTGAGATTTTCATAGAATCCTTTTTGAGGCATGTACAGAAGAACACAATCATTTTCAAGTATTCTTACTTCTTTCTGCTGGAAAAGCTCTGATCGTCGCTTCATGGAAAGCAGGTTTTCCCCCCCCCTAGCCGAGTAGTAATCGGAGGATTGGTCAGCTTGTTCGACGGGGGGGGAGGGGGGGGGGGGGGGTGGGGTATATGTTCTGAGTGGGTGGGTGTACTGAAAAGTCTCAATACGTTTTTAATGGGTGTGTACATCGGGCACTGATTTAGTAAAAAGGCATATTTCATATTTCAGCAGCAAATTTAATAGTTGGATGGTGTTTATTTGTTTTCTAAATTTGATGTAGTATCTGGTATCTATTTGTGTTCCAAAGAAAACATATATGTCAATATACAGGTTTCTAAACGATAAGTTTTGACTTAATCAGTATTTCTGTTTCTTTCTTCTCCGTGGATGATTTGTGAAAGCGACTGCCATTGTTGTGCTCATGGCAGTTCCGTGGGTTTGAAAGCAGTCCATTAAATTAGAAGGAGTTCTCTGAGTGCGTTGAAGGCGTCATAAACCTTGCATACTATATTAATTACCTATTCTTGTGGGATATTCGCATAAAGGCTCCTTACGTCTATTGAAACAAGAATTGTGTTCTCTGGGATTTTCGTTTGTTCTACGAATTTCTAAGTCGTATCTTTCAGATATGACTCCTGTTGTTGTTCTATATAGCCTGAAGCAGTTTGTAAACAAAATAATGGCGATAGTTTCTCCGTTGGGTCATCACATCCTCCGCCATTTTGATCTAAAGATACCACGTGGCCAGTTTTGGCGGGATTTATGGCGATCCCACGTTCGGTGATCCGATCCGAATTTTGTCAATACGGTCCAATCCAACTTTTGTCAGTCCCATCCAATCAGATCTTAACCTGGTTTTGTCAACGTCCGAAAATTTATGAGGTGCCATTACCGCCAAAATTCAGCCCTCTTATTTTTGTAAATGGTGCCTTTAGTTTGGTAAATGGTTCCTTATATATTTTTGTAAATGGTGCCTCGAATTTCGTAAATGGTCCCTTAGTTTTGTAAATGGTGCCTTTAGTTTTGTAAATACTGCCTTTATTTTTTGAAATGGTGCCTCGAGTTTCGTAAATGGTGCCTCGAATTTCGTAAATGGTATCTTTATTTTTGTGAATGGTGCCTTTATTTTTGTAAATGTTTTTTTTTTAATTTTTGCAAATAGTGCCTTTTATATTCTGATGTCTGGTGACAACTTTCAGGTGACTTAACGAGAAAGGCTGGGGCTCAGTTTCACATGAAATTCAAAATGGCCGACTCTGTTGAAGGCCTTCGCAACTTTGTGGTAGGGAAAATTGGAAGTATTTGGTATTGCTTTACAGACCTTTTGCAAATGTTACATGTCCAAGAAGCCCTAGACAGGATTGGCCACATTGTTGACGCTGTTAATTGTTTGGATTATGTGATGAGATTGCCGGAGGATGTATATGGAGACATTTCAGCAGCGAGAAGAATAATCGAAAACTCGAGCGCAACTTCGGCGAGAACTCGAGTCAATACTAGTCCCGTGCTATCCAATCGATGGCAATCGATGATCGGAAAAGCAATCGATAAATCGATATCAATCGAAAAAAATTAGCTTATTGATATCGATTGGCATCGATCAATTGATGATCAGTCGATAGACACACAAAAATCGTTCATCGATTGCTATTGATTGGATCTTCGCGATTGGATTTCCTGTTACACCCATGCTTGATTTGCTAGTCACGCGAAACTGTCATAAACCGGGCAAAAACCGTTATAAATAGCGGATGCGCAGAAAATGGCTAGGTCAGGCAAAAAAGAAGTTCAACTCTCTGTAACATGCGTCGTCAAAGGATACCACCACTTCCATTTTTCAGTAAACGTTGGCGAGCTTTTTACTGCTTCATAACTGTGATCTACAGGCGCAATTCGGAGTCGCGTAGGTCTGTCAATTCCATTTATAACCATGATAACAGTTCAGAACATACTGCAAAATCGGAAAGTAAAACGCAAAAACTGAAATGGCCAATTGCGTGTTATTCTTCTTCTTTACCATTTGCTTCATGTTCTTTTTCTTTTAGAGTAGTTGGTGTCTTTATAGAACGTTTAATCTATATACATGTAATTACTGTATTAGGTACAATTTATTCTGTTATCATTAGTTTAGGCATGGCTGTTTTATTTATTGTTTTGCAACAATTTAGCCAAGGAAGACTTTCAATTAACAGAATATTTTGTCTGTGAAGGTACCATTCAAACAGTTTCCGTTTTTTAAAGTTTTTTTTTTTTACAAAAACAGAAATAATAAGAGAAAGAAGAGAGATAAATCATTCTTATTCTCATGTTAACGTTTCAATAATTCAAATAAAACGTTAACAATCACTACATGAAAAGTCTTTTACAATAAACGAGTGATACCAAGCGCTTATTCTCGTCCACTCGACTTGTAGACTCTGAAACGGGGAAAAAAATGCAACTCATCGATACCATGTCAATTACGCTATCGATTGCTATTGATAATCGATGGCAATAGATAAGGTCAAACAACTCTCCATCGATTGGTTATCGATTATCAATATGAATCGATTAATTGATATCGATTGTCGTCGATTATCGATTTCATCGATTGGACACGCCGGGTACCAATATGCCAGGACGAACTTCTTATGATATCAAAATTAAGATATTGAAAAGTTTAATCAATGCTTTTCCACGTGCGTTAACGATTTTAATTAGCATAAAAAGAACAATTTTGCACGTGCATTTAAATAGTTTAATTAGCACATTTTGTTCGTGAATCGATATCTTCACATGTGAAAAATAAAATTAGTATATTCACTGTAAGCGGTGAAGAGATCACATTAAAAAAAATAGAGAAGTTATAGTATTCCATCTATATCCGTATAACAATTTATGATTTCAATGACATATGATAGCTAAAACAGTAATCTGTTTCGAAATGTTAAACATCCATTGCAAAATGTGTATTGTATCCCATTGCATTGCAATGGATGTATCTGTATCCCTTACAGAGTAGGGGATACAGATGTTACAATAGTTTAAATTGTCGAGTTCTCCAGCGACCGTGTCCTGATTCGTTCATGTTCTTTCTTCTACACAATATGTGTTAGAGCCTCTTTTAATCGTGCCAATTTCAGCATGAGTGAGTCCAGACTGTTTGGATTTTGTGCCAGCAGGAACAAAGTAAAAATAAAAAGAACAGCAATTTGTTTGAACGTGTGCTATATACTGTTTCTTCTTTGCTTAATGGAACACAACTAAAACAACTCCGTGTACGGATCATTCAGATTCCAATCTAAGAATACTATCTCTAAAAGTAACTAAAAATTTAGCTTTTGATCGCGAAATCCTGATATGGCTTGGCTGAAGAGAACGTTAGGTTATATCTGCGGCGGTAATATTGTAATAATAGTTTTGATTAGTATTTTACCCGTGGTTTTATCTGATGTATTGTGATATTAGTGTTCTTTAGTTGTTAGGTTTTAATTAGTTATTAGGTGGAATACCTGCAAACTAGCTCTCAAGCTAAGTGTATATCCACATTAAATAAAGTATGTTATGTGTTATATTATTATTTAAGTTGCTTAAATTGTCACACATAAAGATCAAAATAATGTAATTTAGTTAACAACTATTCACCGAAGTGGAGGTGGGTAGTGGTGGATATAGCGGCGGTATTTAGTATATACTGAAACAGTGAGATAATATAACGAAAATGATGCTTTTTAACTCATTTATTCCTGTCAATGACTACAATTTTCGCGCCAAATTGCTGGGAGGTGAATAGCACTTGCTATTCCGAGTTTCAGTAGCCAATCAGAGCGCGCCAACAATGCTATCCACTGTTTCAGTATATACTAATACTGGTTATTGCCTAGGTACTATCTGTAAGGAGATGTAAGGTAGCCAACAAGATTCGGGATTTAAGTTTTTTTGATTGACTTAACTGACTGACTCGAAGCGTTGAACGAGTGTATTGCGTTCGTGCGTTCGTCTGCGAACGGGGTGCGTTCGTCTGCAAACACGATCCTAATTTCGTGTTGAATGTCCTGTATCATGTGTTGGATGTCCTGTGCAATTTGCTGGCGAAAAAAATCGAGATGTTTTTCTCATGCTTGGACATCCGATTAACTCCCGCCCCCCCCCCCCCCCCCCCCCCGCCGAAGATTCCTTTGTGTTTTTCAGGGGCAAATTCACAGGCGGGAACTGGTATCAACTTTGGCCTCGCTGTCATAGAGTTTGCTGCCGATTGGAGAAGGATGCTTTCGCTGCGCTTATTAAAGAGGCTATGTCGCGAGGTTTCGCCTAATTTCAGTAACTTTAATTTACACTTTTATCTGTCAAAATTCTTTTGTTCGCTGATACGAAACAGGACTCGAAACGGAATCAGTGGTCACGTACACAAGAGTTATTGCTTGTTTTGATTTAAGTCCAACAATTTCATCGCTCTTTTCTTAAGCGAAACAAAATCAGATAAATGTTAGGTTTGTCTGTGGCGGTAAAGAAGAACAAAGCGAAGTCTCTGGTACCATGTTAACATGCTGAAGTGTACTATATTTAGCCAACAGAGAAGAAGAACCTTCGTCCATGACATTCCATGGTTAACTGATTTCTATCGCTACCCGTACATATTGAGATATTTAGCCGTACGATTTCAGAATCGGAAAAATAACCGGGCCAAAATCAAGACAAATAGATTATTTACATATGCGAAAAATCTGAGACCATTTGGTGAACACAGCACTGCAGGATTGAATGGATTCGACAATGATGGCGTAAACTTGAAAAACAGCCACCGGACGTTTTTAAGATTGTAGCTTGATTGCGTGACACCTCGCGACATAGCCCCTTTAATACGCAGCGCATAAAAGAAACTTTACGCTTTTCAACGGCCGGAAAAAAGTTGAGAATTGACCGATTTTTATCACATAGCAAGTGAAATGAAGCCTGGCAGAGGTTTGACGGCAAAATCAACCACGGACACTTCAGGGTCTGTTTACGAACGCTGTCGATCCGCGTCGATCTCTACACAATTCATCGGTCTCTGTCATACGGCAAGTGAAATAATGGTTGGCTGCGATTTTTTTTTTCTGTTTGGATCCAACAATTCTTCCCCGTAACTTATGCCCGCATGTTTTTGCTCGCTGTTGTTGCTGTTTTCAGGTATTAAAAATATAGACGGCTGCATCACGGTGTTCCTTTGGTTGCTTATCTTATCATTGCTATTTTACTAAATAACATTCGATTTCTTTATTATTTTATTTTATTATCTGCTGTTTGTCAAATATTCAATGTTTAATATTTGCTTGATATTTGTATATATGTAAATGTGAACAAAAAGTAACGCAAATGTCACGCTATTTCTTCCTTGTCACAGCAAAATGTTTGCGAGTTCCTTGCACTCTCAAGTGGCGGTGAACAAAAACATTTACCATGGTGTGAATCGACATCTATACTGCTCCTTTCAATTCAGCTTTTAACCCTAACTAACTTTCAACATTCATAACTTCTTTAATATGTATTCAAACGCCATCAAACTTTGTGACTTTTCCTAAAATTTATCTGGCAACAATTTCATTGAAAATTTTTTGATCACGTGACTTGATGTTTCCATGGCAACAAGATTTTGACAGCCATGCTTTTTTAAATTTGGATATTTATACCTTTGAATGAAGAAAAACAATGTTTATTGGTATAACTTCTGTATTTTTACGTCATTTAGCATTTATTTATTGGTTTTGATTAATTGTGAGTCAATTTGGACGGTTTTTAAAAGGTTTTAAAAAATTTCAGAAATCCAAGATGGTGGATCCAAGATGGCGGCCGTATAACTAATTACCTAATAACTACGTCATATAACGTCATCTCAAAGGAGACAGTTTTGGACGTACTATGTACCCTCTAGGTTTCATTGTCATAGCCTTAATGTTCTTGAAGTTACGAAGGGGGGGGGGGGGGCACAATGTGCCCCCCCCCCCCCCCCCCCCCAAGGCTCAGGAACTCAAAAAAAGCTCAGGCCGAATAGGGTTAACGAACATGTCGAACGCACTCTTAATCTCTGATTATTACAAGTAATAGCAGGTGGGGACAATTTCGCACGATCGATCATTTGATCGCTTACTTGATCGGCTATAAACATTGAGCCCGCGATATTTAATGGTCACCTGTAATAATGGTAACCCTAACCCTTACCCTGCGATATGTAATGGTCACCTGCCTTACCCATGAGGACAGCGTTAGAATGAGGGGAAGTTGAGGACTTGGACGTAGGAGGTAGCGAGGGTATGAACGTTTTTTTTTTTTTGTATTAACGAGTTGGCTCATCGGAGCCTTTGATTTTATCTGCATCCGAGTTGCTGGCAAAAAATGGAATGCACGTTACCCGTATTGATGATTTGCGACTTGTCAATCCCTTGAGATTCAAATGACAATGACGTGGTGACCACGTTGGAGGAACTAACAAAGGAAGTTAATGCGAAACCTTTTGCTCATATCCTTTAAGAAAGCGGCGATGAGGTTATCAAAAATTAACTTTTTGTTCAAGAATTCTCATGGACATGTGAAATGTCTCAATATACATCCATCGGCAATCTTATTACAGAATCCAAACGATTAACAGCGTCAACAATGTGATCAATCTTCTCTAGTGCTTCTTGGACATTATAACATTTGCGAGGGGTCTGTTAAGCTACAGTAAATACTTCCAAGTTCCCCTAAGGTTGCGAAGGCCTTCAACAAAGTCGGCCATTTTGAATTTCATGTAAAACTGAGCCCCAGCCTTTCTCGGTTACGTCACCTGAAAGTTGTCACCAGACCTCTGAATAAGAAAGGCAGCACTTACGAAAATCGAGGCACCATTTGCGAAAATAAAGGCACCAATTACGAAATTAAAGACACCATTTACGAAATTAAAGGCATCATTTACAAAAATAAAGGCACCATTCACAAGACTAAAGGCATCATTTACAAAAACAAAGTATGAAGCAAAGGTAAATGTCCAAATTGTATTAATGTTTTAATCATATCAGATGTAAAGGCTCCCTGTGGTTCAGGAATGTATTCCAAGAACTTCTGTCACAGGTGGTACAAAGAGTATATCTTTACAGTGATCCCAAATGCGGCTTTACGAATCAAAAGCTTAATTACACAGCTCTGGTTCGCTTTTATTTAATAGGCAACTAAAGGGTAAAACGAGTACTCTTTATTTACTTGCGTACATTAATTTAAGACTCATTAGGTTCTTGAAGGCCTGATCAGGGATTTTCTGGAGTTGGTTCTTCTGGAGCGATCTAAATGAAAACAAAATAGTGGTTTCACTTGAACAAGAGGGACTCAGGAATCGTGCTGTACGTAATGACAATTACAACACAAACATACAGTAAAAATATGCAACAAGAAAATAGTTATTTATATGTTACTCCAGTTCCTAACGTACATTATTTTGAGACTCTTCGTGTTCTTAAAAGCTTGTTTAGGTATTTCCTGGAGGCGGTTCTCGCCGAGTAATCTGAAAAAAAAAATTCGCAACACTCGAATTGCCGTTTGCTCTAAGACTTTCTTGATAAAGTGAAAATCACTTCACGTATTAAAACTGAACAAAATGATATATATATGCGGTAAGGTGATTGGCCAAATAACAAACATTTTACACTGCCGCCGCACGAACTAGAATCCGCTATTTTGGCCAACAGGAGAAAATAGTCCACTTTTTAGCCACTAACTCTATTTTAGAAAAAAACTTCATTGCCACTTTGTGTTAAAACATTTCTCCATTTCTCATGCGAGTTTCTTTGCCTGTCTCTGAAGAAACTACACTGATCTGACCCAAATTTGCATATGACTAAGCGTTCAGTGTTTCGTGACCAGACCATTAGTCGTCTCCTAGAAGAAAGATGTATCGTCTGCTATCCTGCCTTTTAATGCAGAATATCAATTAAGACCAAAATACCATCCCCAAGAAAAGATCCCGTGATATAGTTTAAATCCACCGCGGTTTTACCTGATGTCCAGGTGCTATTAAGGCCTCTTCGCACTCTCTACAACAATTAGGTATTTGCACCGTCTTCTAGTCCATCACACGCTACTTCGCACACAGACCAAATAATTCTTTCTACCCGAAATGGGATATTTCTACAAAAAAGCACTTTTAACCTCCATATATGATATATAAAACTGTTATTCGAAAGGGCCCATTTTAACGTCTGAGTAGTTGAGCTTGGCCCCAGACTGGTGTTAAAGGATGTACCAACTTGAAATGATCAGAATTATGAGGAAATAAGAATTTAACTAAACGATTTAGTGTTTGTGAAACAGGTTAACCTATTTTGCCTGGTGGGGTGGGGGTGAGGTGGGGGGGGGGGGGGGGGGGGGGGGGGCTGGGGGGCGCACTAACTTTCAACATTCATAACCTTTTTTTTATATGAAATCAACACAATCAAAAATGTAAACTTCGCGACTTTTCCTAAAATTTATCTGACAACAATTTGGTATGACATTTTATGATTATATAAATTGATGTTTCCATGGCAACAATATTGACAGCCACGTTTTTTGAAATTTGCATTTTTTTACCTTCAAATTAGAAAAAAAAACAAGTTCATCGTTGCAGTGTGCGGACCGCAAAGGAAACATGTACCATCTAGGTTTCTAAACCCAAAACTGAATGCAACGCTGGTACTACGGCAAAGGGCATATTTATTAATGGCCAATATTTCGACTAATAGTATTAGTCTTCCTCAGGGCCAGGGCTGTATTGAAAAAAAATATTGTAACGGCTCCTTAAATTTGAAAATTACATGGTTATAAATGATTGGCTAATACATGACATGTAGACAGCGCACTTGTAAACATAAGATAAAAATAATATATGACATATATAGTGTATGATACAAAAATGAGTTCAGCGTTCGTTCCTTCGGTTAATGCCTTCTGGTGACAAAGTGTTCCCTCTATGAATTAAAAAGTCCTCGCGTGCTTTTCGACGGGAAGCATTGATGGTAGGCTGCAGTTCAAGCGGGATGAGTCTCATGTCTGCAGAAGAGTGGCCTGGTTAGTTGAAATGTGTAGGGACCGCTGCTGTGGAGTTGGCGTGGCGTGGGTTGTTTGTTCCTTGTCTGCGTTCTGTGAAGCGTTCACGAATCGTGCGTTTGGTTTCCCCTATATACTGTTTTTTACATTTTTTACATTCTATCATATATGCGAGGTTACTAGAATTACAAGTTAAATGTTGTTTTATTTGTCTAATTTCCCCGGTGTTGCTAAAAGTATACGAAGTTCTACCATTGTCAAATGTAAGGGCAGGTGAGACATCCATGAGTGGAGTTGCAGCGGAAAGTGCCAGAGGTGGGCTTTGGTGTCGTTTTAGTGTTTTTTAGTTTAGCTCTAACCTAAAGGTCGCGAAGGTTTGGTGAACGACGGTAAGCGATGAAAGGAATATCTTTGAATATTTTTTGCAGGTGATTTGTGGAATGGAGAATAGGTTGTTTCTTGTGAAGTATTTCTTGAATATCAGGTAGTGCTGGGTTATAGGTGATGGTGAACGGGACTGGGGATTTATCTTTATCCCGATTATGTTCCAGTAATGTCTCACTTCTGGGTATTTGTTTGGCTCTTGAAAATTGCTCTCTCACAAAACGTTCTTTATAATCTCTTTTTATTACATATAATAGACATTGATTTCTTTAAGTTTTTTCAGCAGTTGGGTGGTGTTCTTTACATAAGATGGCAGTGTCTGCACCAGAGGATTAAGATGAAAACTAAAGAACTCTGATATTTTTTCAGTACGATGTCCATTTGCTGAGACAATAGGTCGACCTGGGTTTCCAGCTTTGTGAATTTTAGGCAGGATATAAAAGCGACCAGCTTTTGGATCTTGCGGGGTTAAATAGTGGTGGGTTTCCTTGTCTATAATGCCCTCAGATAAAAGCCTTTTGAGGTAGAAACGGACTCTTTTGTTAACGCTTTCGGTGGGATCTGCATTGACCTTCTTATAGAACTGTTGGTTGTTTAATTGTCTGTAGCATTTGTTTAGATAGTCTTGTCTACATGTCATGTATTAGCCAATCATTTATAACCATGTAATTTTCAAATTTTAGGAACCGTTACAATATTTTCTTTCAGTACAGCCCTGGCCCTGAGGAAGACTAATACTATTAGTCGAAATATTGGCCATTAATAAATCTGCCCTTTGCCGTAGTACCAGCACTGCATTCAGTTTTGTATTTTTACATTCAAGTGACGCCTGGCACGAGATCAGTAGTTAGGAGCGTTGGGGGTTCGGGACCACCAAAAATAAGGCCCCAAATGCCCGAGTTACGCCCTCACACGAGTCATTGTCATTCCTCGTGTGAGGGCGTAACTCGGGCATTTGGGGCCTTATTTTTGGTGGTCCCGAACGCCCCAACGCTCCTAACTACTCACTGTGAATGCTAGTCCGGTACGAGATCACCACCACAGGGAGGTATAGCCAATTGAAGAAATGTAAACCCTGTATATACGGGATGGCACAACCCTGCGCCAACGAACCAATATTTTCCTTTGAGGAATTCAATCCGTTGTTTCCGTTGATAACAGCAGCCGTTCCATCAAACGCCAACACGTTTACGGAAGCTAACGTCTTATTGGATACAGGCTCACAAATGTCTTTTATCCGGAACGTTTTTGCAGAGTCATTAGGTCTAGAAAGAAAGACCCTGGTGTTTCGCACCATTAATATTTGTGGAAAGTCAGAAGTTCTTTTGACTAAGTTGTATAAAGTCCCTCTGTGCACAAGTGATCAAAAGACAGTTCAATCGATACAAGCTATTGGCCTCCCCGAAATATTGACAGAATCCAAAGCTGTAGATATGAATGAGATGGCAATTGTCTTTGGCATTCCGGCGAATGAGCTCAACAGAAAGGCTGGGCCAATTGACATTCTCATAGGAATCAATTACCCTCTTTTCCACATAGGCCAAACGAAAGTGCAGGACAATCTAGTCATTCGAAAAAGTCCCCTCGGCTGGGTTTTATTTGGTTCAAACGTAGAGGAGGCAATCCCCACCCTGGTCCCTCCTTTCTCTCAAACCTCGTAAGAGGGGGTCAAATGCGTTTTTCCCGGCCTCTCCCGCAACGACAAGCGAGACATAACCAATTGGAGAAACCATACACCTCTTGTGTAAACACGATGGCGAACAGAGCTATGGCTGCTGTTGAGTTCTTGTCTCTGAAAGGAATCCCTTTGAAAGAAGGTGATGACTTATACGCAAAGAACAAAGGGACGTACGAATACAACACTTGCAGACATTGTGGTTTAAACTTCACCCAAGGGCATTCTCTTGTCGAGCATCAAAAATACGCTTGCAAGAAGCTGAGAACAGAAAAACACCCGAAAGAGATTTGTCCCGGCTGCAATCGGAGATTATCTAAATCAACGGTTTACAGTCATTTAAGAAATGGTTGCCCTCTCGCGAAAAACAACCCTCGAGTTTTTATACGGCGAGAGGTTGTTCGAGATGTTTTTGCCGAGTCATATGTCAGCCAGCATGAACTGAATGCATGGCTTGACGAGCAAGAACAAGAACCATTTAAAAACAAAAACCTGGAGGATCTCAACCCCTTACCTAGGATCCGAGATTTGAGCTTTGTTTCTGATTTCATCGAAGGCAAGATACCACTCGCAGCTTTTCAAACAGAGTTGTGTGGTTATCACCAATTGAAAAAACGCACGGACTTTGTATACCAATGATGGCGACAACAAAAGCTTTCATGAACTTTCTCAAATCGAGGAACACTGGTCTGAAACAAAAGAGCGCCGACTGGCTCTCAGCCAGACAAAATACAATTGGGGCCTTTGAAGTTTCTGCTTTAACAGCTACTTTGCCGTTCGAAACGCGAAGAAGCTTGCTCTTAAAGAAAATTCAACCCCCGGTTATGCATAACAATGCGGGTTGTACCTGGGGCAATCTGTTTGAGCCTATTATACGCAAGTATTTTGAGCAAAAACATTCTGTTTCCGTTTTTGGTCACAGCATTTCTCTTAATCTGTCAAGCGAGCATCCGCTTTATCGAAAGGTCACTTGTAGCCCAGACGGTTATTTCATGAATAAAGATAACACATTAAATTTGTTAGAATTCAAGTGTCCGTTCAAGCGAAAAATAGCGATGAACAGAATTCCTAGCTATTATCGCGATCAGATACAAACAGGGCTTGCTTTGAGTGGCGACATGGTCTCCAAAGGCTTGTTTGTTGACGGCTATTTCAGAATGTGTTCTTTAAATCAGCTTGAACCAAGTTTAGCTCACAATTCTTTTCTCAACGCCGGAAAAACATACAAGACAAAAAACAAATCAACTCTTGCTTGGGGAGTCTGTTATCTATTCAGTAAACAAAACATCAAGAACAATCAAGTCGGACTTATTGATCTTGGCGCAACACAAAAAATTGCTTTGTTTGAACATGTCATGGGTTCAATTGCCACTAAAGAGATTTGGGTTTCATATGGTAAAATAAGAATGACGTTCACAGAACGTGACGAAAATGCTGAATTTCTACGTTTAAACGCGATGAAAGAAGCGTTCTCTAACCCGCGTAGAGAAGGGCCAAAACCTGTCGCAATGTTCGCTTGGAAATTGCTCGATCTCACTGAAATTTGGGAGTTTAAAAAACCAGATTTCTTGAGGGACATTCAAAGACATATCGAATGTTTTCATGAGAATTTATCAAAACTGAAAGGAAGAATCAGAAATTATACTTACACCGATGACTCTGCCACAACTCCAAACACAGGCGACGACAAGGCCTTTTTGGAAGCTTTTTTAATGAAGCAAGCGGCAATGCTTACTCCAGAGTTCTGAATACATTATTCCATAAAAATTCGTTTTTGATTATCATCGCATCAGACATCAATTGTTGTCTCAGGTAATTAATAATCACTCGTTGCCGGGCTTCAAGCGGTGTTATAATGTTCAGGATTTTGTAGATCACAAACGTATAAGATATTCTCGGAAGCCGAGCTTCTATTTCTTTGAAGACACGTTTCGTTTCATGGATTTGATCGAGAGTCAACTGTACAGGCAGATATTTGAGCTTTTTTATAAGCCTGTCCAACGCATAACCAAACACATAACTTCGTCCCGACCGATGACTTGGTTTGTGGAAATTGTTTTGCTCCGTACATTCCGGAGCATCATCGAGCACTTCCACACGGCTGCATCTTTTACAATAAAGTTCACAAGAAATGATTGATTGCAAAAGGGAGCCACCACAGTCATAACAATACAGGAGTCTTCGGTCACGGCGTTCACGGCGTTCACGGCGTCTTCGGTCACGGCGTTCAATCTCCATGTCATTGTAATGTTTTTGTAGATATTGCTGCCCAATCTCTGCCAACCCCACATCTTCGCACAACTGATAAAGTTTTTCCGGCAGGCACAAGCGGTGTATTTCTTTTGTGTAATCGCTGCCGTATAGCGAGCGGAGAATGGTAAATTTGTGTTCTTTGTCAAGTTCATTGAGCCGTGCGCCAAACTCAGTCATGTCTATATTTAGAGATTACAATTTTTCAATTGGGGTTTCCCGTGACTTCCGGTATTGTTGTGTAAAGGCCGTATTTAGAAAATTACAACTTTTCGAAGCTTCTCGGGCATACCGAAGCGCCCCACAAATACCGAAGCGCCCCAACTTTGTTGAAAAAAGTTTTTCTGGGGCGCTTCGGAATTTATTTTTTGAAAAAGTTTTTTGGGGGCGCTTCGAAATTTATGGGCGGGATTTTTCCCTCAAGATTTGTAGATTAAAGCCAGAGTTTAATCTCTCAAATCGGATTTGGAGGCTGCGGCGAGAAGTATCTTTTTTTGCAACTCTTCTTTGACTTCCTTGCGAAGTTCCTTTTTGAGTTTCTCGAGGTCTGGCGCTTGTGTTTGAGTGCCAACATTTTTTTTAGCCTTAACACCATCCCTGATTGCAGCTTTGAGTTCGTGATATTTTTCCACCTCACGAGTAATTATGGTGAATTCTGCATCACTGATCCTCTTGTCTTCCAGAGCCTTTGAGACCAGTTCATTGACAGAGTTGCGTTTAGCCAGGGCCAGTGTATAGATTTTCTCGTGTTTGGTCACTTTTCGCTCTAATCGCTTGTTAGCAGTTGTAAAGAGGACAGCCCGCAAAGCGTGGCGATGCCCGCAAGTGCTGGACTTATAACAATTCCTAATCCGGTCAATGCAGTGGCAAGGGCCCCTGATGACAGCCCAACAGAAAACGACCCAAGGCCAACCGCAGAGTAATGAACTAAGGTTTGGGTTCGTTTGTATTTCTTTGCGACTTGTCTGTAGTGCTCGGCTTCGTCAGACAACGCCTTCAGCAAGTCAGAGATCTTTTTGAGCCGGAAGTCTTCTGCATTGATTTGAGTGATCTCACGCATAGGGTATAGCTGTTGTGTCTCGCTGTATTCGGGGGCAGATGGAAGCACATTGGCAGAACTCATGGCGTGGGGTATATATATGATTTTTTAATTTATCTCGATTTCAAATTCCAAAGGCGCGCCATTGAAGTTGAAGAGGTCATTGTTCTCATCCCGCACAGACAGTGTTATGCTGTTTACATAATCACTAGACGAGACGTCACGCAAGACGTTCTGCTGTGTTGTCTCGTAAAACATCTTTTCAAAGGGCTTTCCCCGAATATCAAACCGAGCCAAAACTGTCGAAGGCTTGCCATTGAGGAGGTTTTGTTCTTTATCAACCAGATCACAGTGGATGAAGTAAGTGCTTGGTGCCCTTAAACGCTTGACGAAGGTTATTAGCATCAATACAGGTCTTATGCCAAGCAATTCTGCCAGATTATCACTAAGTGTCACACTGCTGCTGTTATTCTGAATGATCATGGCCCCATATGACCCGTTTGTTTCAATTGTTAGATTTAAACGACTGTTATGGTCTTTTAGGCTTTCAAAGTCTTTCGCTAAACTCTCAATAGTGTGATGACCTGGAAGTAAGGTTGCGCCACGTGATGAACCATTAGGGGGAGGGTCTGTTGGTGAAATCTTTGCTTCTTCTTTCAAAGTATGCCACGAGTTGAAAATTGAGCAAGAGACAAGCCGGATATAATTCGGTTTCGGCAGTAGGTGGTCGAAATAGATCGTGTGAGGGTTCGAAGACGTGACAATTGTTAACACAACCATGATTGTGTATATAAGGACATTTTAAAATATAAATGTATACAATCATGTTTGGCAGACGGCCTGGTGGATTTAATCCTAATTCAAATCTTGGCATCTCCATCGGCGGCCACAATTACGGACCCCCGCCTCCTTTTTATTCGCCTCCAAACGCCTATACCCATGTGGCGCCAAAGCCACCACCTCCTAATCCTGAAATTGCTTGGATTAGATCGCCGGAGGCAGCAAAGCTCTCTGCTGCGGCCAGGGCCAAGGCGATCTCAGACTTTAAAAAGCGTTTCCCTCGCGCCGATATGTCTCACTTTGAAGTGCAAGTAGAGTTTGGCGACGACCACAAAACCACCACAGGTGAAGTGCTTTACAAAGAGGGTCAAGGCTCATTGGCACTTATCACAGAAATACCCCACAAAGATTGGACTGGCGCCGAAAGAGATGCTCTTGGCTTCCATTATGATGGCGGGTTCCCTTATCAGTTATCGCTGGGGCAACCAGAAAAGTCAATCCCGACTGTTGCTTTCGACACCACAATAGACAAAGACATGATGATTGGGGCAATCTTGAATGACAAAGAGCAAAAGATTTATGTCACTCCAACTGAGTATTTCACAACTAAATACAGAAACATATTCAGGGACACACAGATATCATTCACAACCGCCAAATACGGTCGAAAGTGGATGGGTGGCCCTCATATGAGCTTTTGGCCACAACAACTCTCCTTCGCCCTGTGGTGTGCAACAACCGGCTGTGGTATCTCGCGTGACATTCTCTTCGATAAGAACTCCAGTCTGTCCCTAACCCCACAGCTCCGGTCGTTTTACCGGTTTCACGTTTATTTCACAACAAGGCGAATACTCTACCAGATGGGCGGGGAACAAAGCGTGAGTGCTTTGCCAGACGATCCCCCATTTAACGAGAAAGACAACAAATACAACATCGACGCGTACAAGAAGATTTGCATAGAGTTCGGCATCGACCCCAGTTCTGACTTCCGTTATACATACGGCAAGAACCACGGACTTGGGAATGTCTACATTTGGGAATACGGGAGTGGCCCCACATCTACCGATTACACTTATCCAGACTCTGATCTAGCTCTGTTCGATGATGAGCGAGTTACTGACAGAAAAAACCCCAATTATCGTGCCAATGGAATATCTTTTGTCCGCAACGACCAAGGGGCGGACACCCAGTTCGAGCACTTTGTGCCAAATTACGCACAGGGGCTAACACAGCCAGGGCTCGCGCGTATGAACCAATCAATCGAGGCCTTTGTGTACTGCATTCTTGGTTCACAAGCCAAAACCCGCAGCAGCATCATTGGAAAAGGAGGCCGGGCGTTCGAAACGCAGAGAGTCTTCTTGGTCCATCTAGAGGAGGCCATAATCCTGAACGACATCTCAACAAGCGTACAGCGTTACCAGCTTGCCATCCAAGCAACGAAAGTTCGCTTAGACTTTGCGACAGCTCCCGGAAGCTGGCTCATGCCTTCGCGCATGATTATCAACACAGAGAGCGTGATCGGGTATAACAACAATCTACAGGAAGGCAACGCAAGGGATGAAGCTGGGCGTGAACAGTGGTGTTAATCTGGGCACGAAAAAAGCCTCCCTTCGCCACATGGACGGTGGACCAACAAAGATCAATCCACCAAACAGCCACCCATCAAACCCGATACATAAACAGGCTACACAGACACAGGGCATCGCCCCCAAACCGAAGGCCACACCACAACCCACACCCACACCAACACCACAATCAACCCCTGCACCAACACCCGAACCGCAGCCAGACCCGCATCACGTCTCCAAGGCAGTCGTTGCTGTGGGTGCGGTTGCTTTGGGAGGGCTTTTTCGTTTGGTTGAGATAAGTTGTTCAAGACTTCGAACGCTTGGTGATCCTTTCAACAAGGAAGGCCACCACGGCAAGGATGAGTAACCAGGCATGTTCACCAAGAAAGGAGATGACCGACCCGGCCGCTTTGAAGATGAAGCTCACAATTGAGCCAATGAGGCCAGGTAGTGCGCTGGCTGCCTTTTTGCCAAGCTCTTTAAGCCCATTGCCAATAGCCTTGGTGGCCTTTGCCAGGCCGTTCAAGGTGGCGAGCACAACAGCGCTGATGGTGATGCCAGCTGACAGAACAATCGCTTGCAGGGTCCATCCGTATTTCTTGAAGATTTCTCTGACCCTCTCTCTCAAAGACAGGGCTTGTTCACGCACCTCAACCTGTGGTCGGAGCCTTGCAAGCTCTTCTTCTCGCTCAGCAACCCGGGCCTCCGCGGCTTCTCTTTCAGAGGGAGACGTGTTCTCATCCTCTATGACGCGTTTATCCTCCTCATTCTGTCGTTTAAGCTCGGTTTCTCTTTCGTTTAACTCATCAAGAGGTTTAGTTGAGTTTAGCCTTGCTTCAACTTCATTTCTTTCCTTCTCTTTAGCAGAAAGGCGTGTTCTGAGTTTGTCAACCTTTGCCTGTTCTTGGTCTCGTTGTTGTTGTATTTTTTGAAGGGCACCTACTTCTTTTTTCTGGTTTTGAAGATCTCGTTGAAGATTCTTTTTCACCTGTTTTAGGCGGTCTATATCGGCTTGATTTTCAACGCTTGAACCGTGTTCCTGCTCCAGATTGTCAATCCTCGCTTGAGTTTGTTCATTTTGTCTCTGAGGTTTTGACCTCATTTGCTGTGTTGTTGTTCCACAGCAATCCTTTCATTCTCCTTCGTTGTTTTTCTGCCTCCTTCAATCTTTGTCTTTCTTTTATTGAGGCATTCGCTTCAGAGACAAGCTCTTCAGCGCTTGGGCAAGGGATGTTTTGAACTTGTCTGTGAACGATTTAAGAAAGTACCATCTTGCTTGAAAATGAGAGTTTCCACCTTTTGGTCCAAAGGAAACTATTTTGTCAGAATTTCTGGTTTTTTACCGAAACCACTTGGGCCTAATTTCGGGATATTTACTTTTGGAAACTTCTTTTTGATCCAGTCCATGGCTTTATCGACCATCTCTGCTTTATCAGTTGCGTCTGAGAAGTCACTAGAAGAGGGATGGTTTTCAGGGTCACCTGGCAGCCCGCTTTCTTCGCGAGGAAATTGTATGCATTTCATGCTGCTCGCCGACATGGTATGGGGTGGATGTGCCGCCTGGTTGAAAGGGTGTTGTTGTGTCAACTTCTTGTTCGTCATCGTCGTCATCATCGTGGTCAATTCCATGGTCAACCCAAGGATTATCGGGCATATCTCCTGGATCAAAACCGCCTTCAGCCATGATGATATATAAATATGAATTTTAAAAACACAAATATATACCATGCTGTGCAACCGAATCTACTTCCATCTCACAGTGAAAAGACACTGGGCGCCATGGCAGAGCGAACCGTCAACGCATCACATTCAACCCATCTGAGGCCAACCCCGGCGAGACACTTTATGTCTCTGTGCCCAAGCTGGGCGAGCACGATGTCATTGTGTCCGGCTCACTTGCCTGGTGTTTAACATCAATCTCTCCGGCGGCCATGCAAACAATTATCTCGTGCAAAATGTTTCTCGGGCCCTGGTGGACAGATTCGTTGTAAAGTTTGCAGCCACCACTGTCCAGGACACGGTTGGGTACGACATCTACAAGATCTTCGAAGACTTATTCAAATCAACCGATGAGCGGGAAAATATGCTTATGGAGGGCATCCAGAGTGTGGATTTGTGCAAGATCCGCTCTGGTGCTGGCGACAAGAAGACCTCAGGCGTGGATGCAGAGAACAAGCTGGAGACAATATACAAGAATAAGTATCGCATCAACTGGATCACCAAATCTTAACTGCACGGTGTTATATATCCTCAAGCACTGTATAACGATCTGGTCTTCGAACTAACCCTCGCCCCGCAAACCAAGTTGTCCGAGGCTCAGACACAAGCAAGCTCGTGTACAAGTTGGAAAACATCCAGCTGGAGTATGAGACGATCAGAAGTAAGAGCTGGCCGATGAGGCAACAAGCACTTACACCAGTGGCAAGGGTTCGCTTATGACCTGGTAATGCGAGATCGGGTGCATCCCTTCTCAAAAAGTGGTGACACTCGGCTGAATCTTCGGGTTAACCCACAGCGCCGGTCTCTCAAGGGCATCCTCTTGCTGTTCATCAACCCCTACACGGCGGGTGCCAGGGACTCTGAGAACTATTTCAACCCAGACATCACCAAAGTGAAGGTCACAGTCAACGGTGTTCCAAACAGGATCTACAACGAGGGCATCAGTGGTACAGACATGTGGAGAGAGATACCCGGCATTTTACCCCACACACGGACGGCAGGCCTAACATGAACTTGACAAATATCTCACAGGCAACAAGTTTGGTCTCTGGATTGACCTGCGGTCCATGGGGACACAGCCCTGCACGGCGGTGGCCAAAGGCTCGTCAACACACAGGATGGCGTGCAACTCGAGATCGAACGAAACGGCACAGGCTCGGGAAACGCACTCTGCCACATCTTCACCCTCTCAGACTCACAGATGAACATCATGGACAGGCAGCTGGAATCTGTACAGTACTAAACGCATAATATACCATGGCCACAAAAAACAAGATCAACTTCTATGCAACGGCTCCCCTGCCATCCAAAGACCTGTCACACAATGAAATACAAAGACTTCTGGCAAAGGCCCCTCCCCCAGCCAGTTAACAAACCAACTAATATAGGTGTTGGTTATGGACCCAAGAAAGCTGCCATTCAATGCACTAATCGTGGGCCCCACTAACTCTGGCAAGACACAGTATCTTCTCTCCCAACTGCGAGGCCCCTTTAGGGTTGTTTTGATTACATCGTTTTATTCTGCCCCACATTTGTTAAGAACAAGACATACGATGGCTTCGTGGACCGCGATCCCGCATCTTCGTGATTGTCTGCCAACAGCATGAGATCGAAGACTGGTTGAGCTGGCGAGCTTCTTTTTCACATGCACCAACACTTTATTCATTCTCGATGACTGCGCCGCCTCCAAAGATGTCAAAGGCCGCACGGCCAGCTGGTCAATCTGGGTTCAGCGCAAGGCATGACGGCATATCCGTGTGGGTCTTGACCCAGCAGATCACCAGCATTGCCAAGCCATATCGTGACAACATTGCAGCGATCGTGCTCTTTTACACGCCCTCCAGCAAGACAACCAAAGCCATATTCGAAGATTATGCCGGCGAGCTCTCCCACGAGGAGTACAAAGTTTATTGCAAGGCTCAAATCCCGCAAGTTCTCCCACCTGGTTTTCTCTTTGAGATACCCGTATGGAATTGAGTACAAAGTTTAAACACACATATATACCATGAATGCGCCAACCAGCCTACACAAACTGTGTGTGCTTTCACAGCTTTTGGATGAATTGCACAAACACACACTTGAGGTGCAAAACAAAATTATCAAAGCCGCTGGTGAGGAAGATCTGCGCCTCATGCTTCTGGCCAGATATCCTTGCGGTTGAATTCTATGCCAGACACCATGGCGGGGCTTATACGAGAGCTTGAAACCCTTTTGCCAGACATCAAGAGAATTATTGAAAATAAAAACACATATGTATACCCCTGATGGCAGAAGCAGCTGAAGACAGGCCGTCTTGAACGAAGTAATGCAGATGCTGGAGGCCACCCCTGGTGCCGCACCTCCCACAGGGTAGTTGGTGACAATGACATTCCTGCCAAACGTGAGAAGCTGGCAATCCTTGTTTCAACTGGCAAGGCCAAAGAAGCCATCGGCGTGCAGCTCACACACGATCATGTCAAGCGGTTGTCAGACAAGGACGTTGACAAGTACTGCAAAAGGTACGAGGCCTACGTTGGCAACAAGACAACCGAATCCCTAGTTGATTCAGCATCACATCATACCAAAGGCGTTGGCATGGTGATCCCGGTTGAGATGTGGCGGAATTGCAGAAAGAACTCAAGAACGACTACATCATCAACCAGGAGCTGTCAAATCTTGCTGGGGCTTGCCGTGCGATGCGGACGATGGCTGGCGCTTGCCAATGCTGCTCTCATCACAACAAAACACATCAAGTTTGAACGAGAGCCTGATCACAAGCCTGATTTGATAGAATTGGAACCACCAGCCACACATCCAACCAGAGACAGTGAAGGCTATCCACTTGAGGGACTTGATGAAGTTGGGTTGGGACCTGGGGTGACCTCACAGCATCCTTGAAGAAACCTGACTGGAACCTGGCTGGAACCTGGCAGCACACTTATCACAAGATAAATTAAAAATCATATATATACCCGCGATGGCCACACAACTCGAGACGATACCTGAAGAAACTCCAACTCCAACTCCAACTCCAACACCTGCACGGGTTACCTCTGAGACCCCGAAAACAAAGCCCGCAACAGAAAAGAACCCTGGCCGCGTTGCTTCTGGCAAAAGGCTAGCAGAACGCAACCGCCTGGCCCGTGAAGCAAAGAAAAAGGCCGAAGAACAAAAGCCTGCACCATCAACAAGTGAAAACAATTCTGCAACAAGTGGCACAACAAGTGACACAACAAGTGACAGCAACAACAACTCAATCTTTTATATTCTGGGGTTTGCAGGGTTAGTTGTCTCTGCTGCTGGTGTTTATTACCAACGCGAAGCCATAATGCAAAGGATTGGACGCAAATCAAACACACACCAGCAACACCAGCAAACACACCACCAGCAGACACACCCGCTGCAACGCCGCCCCCCATCTCGAATTCCGGTAAGACAAGGAATTAAATACATGGAATAAAAAAAAAAAAACATATATATACTGATCATGGTTTTTTTCCGGGATGTGTTTGGTGCTGCTTTAATCGGAAGCGTGCTTGTTACTTGGTATGAAGTTACCGTGACCGCCTTTGAAACAGTTTACCTCTTGTTAAGGGACAGGCACAACGAGCTCGATGCTGAGGCCGAGGCCCGACTCCTAGAGGCCGAGGCTCGAGGTCGAGAGGCCGAGGCCCGACTCCGAGAGGATGAGGCCCGACTCCGAGAGGATGAGGCCGAGGATTGAGCTTGAACGAGACGACAAAGGCACAAAAGGTTCTGTCAGAAAAATAAAAATCATATGTATACTGGACACAAACCATGTCTGACAACAAGCTTGTGAAGTCTATCCTCGACGCCGCAACAATCACTGGACTTGTCGCCGGTATTGGTTGGATTGGGAAAAAGACCATCAAAGAAAACTTCACTGCCGACCCTCGACTGGATTGCAGCCAACGATCGTAAGGAACACCAAGCTAGCAAAAACTTCCAAACCACTGACCAAGCCCTGGTCTTGTATAACCAGATGCACCAAACGCAACCAGATAAACAAATCAAAGACAACAAAGAGCCTGTCTTCTCGGACTTCTACAAGCCCAGCCCACAACAACAGAATGGTGAACTTGCGTTCATTGGAGGCACTCTGCTTGCGGGTGGGTATGTGGCTTATCGCTTTCTTTAAACACAAACAACACAATACATAAGTATATACCACGCGCACTCCTATGGAGACGAAACTCTCTAAGATCTATTTCAGCCCGAAAGGGTATTGGAAAGGGCTTGCTGCTGTCAAAAAGCTAGCTGCAGCGGCAAAGGTCTCTGATGATGTCGCAAAGAAATGGCTGGTCAAACAAGCCCTTTGGCAAGTTTACCTCCCGGCGCCACGCCATATCCCTCGGCCCAAGTTTGATGTCTCATCACCCAATGCAGTGCATCAAGCAGATCTTCTCTTCCTGCCCCACGACAAACGTCCTCGTGGGAGAAAAGTGTACAAATACGCATTAACCCTTGTGGATGTGGCTAGCCGTTTCAAAGCAGCAGAGCCTCTGACTTCGAAAGAGTCTGAAGAAGTCTCAAGGGCATTTCAGAAGATTTACAGACGTGGGCCTTTGAAATGGCCTCAACTCTTGCAAATTGACCCTGGGAAAGAGTTTATGGGTGCTGTGACAAAGACCATGGAAAACAACAAAACAACCATTCGTCGCGGGCGGGTTGATATCCACAGAGACCAAGCAATTGTGGAGAGATTTAATCGCACCCTGGCTGAAAGGTTATTTGGTTATCAGTATGCCGTTGAAATGAATATGTCCTCTGGCCGGTCGACTGCTTGGGTCAAAAGACTGCCAGATGTTGTCTCGGCCTTGAACAATGAAGTAACAAGACTCACTGGCAAGAAGCCAAAGAATGCAATCAAAGAGAAAGCAATATCATCCAAGCCTGCGACTCCATATGCTAGGCCTGTTGGGGTGAATGAGAAGAAGCTCCCACCACGGGTGAGTGTGAGATATTTGTATCAGCCTGGCGAGCTGGAAGGGGGTGGGAGACGTGCGACCGACCCGATCTGGTCTTTGAAGGTCTATCAAATACAAAGGATTAACCAAGCCGAATGAGCCAGTGGTTTATTATCTCTACAACGGGCCTAAGCGAGGCTTCGTTCGTGAGGAGCTGATGGTTGTGCCGCCGGGCACTCAGTTGCCACCGATATCTTTGTGACCATATGCCAGCGTGTGGATGCCATCCTCCTTAATCCAGCGCTTAGAGTCAAAGGGAGAGAGCGTTGTCTTGGTGATGTGCTCGCCAAAGATTTGGTGGCCTTTGCTTCTGAGCCTGTCCATCCCGTGCTTGAAGGTTCTCCTGTCGAAGAGGGCGTCCTTGTAATTCTGGTGGGTGATCTCTTTCTTTGTGACAACCTTGGTGGTGCCCTTTGCTTTCTTGATTTTTTTGTCGTCATCAAGAAGGATTGAGTATATCTTCGAGCGAAGACACACAGTCTCCGAGATCGGCTTACCTGCGCACTCGTCCTTCTTCTTGCCGATGACCTTCTTGTTCTTCTGGCTGTGGAGTGGATGGTCCTTGGGATAATCACTTGTGTCGTAGAGTTCATCCAGAAGGTTCTCCATGTCTTTGTAGACATCATCCGTCTTGATCTCGAGGAGCAGAGAGTCTGTGTCTGTGTAGAGTAGGTCTACACACTGGCCATATTTCAGCTTGAGATGCTTGTAATAAAAGTCATACATCAGTGTTTTGGATAGATCAAGGATGCACATGCCTGTGTAAACTGGGCGGTTGAATTTGATTTTCTCCTTGTGCATCCGTAGACCCGCTAGTTTGGGCCCAAAGATAGTTGCTCTGGAAAACAGCGGGCTTGCGATGAGCTTTCTCATCTTGTCCTGCTCGTGCGCCCGTACAAGCTTCATGTCAATTCGGTTTCTGAGGTTCTCCATTGTCTTACCGAAGACTGAGTTGTTCATGAGCTTGAAGAAGTTCTTCTCAAAGTCGGAAGTGGCCTTCTTCCTGAGCTCGGTGTTCAGGGAGATGTATGGCTCCATCCAAGCACTCTGCTCGAACTTGAGCATTTTGTGGATTTTCGTCAACTTCATCCCAAGATCCAGGTACTGCTGGAGATTTCTGTAATGCAGCACGTACCGGGATTTGTTGTTCAGGGTAAGGAGCAACTTCTACGTCTTGTCTTTTGGCTGTCCCTCTGCCAAGGCCCTTTGGTATGGCGACATCCATTCCTTTGGAACGACATGACTTTCTGGGGCAAGAGGATAAGCGTTGTGCTCATCATGCAGCTCCTCGGGGTACTCAAGATCAACCTCGAGAATGTAACCAATCTTTCTGTTTGGCCTCCATCTCCTGATCTGGTGTTGTGTTGGAAAGACAGGGCACCATGTGAAGTTGCCAACTGGGAGAGGCTGACTCATGGCCCATCCATAGAGATTGTTCGCGTCGAGATACATGATGTAACTTGACTCTTCGTCAGGGTTGTGGTCACGAAGATAGGGGTTGTTGGCCTTACAGTGCCGCCTGCTCTCCATGGATATGCCGCCTCGCAAGCCTCTTTCAACAAAGAGGTGCATGTTGACGTCTGTGAGAAGCTCCAGGTTGATTTTCGTATACCTGAGAAGAGCGTCCCATGAGAGACCAGGGCTTGTATAATAATGTGCCGAGTCAAGCTTGTAATGTTGAAGACATGTCTTTCTGAAGTTCTCGAAAACATCAGCCAGAAGAAGCACATCTGTCTCAAGGTAGAGGTCGTGGTAATCCCCCAGCGTCTTGCATCCAAATACCTCCCACACTTTTTGCGCGTGGGCGTATTCTTTGTCTGAGATGCCTTCCTTCTTGAGCTCGCTGTAGAAGGCATCCTTCGGCGGTAGAGAAACCTCATCGAATCGAGCCCAAGAGTCCATGTATTCGTATGGATAAATCCCTTTTTGCAGGAGAAGGCCGCGTCTGGCTTGGTTCTTCTCGTGGCTTGCCGTGATTGTGAAGGACTCTGGCTTGTTTGCTTCAACCAGGGCACTGAGGCTTGACTGCATGAACTGCAAGCTGTCAATGAACCTAAGCTTACCGAGGGAGAAAGAGATGTATTTCTCCATGTTGTTTGGGATGCATTTCAACTTGGAATGCACATCCGCAATTCCACTCATGATGTGGTGTGCGTCATAGCCCTTCAAGTTGTGAAAGACAACCGGGATTATTTCCGTTTTCGGGTTGGTTCGGAAATAGTTGATGTTACAAGAACTGTGAGCCGCGCCTTGATACTTGCCTGTGATGTGGCAATGATCTTTGACTGCGTCACGAACAGAGTCTTGGATAAGGGGCTCATGGCAGTAGAGACAATCGACTTGCTCTGGTAGGTTATCAGGGGGTGCCTTCCTTTTGTTCCATGGCCCGATGAATGGGTACACTTCCGGTTCGCTATCATAGCTGCTGAGAAAGACTTTGAATGAATCTTTGTAGCATTTGTTGGTGAACCTATGAACCAAGCCCTCGTATTCTCCAGTGTCTGGGGAATAGATTGCAATAGCATCCCTGAAGTTGTCCTTGATGAGAGGCTTGTCACAGATGTGGCAATCTGTTGAATGATCGAACTCTGCCCAGTCTGCTCTTCTCATGGAGAGTGGTGCCTTGTGTTTCAACTCGTCTCTAATCACTCCTTCCAGCTGTTGAAGACTGGCAAGAAAGACTGACACAGCGTCCTCTCCTCTGTTTAGATAAGGACCCTTTGTCTCTCCATCAGAGCGAACAGCTAACATGCAGAACCCACAGGGCTTATGCACTGATGTTTCAGTGGTGCTGCTCTGTTGGGGATCTGGTATACAGCCGTGGACATTTTCGACAATGCTTTCGAAGTCAGCATATATGACCCAAGGCTTCTTCATCTGGTTTTGGAAGTTCTTGAAGTGGAGGAAGTTTTCGCCTTCTTTTGGCATTTCAGCTCGTGCCGGCCTGCCTTTGACTCCTCTGCAATAGAATAGATGATCGGTGAGAACCCGTTCTGAAGAAAAGGCTTGGAGGCACCTGTCACAGTGATGCATGCGACGCCTTGCGTTGAACTCGCTGTGTAGAAGCCTGCTCATGCTCTTGATGAAACAATAATGTGAGGTGCGAGTGTTTGTGAGCAACATCAGATTAATCCTTCGCAGATTGGGATCTTCTAGCTCACTGACTCTGATCACAACCACCTTATTGTTCTTGTATCCATAGATGTTGATTGGAAGATTGTTTTGACGTTCAACCTTAGAAATCTGACTCAGTGGTGTTGGAAAATCAACTCCAGTTAAGTCTAGACCATCATCAATGGGATAACTGCCTGGCCTGTCTGAGTGAACATTTGCAGGAAACAATGCCGATCATAGTGCCCAGCGCAGACACATGTTATCTCTGTTCTTCACATTGATGATAGCCTGCTTTGGCCTAAGTTTTGATGGGGTTGGGATAAATGTGCCACCTCGTAGAGGATGGTATGTTCCGAACTCAAGGTAAACAGTTTTGATGTTCTCAATCACCCAACCAGAGCCCAACTGCTGCCATCTGGCAATCTCTTCCTCAAAACCATTGACAATGTCTTCCAGGGTGCCCTCCTGTCGAAGCTGATAGAGATGTGTTACAATCAGTGGATTGGTGTTAGAAAAGAAGTGATTAATTTCTCGTCGTCCATCATCGCCTTCCATTGAAAAGTCTACACCGAATGACAAAGTGACCTTCACCCCGCCAAGTTCTGTGACTTCGCGTGCAATTTTCTGGAGAAAAGCCGCCCGATTAGTTATGAAGAATGAATTGAGGTCCTTGATGGGGTAACCAGCAGGGACGTTCATCTTGTAACCATGCAACCAATTGCCGAAGTAATCGTGGTTCCTTGGATTGAAGTCAAGACGTTGAGCCGCCATGTTATATACAGGGTTTTTTATTTTCTTCAATTGGTGGTCTCGTACCGGGCCTCTGTGCCATTGCCATGTGGGTGGGTATGCACAGGGGTGGGGTTTATTCAATTGGCTATACCTCCCTGGGGTAGTGGTCTCGTACCGGACCAGCATTCACAGTGAGTAGTTAGGAGCGTTGGGGCGTTCGGGACCACCAAAAATAAGGCCCCAAATGCCCGAGTTACACCCTCACACGAGGAATGACAATGACTCGTGTGAGGGCGTAACTCGGGCATTTGGGGCCTTATTTTTGGTGGTCCCGAACCCCCAACGCTCCTAACTACTAGATCTTTCACAAGGAAGATCCGGCAACTACCAGCAAGTTTAATTTCTGCGTCGTGTGGACCTCTGCATTCAAAGGTATAAGTTTGCGTGTACGCCCGAGGGTTAATGTTCTTGAAGGTTGAAGCTTCAGGAACTTGTTATGATACAAGGAGGTGGGTGGCTGCAAAACCCACCAACCGATACCCCTCCCCCCCCCCCCCCCCCCCCAACCATCAGACCCCTCTCCGTCGTGAATGCATTTCTCTTTTCTTCCGCCTCTGATCTCCTCCAATGTTATATTGGTGTGTTCAAGGCTGTAAGTCACTCGTTCAATTAATGTGATAAAAAAAAAACGAAATAAAAACTTAGTAAAATCATACTTACAAATATCTAAGACTTGTAAGCTTAGCAAATGTGTCATTGTGTAGGACAGTTATGTTATTGTTGTGCAAGAACCTGAAAGAAAACAAAAAAAATCTCTAATAAAAGTCAAAGCCATACAAATTCAAAATCAACTCTCGGACGTACAAGTTAATTATCCATAACATATCAACTGTCAGTCCATAGGGTTTTGCTATGTAGCAATATATTCACATTGTTTTGTCTTCAAATAAAGCCTTTGAAGTCCCATACAAGATAAGATGGCCATGGGACTATGATGACGTCATACGACGCATTATGACGTCACTTATGTGTTAGGCCACCACTTTGGATGCGCCATTTTGGGTTTTATGAATACAACAAAAAATCACATGTGACCGAGAAAACAATGGAAAGCCATTAAATAAATTACATAAAGTTTGTTTCCTGTTAAAGACTCTCTGTCGACCGGCATGCACTTCGCGCGTTTGTTATTGTTTTCATCGATTTCAGGCCGTCTCTCAATGTGATTCAAGATGACGGCCATAAGTGAGGCGACGGCGAACAGCTCAAAAGAGGCTGATTTTTTTTCCGTAGAAATGCCCCGGGAAGACCAGCCTCCAAGGATAAACAATTATGGAAGTGTGGTAAGTTTTTTGTTCGATAAACACGAACTTACCTGTTCGCGGCTTTTCGTCATTTTAGACAGCCGAGTCTGAGCTAGAAGATCAGCCAGAAGATGTAGGAGAAGCAGATCGAGCCGAATAGATCTTATTTTAACAAACCAACCAAACCTGCGGATTGAGGGAGAGATCCATGATAACAAAACAGCCAGAATTTTTTCCTTTATTCGCATGCCAATGACCTATTGCAGAGTGGAGCTGTAGTTTCCCGATTAGACAAGTATCACTACAAAGATAGGAGGATGCTTTCCATGGCCTTGAGATAGTTTTGCCTTGCCCATTCTTTATTTGCGTAATTATATACAGGTAAGATTTGTACCATTCTCTTCTCTTTCACTACGTTCAGCCGAATAGAATACATGTCTATGACATGCTAAATGGTTACAGCTGTATAGGGAGAGGCCGACCAGCCATACAAGCTTTATTTGATTTCATGCGAATCAAAACAATTTTTCATTTTACAATAAGTATCATTAACACTGCATAAAACAAAACTTGTAAATATAGTAACCAAAGCGACTACACGCCGGACTTGAAAAATCGGACCATGTCCGCAAACATGTTCTCCAAACCAAGTTAGTGTTAGTCAAATAACTCCCTGAAGGTTAAGGAAGAGCTACATAAAGGTATAAATTGATTGATTGATTGAATAGCAGCGAGCGGGGGGCGGGTGGGAAGTGAGCTTGTAACTGGTGGCGTCAATGGGTGAACCTCATGGAAACGAGCAATATAACTAGCTCGAACTCCCAAGGGGAATTGAGAATAACATTGCCATGCCGCAATGTCAAGAAATACGAATATCTCTTAGTTACAGTATAAAAATAAAAGATATTCCAGTTGGGTTTAGATAATGAAACCAGTCTAAACAATCAGCAGGCCATGATTATAAGAGTAATGAGGAAAATAATCTCTTTGTTTTTAATTTATAAATTTTTTTAACATTTATGTCAGATTGATATATTAATTATATGCAGTCTAGATATAAATTTTTATTGTGATTGGACCAAACAGGGTTAAAAAAAACAGAGGGTTTTGAAAGATTATATCTAGAATAAAAAGGTATCATGTAAGTACCACACTCGACTTGCAGCAAATAAAGAATGGGCAAGACAAAACTACTTACTCGCAGAGCTTCTTGCAATCAAGAAAGGCGAAGATTATGCTACCACTATTTCCTGGATCAGAACGAAAGTCTACTTCGCAATCTTGAGATCAGCCCTACTATGCCTCGGAGGTTCTCGTTCAAAGAGGAGAGTCGCCATGGACTTACAAAACACGGACTTGCAAGTTGAGAGTGGACGTGCAGAATTTAGCTAGATTTATTTTTTCCCTTTATTTTTATCTTTCGTCATGGACTTACAAACACGGACTTGCAAGTGCAGAAATTAGCCATATTTTTTTAAAAATATATATCTCCCATTTAACTCCAACATTTTCAGCTATTCTTTAAATATTTTTTTTATCGCAAAATGTATATATAGTAATGTAATTCTTTTTTAACTTTCATTTATTTTTAAGTATCAATTTATAGCTATTGTAAATTATTATTATTGCTATCATGTAAGGCTAAACAGAGGTTTAGGATTTAATTCAAGATTAGTGTATTCTAGGAAATACCCAAAAATCTTATGTATGGGACCAGGTAGCATAATCAATTATTTATTTTAGATTAAAATTAATTTTACATGTACTTTAAAATCCAACAAAAGAAACAAAGTTTTTGGAAATTAGTTTAAAGCCGTCGTGCAATCACATAATTTCCATTTTATAATTTCATTTTATATTTAATTTAATGATTTTAACCTTAACCTAACACAATAATTTTGAATAAATTTATGCCAATCAGATGACTAGGAGTGGGTGGAATTTATAAGGAGAAGGAAAGTTGCATTTTCGACTTCGAGGGTTTTTGGTAACTAATACAGTGTGTGAGGGGGTTGAAATTTAGGCATGCATTTAAAGAAATATAATTTTTTTTTATTAATTATTTTGACTAATTATTCTGTGATATGAAGGGCAGATACAGATATAAGAGCCCATAGTAAACTTTGGCCAATTTTTTTTTCGGGTATGAGGGATTAGGGAAGAGGAGGATAGGGGGGATTCTCGAGAGGGGGAAGGGTTGTGTTTATGAGTTGGGGATTTTTATGACTTATATGAGTGGGTTTGAGTTTAGGTATGCGTTTTAGGAGTATTTATTATTTTTGATTAATTCTGTGATAATAAGGGCAAATATAAGAGACAATAGTAAATTTTGGTCATAATTCTTTGGGGTAGGCAGGTTAAAGGAAGAGGAGGGGGAGGGGCCGCATAGTTTGCTGATGTTTTAGATATATAGTGCACACATAGGAGACCATAATAATTCTGAGCCAAATTATTTATTCGGGGTAGAGGGGCAGTTGGTGGTTTTTTGGGCCTGTGACATGCAAAATAAGAAAAGAACAATTTTAACATGAAGTGCCGGCTAAATTAGCGTACACATAAAGACGCGAATAGATCAACAGTAATACTGCTTGCATTTTTTTAACTCATAATGCTTTCGATTTGTGGCCGAAAAGTGGCATACTGAAAGAAACCAAAACAGACTTGAGCCAATCAATATACTGGTGTAGGCAGCTGGGTTCCCAGGGGAGTGGGAAAAATTTGGATTGGGGGCTGCGGTTAAAGGGTCATAGAGTCATTGAGGTTAGGTATATAGGGTCTTGAGTTTAGGTATGAGTGGAACAAGTTATAATTTCTTTTAACAAATCTTTTACAGGTAGACAAGGAACACAAGAAAAGAAACAAGTGGAGAAAAAGCATAAATAGACCCATAAAGAGACAGAACACCAAAAGGCTTTCCTGGATATGAAATATTGTTTTATTAATTTGATGAAAAATGAAATGAGAGTGTAATATATTAACAGGTAACTGTGGCGCAGGACAAATAAAAAAGAAACTTTGGTTCACAAAAAAGTGGCTATTCCGAATCTATTTTTTCAATTAGCTGGTCGAATTTCTTGTCCATACTGCCTGCCATTAATTATAACTGCGCAGCAATGTGCTTAGCCTTCTTAAGTTGCAGCGCCTTTGATCTAATTTCTGTCATTTCCCAGAACGGTTCTCTGTCATGACCAGATTATGCTTGCTATCATTCTCATTTTCCTGCAGTTCCCTCAGTGCGCCTGTCTGACCTCATGCCTCTGTTCAGGCGTAAGCTTTATGCTATTTCTATTTTGCAAGGGTCTTCAATTTTTTCTGTACAAATGTAATGAAAACAACCATTGGCTCAGTAAATGAAAAGTTAGCTGGTTTCAATATAATTTATTGCTGTTGAACAAGTCTATTTCCTTGTCAAGGTTCCATTTATATAAAATAAGCAGGCAATGAATCAAAATTCAGTTCGAAAATGACCTTTATTGACTGCCCTAAATGGTACCCAAAGTAGGAGTTACAGAAATTAAAGTTCACTTGCAGAGAAGTTTTTTATAGACTATGAACACAAATAAAGTTATTCTAACCTGGAACAGCTTTATCATTATTCAAAATTTCCATTCCAGCTTCCACTCTTCGCCATCGGCTAAGTAGTACAAACTGTACTTTGCAAGTTCAACAATAGTTCGGGCTCGGAGTTCTACATGTACATGACATTGTTCTGTCCCAAATAACAACAACGAAGCTGCTCTGAAACAGCAGTTTCCATCGCCGAATGTTTTCAGAGCAACAAATTCAGAGACTTGTTCCGTGGGAATTAGCTCATACCAGCTAAAATCAATGCACAGTGGTTGATTTATGACATCAGAAGGAGTTTTAAAAGACGGCAACAGTCGATCTACAATTATGCATGCATCCACAAGAGATTTTAATCCATAATTTGCCGCTGTTTGTAACATTTGCAAAAGTCCCGCAATGTCCGCCATTTTGAAAATAATTTTGAAAATAAAACGCGCATGCGTGTTCTGATATTGTCTAGGCTTTCCCCGGCAGTTCGTCTCGGATACGTCACCGAAACGAATTGACCGCGAAGGACTGGGAAAAAGCCGTACAGGAACTTGGCAATGTAGAACCAATGTGAAAAAAAAAACAAGAAAAACACACTTTCCATTTTCTTCTGCTTGTGTTTGTACCTATTTCATTGGTGGTTGCTTTTCACCAGTGAGAACTGGTGTGAAAAACAATAGCACAGTACTCGCATATGTTGCTCTAAGCATTTGTGCTTTTCTTAAAGTGTTGTTCTTGCGCTATGTTTTTTGTTCTCATTAAATTTTAAAAGTCGGAGCTAGGTATGACTGGTCTAAATTTTACCTGAGATTTACATAAATAGGTTAAGATGCTGTTACATACGAGAGTTGTGGCATTCAAAGTCGACACTGTGTTTATGTGCACGATGATTTTTAACTCAGGTCTCTCCCAATTTCTTAGTACAGGGGCTAAAATACAGAGCAATTTTAGAATACCAAACCACTTATTTATATATCCTGGAATGTTTTGTAGAACAAGGCATATAAAACCAACAGGATCCATTGTTATTTAATGAGATGCAATAAGTGACCAAGTATTCTACAGTTTGTAGGTCTCGAAAAAAATAAAATTTAAGCTTCCCCTTTGGGCAAACAATTTTAAGTTTTACTTGCCCTGGCCAGTTTTTAATAGTTGTTACTTAAGCCTAGTTTACAGGTGGCTTGTCCTTACCCTTGCCTGTCAGACAAGTGAGTGGGGAAAGTTACTTGCCCGACACAAAAATCTACTTGTCCTGGACGACTGGACAGGACTTTTTTGAGCCCTGAGTTTAGCCAAAAATACTTTCTCACCTGGTAATAATGACCGTGCTAGCCTACAACCTCTGCTGCTTCAAGACATGTTACAGGCATCAACAAAATATGGTGTTAGAGAACCACAGGGTAAGGAGAACCCGCCCACACAATATCTTGTTGCAGTAATGCAAGGTTTTGTTATTGTTAAAAGTAGGGATTCTAACAGGGTGCAGGAAAAAATAAAAAAATTGTGCGGGAAATAACTTCGATTGTGCGGGATTGCGCAATCTTGTGACAAACCAAATATTCATTCACCAGGGCTGCCTACCATTTGTAGGAAAAAAAAAACGGTTGGAATGAGTGTGTCACTTGCTTTTTTCGCGTAACATAATGGTAAGCGATTTTCCAAATTTACCGACCAACCGACAAGATTGCCCTTACCATTTAAACTGATTCCATTTCTTCATCCTGGCGTGCGTTTCTCGAACGTTTTGGACCCGAACAGCTGTGTTACTTGCAGATTGTTTACCAATAAAGTTTCGGTTTTTGTTGATTTTAAAAGCTAAGCAATAAAATCTCACGTTTACAACACAACTTTAGCAGATTTGTAAGCTTAAAACTGTAACGCCTTTCGTTCAGTAGAAACTACATTTAAAAAATAGCTTTCGGGCCCGAAAAGTCTTCTGGAGTTTCGAGAAACGCGCGCCTGGTACCCAGAAAGTTAACTCGATTTGAATTTTTCTAAATTTTTAAATTTTTTAAATTTTCCTTACCATTTAAAAATGGTAAGGAAATTTCCAACGTTCCATTCCGAAACGGAAAAATAGGCGGGACTATTCCTGGAGGTATTCCACAATTTCGAACGGATTTACCGATCCATTGACTTTCAACCGAAATTTACGGATTTTTTGGATAAATGGTAAGCACCCCAGTGTTCTAGCCAGGCCAAAAACAATATGACAGGGAGGAAACTCTGCAGAAATGAAAAATATGAAAAAAAATATTTCACTTTGGGGATTAAAATGTACCCAGCAATCGCGAATTTGCGGCTGTTTTTTTTCCCCAAAGTTTATTTGTCTCAACAAAATCACATTGTGTGACAAGATGAACTTGATCGGGTAAAACCAAAATACCACCTTAAAAATATGTTTCCGATCTGAGCGAGTTCCTTTATGAAAAATCCGTACATTTTATGTAGTGTAAATTAATTTTCAGTAAAGGTTCACACAATTTCTTCTAAAGTTTGCCGCAAATACACAACACCGAGAAGTATGCAAATTGCGTGCTAAATGTAATTTGATAGCATGTTTGTTTTTCTCAGATCGTAAAGCATTTTCCTGAATGGAAACGTCTTTCACTTAACTGAAAAAATCAAATCCAGTATTCTGATCGGAACTTTTAAGTTCTGATACAGCTTCAGGAGAAAATTTTCTCCTGTCAGTCAGAAGTTCCAGCGCTTTTATAGTTTGTTTGTCGATTCGCAAACTTGATCAGTTCTTCGGGCACAATGACAGTCATTTGGTGTTTCTTCTTCGGTCCCTGACATATTAAACTGAAGTTAAGGTTAAGGGCTCGAAAAAAAATATATCGACAGGCTTCTAAGAAAAACGACATGATGTCTGGACGATGCAAATTTGGGACCACACGAAAACCATGTGCGAGAAAACCATGTGAAAACTTGGACTTCAGCAAACTCGCTATCTGTCAGCTTTGCGAAGCCCAGTGACTCTTTTTTCTTTCTCCACTGCTCGTGAACGGATTGCCGGAGATAACTCTTTCGAAGAGCCTCTGGTCTTCTCGGCCTTCCACCACGGTTCTTCGCAGCCGCCATTCAAAAATCTTTCATCATGTACCCGCAGCTGATTACACTTCTTAAATATGTATGAAACAACAACTTTTGACAACATATTCTTCTCAATGTTAAGAAATATAATCACTCTATAAGGAAAAGTATTAAACGTAGACCAATATCTTCGGATGTCCCAGATTTTAGAGGATAAAATATCCAGATCATTGACAACTTCGAAAATGGAGGTTTTATGGTCCACGAAACCTCGAGCGAGGCGCGCAATGCATGCCGGTCGACAGAGAGTCTTTATGAGAGAAAGTACTGTGCTCAAAACTCGGGCCCTTTAATATCAAGCTATCTTGTGCTCCTAGTGACACTAGGGGAATTTAGATCGAACGACGAGTACGAGATTGAGTACGAGTACGACTTTTGAATTTAAAGCCAGTCACGTCCCCAGAGCTGTCAGTCCTTTCTGTTGCAAACCAGAAGATAAGAACACTCTAGGTATAAAATTTGTGTGGTAAATGGTTATTTAAAGTACGCGAACTAAGTTTTAAAAGTCGTACTCGTACTCAATCTCGTACTCGTCGTCCGATCTAAAGTCCCCTATTTTGCGAGCAAAAATAGGTTTATGAAAGTAAAAAAGTAGGCCGATGAAATTCAAAAAATATATATATAGAATCAAAGGCTCCTTGCGAGCCAAGTCGTGAATACGAAACAACTATCGGACCTTTTCCTACCCTACACAAGGTGGGTCCCCTTAGATTGTACATGTTATGACTACTTCCCTTATGTTGCAGATCCACGTACCAATATCTTTTACCAAAGAAGGACCTCTAAAACCTTCGTGTGTAGCTAGTAAACACGAAGGAATGTGTTTACTAGCGAAAATGAAAATTACTGGACAAACTTACCTTATCCTTCATTATTTATGTTAGATATCTTTGCCAAACAATAATAACAAGTATAAGAACCCCATCGTTGTCCCAAACCGACGTTTCAGCTCATCGAGCATTCGTAAACACAATGGCCGTAATGGCGGACTTGGTTTACTCCCATTTACTCCATGTATGCTATTACCGAAGTGTAACATAACAACAATTTAATATAAATTTAATATAAGTTTACGATGAGCGAGTGACTTTTCTCCAGTAACCGCAATAAGTCGTATTCACGACTTAAAAACGGTATATGGGTTCGTTAAATTCCATATAAAGACTGACTTTACATGTTGCGTAAATAGATTGCTAAGTACTGTCTAAGATGGCGGCGTACGTGGACAATTTTTGGGCTAGTTTTGAGCATGAAGTTTAATAGGATCCGAAGCTCTTTAGAAGCTACATTTGCGCTAACTGTCGTATTTTTATATCTACTTTATATTGGTAGAAACAACAGGAACGGTGTATTTTGGAGTGACCCTCTCCTTTCATGTGACAACATGAAGCGATGAAGTATCTATAATTTTTGCAGAGTGACAGTAACGCACGCTGAAGAAATCATCGCTTCGGTAGATACCCCGAACAACAAGAGGCTCGAAACCGTGGAAAGGAGACGACAATTCTCCCGAAAATGTTGTGCCGTCGGCCAGCTTAAAGTGCCTATGAAGTAAAAAATTATTGATGTTTATTTGAAAGGCTTTTCAAAATAATGAAGAATGGCGTTTTCCGATTTGAAATATCTTTTTTCTATTCAGAGATATTTGAGTTTTTATGTTATGCAAATAAGCAAATTGATGACGTCATGAAACTTTCCATTGAGAAGATAGATCTCAAAATCAAGAATATCTCTGAAAATATAAGAGTGGTATTATTCAAACTTGGCACCAATAATGACCTTCAAGAAAGATACAACATGCCGCAGAGCATGTTGTTACCATAGCAACACACTTGGCTCCAGTCTCTTTCTGTTGTAAACCATATATCTCAATTTTCTATCAAATCAGGCGAGACAGACAGTCCTGCTCGAAACACGCATATAGTCCATGTTGCTGTAGGTCTCCTAATAAACTCATTTAGAGTGAATGATGTTTGGTTAAGACAAAAAATGGGAAGGTCAGTTCTGCAAAAACTTGATCTGAAAGCGAAACTGTTGCCATGGCAACAGCACAATTGGTGTCATTTTATGCCTTGTCTGATGTACATTACTGGTGCAAAGTTTGAACAGCACCGCTCTAATAGTTCTAAAGATATTCTATATTGTGTAAATTTGCATTGTCTTCCTTTAGAAGCATTTTATGACGTCATCACTTTTTACACAAAAACTTGAATATCTCCGGAATGAGAGGCAACATTTCAAATCAGAAAGCACTATTCTTCTTGTCTTCAAAAGGTCTTTCAAATATGCTTCAGTTATTTTTTACTTCATAGGCAGACTAGCTACGAAAATGCACTCCAGCCCTCCAAGGGTTTGGGTTTTTGCCCGATACAAAAGTAAGTTGATGAACACCAACAAAAGAACGACCTTCAAGCCGGGCAAGACTTCTTCCAATCAAAGAAATCCTCTTTGACGAGAACAACAATGTTTTAGACGCAAAACAGGTTTCCTTTCTTTCACCTTTCAAAAAGAAGCACTTGGAATCCGCCGAAGGGTTGAAACCAAGCCCTAGAAACTTTCATTGCCACAGTAGAAAATGACATCGTCATGAATGAAATGCATTCACGCCCTTTCCGAGACAACCTTGAAAACAGCTAGAGAGCTGCCATGAAGACATGCATGATGGGGAGACGAGACATCATAATCAAACCAGCCGACAAGGGATCAGTAGTTGTAGTATATGATCGAAACCAGTAAATAGCAGAAATCAACAAACAACTCAGTGCTCCTGAACCACGAACCTTGGAATGCGTTCAGTAAGAGGATAAATAAATAAATAAATGAAGTCGATGAATTTCGAAGGAAAAAACGATGACAACAACTTCGAACACCTACTTGTAAGCAACACCCAAGCAGCAAGGGCCAATTTGTTAACCAAAAACCACAACCTAGGAAACCCGGATAGACCGGTGTGCACATAGAACGGTTGTTCGACAGATACAGCTTCGGAATGTGCTGACCTCTGGATGAGACCAATGGTATCCTACATCCATGATGCTCCTGATTTTCTACGAAAATTAGACCAGATCACTGACCTTCTTGGAGGATTTATCTTTCTCGCTATTTTCATTTACACGACTTTTGAAGGGTTACATGATTGTTACAGGGTGTCTAGAGTCCATTTTTCAATGACATGGTTTTTACAGCTATAGATTTAATAAGTATGTAGTTCAATAAGCGCATTTTAAGCTTTAAATAGTAAAGAAGGGTTAGCATAAATGAAAGTTTGAAGTTTCGATAAAATCCGATGGTATCGTGGAAGTCCCATGTAATTTATCAGTGTTCATGTATTTCACAGCCTCCTATTTCCATTTATCTTCAATAACACGGTTCCGGTCGATTTCAGTGTTTCAACGGCACCCGTATTTTAGCGTGAGTTTTTAGAATCTTCATAACTCGAGCCGTCAGAGGAAACTTAAAACAGTTCGAGTTAACGAATAATTGTAAAAGAATGAAACAGGGGAAACCTTTAGTTCTAGTTGTCGAGAAGTTCGATACTGATACTCTACTTTACACAGTTTTTATTAATAGCCCTCCTTTTCTCACTTACATAAATCACTATTCAGTGACCATTTACGGTACATTTACATGACCATTGGAACATGTAAATTAATTCTACAGGGTTCTCACATCCCCCTTCAGTGTGGTAAACCATTTACATGATATTTACAGGATGTTTCCGGAACATTTACATGTCTTGTATACTGTAAATCTACAGAAAACAGTTTACATGTTATTAACAGGGGTCAATTTAATAAAACTTTTACATGACAAGTGTAATTTACAAGTGTAGCTATTGTTTTCAACCTCTAAAACAATGGCTACGCTTGTAAATTACACTTGTAAAAGTTTTATTAAATTGACCCCCGGTTTCCATATAATTGCAACGATCGTACGATCGATGCGATTCTTGCGACCGTTGCGATCGTATGGAAACCAAAACTTTAAGATCGCAACGATCGCAACGTTTTGATTTCCATATGATCGCAAGGGTCGCAAGAACCGCAGCGATCGTCGATCGTAACGATCGCTGCGTTCGTTGCGATCGTTTGCGATTATATGGAAACCAGGCTTAAAGGGGCAGTATCATGAGATTCCACGCGCGGCACTGTTCATTGTTCTTGCACCGGAATTTTGGACATATCACTGTTAAAAGTGATTTTTTTTTTGCCCCTTTAAAGGGGCAGTATCACGAGGGCGAAACTTGGAAACGTCGGCCCATGTTTTCAAGTTTGATTCGGTAAATTCATAAAGGCCGTCGAGAAATGGAGGTATTCGTTGAATCAAAAAATCCGTTTTGATAGCCGGAAGAAAGAAAAAAATCACTTTTAACAGTGATATGTCCAAAATTCCGGTGCAAGAATAGTGAACAGTGCCGCGCGTGGAACCTCGTGATACTGCCCATTTAAGAAAATGACACTGAAAATGGCAATTTACAGTACATTTACATGATCCATTGAAACATGTAAATTTCTTGGAAATTTCATTTTACAAAGCATTAACATGTAAATTGTAATTTACAAATCATGTAAATCCAAATTTACAGTTTGTAAATTGGATTTACATGTCCATGTAAATTTGCAACTTTTCCAGTGTAAAGCGCATGGAAGTATCAAAATAAGTTTCCCGTTAAGGTAGAAATTAAAAGTTATCGTTTAGGTAGAAATTAATTTTGTTAACGAGCTAGATGAATCACAACCTATCCAATATTACACAATCTATTTTTTTCTCTTTTTTGAACACAAGGCTAGGAACACAACCGCAAGTTTCTTAGTAACTAATCAATCAATGCTTTATTGTCCGCCCACATGCTTCCAGTAAATTACCTACAATATTAATAAGCACACCCACATATTGAGGAAGTTAGTATGTTCTTATTAGACTCGCCAGTTATACTTCTGATTAAATTTGTCATATGTTCATTATCTTACAGGTATTCCAGATTGTGAAGTCCAGAAAATACTAGTTCCGGTAGAGAAGCAATGTTATTTTGGTTAAGATGCCTAAAGAAAGCAAAAGTGTGTAATTAGTGATCAGCTTTTGGCGGTGGCAGTGACTAGAAGGCGCCAACTTATGGAACAACTTATGGAATATAAAGTTTGACAAGCCTCCTATATGAAATGGATTTCCCACGAAAATACGTATTATTGTTATGCTTGGCATTTGCAGTTTATACCTTTTTATACCACTCTTTGATTCGTGCCATTCACTTGGCGCCAATCAGCCATTATACAACTTTACTCGGGGTAATTGTTTTTGCATAGTATGTACCGCTATAAGTTGTTATTTTCAACCTTTAAACTCCAGAAGTTAAGGTGGTTCTGCATTGGTTTGGAGAATACGTTTCCAGTTTTTCTCCGAGTAAGGAGTTTCTTCACTGATGTTTCGCATCCGGTTTAATCGACCGCTAAAATGTTATGTAAACATCAATTATTCGTATCATTTGACTAAGCGTGCATTGCTTCGTGACTAGACCATTAGTCGTCTCCAAAGATTTATCGTCTGTTATCCTGCCTTTTAATGCAGAATATCAATAAGACCAAAAGACCATCCCCAAGAAAAGTTCCGGTGATATAGTTTAAATCCAGGTATTCGGACCGTATTCAAGTCCATTACACGCTTTTTCGTACACAGACCAAAGTATTCTTTCGATCCGAAATGGGAAATTTCTACAAAAAAGCACTTTAAACCTTCGTACATGATATATGCAACTTTTATTCGAAAGGATCCATTTTGACGTCTGAGCACAGGAAGCTCAAGCTTACTATTAGGGTTTGTATGGAGAATAGGGACTGATAATTATAATCAAAAATTAAACGAGTAAATAGGGTAAGTCGCGAAATAAAACTTCATAAAACGTTACATGGTGTTGTTTGTTGTCTTTTTATGTCATTTTTTTGCAATTTTAGCTATTTTAAGTCCCTTACCCTACGGCGTATAAAAGAGATACAAGGAAGGAGACTGACTTGCATTTCGACTATCAAACTAGCTGCGAAAATAGCTCAAATTTTCTAGCGAATAAAGCATACAATGAAATCAAAATCAATGAAAATCAAATAATCAATATAATCAATAATAATCAATAATTATCAATTGATTAATACTGGAAATCAATAGAAATCGAAGCCCCAAATTTGAGTGAGTTTTGATTTTCATTGATTATTATCGATTACAATTGATTGATATTGATTATCATTGATTAATATTGATTTTCATTGACTAGTCAAATCTCGGTTTTCTTTTCAATAAAACGCATCATATGAATTGACAAATGATTTTAAAAAGTTTATTTGTTGTCATATATATTATAACTAAACGTATCCTTTAATTTTAGCACCCTTGAGATTGCTTTCTACTAAGAACATACTAATTAGCTAAAACGAGTGATGGTCTTAGCAGCAGAATGCTTCCCACGTTCTCCTCTCTTCTTGGATGCAAAAACGTTTCTCCAACATTCACATCAAAAGGACATTCGTGGTAGCCTTTACAGCTGTTACCAATCACACGCGCCCTCCAACGATTTTTTTTCTTGTTTGAAAAATGAGTTTTGATGGACGTCAATCATCCGTTTCCATGACAATGATCGCTTCTTCGTGCCAGTTTCAATTTGCTGGTTCATCGCCAAACACATCGACGAGACGACGCAAAACCTTAACTTTTGTTTACAGTTATGAACGAGTTATGAGCAGTTATCACAGTCATTGCCCGTGAACGAGATGAACAAAGACATGCAGAGTTTAGACGATTTGCTTCTCCGTTTAAACCAGAGCAATTTATGTATGAAGACGAATCTAGTAAAGATGAAAGAACAATTCAGGTACCCTAATGTATATGGCATTATTCAACATTTAATATTCACATGCAGTTACATGAGATGAAAAATCAATTGCAATTTCTCGGTCACTGATGCCTCACAAGTACAAGCTTAAGTGATGCCTATTTCACTGGCTTCTTGAGCATGTATCACGACCTCTACAATTGAATGCCCCTTTTAATGTAAAATAAAGTAATAAATTCATCCTAAAACAGAATACTGAATATAAAAAGTGAATTCAAACTGGGTTTTGATCCCGGAAAGGGAGAAGGGGGGGTACTCTAGGGGGGTACCCTATTCTAGACTAGATGCGAAAAATTCCTACCCTGATCCAGACTTGCTAGTCTCCAGAAACTTTATTTCTGTCGCAGTCAGTTGCTTATATGGTAAATGATACCCTATTCTAGACCAAACCTCCCTGATTTATATACCCTATTCTAGACCAAACTTCTTTGATTTATATACTCTATTGGTATGGGTATTTTTTAACTCGCCCCAGATCCCGGCCGGGAGGTGCGCGGGGGTCTATATAAAGGCTGCGGGCATGGCTTCAAACTCAAACCAAAAATCCAAACCTCATGACGATGTCTGTGGATGCCTGTGTAGACATTTTTTCGGTGGATATGGAAGAAAAGAGGGGAAAAAATGAGGGAAAGAAGAAGAAAGAGAAGGAGGAAGATCGAAAGTGTGTAATCTGTTTAGAGGAAAGGGGACGGGACGCTGGCCAGGCAGTTTGTCCGTGCGCGGACGCACACGTTTTTCTGCTGTAGCGGGTGGGTTCACACCACGTGTATGTTGAACTGGGTGCAAGAGAACGGTCGCCTGCTGCTTCTTTTCAAATGCCCCCACTGCCGTGCCATCGGCTGCGATATGGACGAGATGGAGGCCTTCAGGGTAGGAGAACTTTGAATAAAAAAACAAAAGACACCGTGGAAAGAAACATTTATTTTCAAGAAAAAAAAAACATTTATTTCATTTCGAGAAACAATTTAATTTTACAAGAAACATTTCAAAACATGCATTTTTTTCGCCAATTCAAAATAAACAAAGTTGTGGATTAAACTATCATTTGCAGTGATTTCCTTGTCTTACGGGGTGGGTGTCATGGCCACGGTGCGCTCGAATAATCCGGCCAAGGCCGCTTTCCATCCGGTGTAATTGTCCACATAACGGGCACCCACAATAGCACTCTGGGAGTGTAAGAGGGGGAAGTTGCCTTTTTCCATCGCATGAAATGTGGCGGTGCCATAGTTGTACTTGTACCATCGCGATTTCTCGAGGTCGTAGGCAAAGATCGGCCGATGCAATTGTTTGGCATATTCCACGGTCCACCCCGTCCTTCCTTTCATCTGTTTATTGTTGAAGGTAAAGAACCCAAACGCGTAGACGGTGTCGGCCCGTGCCGCAATGTAAAAGTTTCGTTTCAAGTATTCGGTCGTGATGGCGTCGGTCACCCGTTTCCCCAATTGCGTCTGTGCGCCGATGAAGTGATAGTCGGCTTGGGTCAATTCTTCTTCCGTCAAGGGCGTGATGGTTTGACGGCGAGGGAGATGGGGTCCAATCACCACGTCCAAACGAGTCCCGGAATGGAGGGCTTGACGTTCCGCCTCGGCGTCCACGCCCGGCGCTCCACCCGTGATGATGGTGTACTCGTTCAAAACTGGAACTTACAAGGCGATTGAAATGATGACGAGGAGCGCTCGTGGAAGAAATCAACGCAAATGAGGTCGAGCCGGGGCAAACGGGTTCTTTTATTATACCGTCGTCGACTTTCCCTACGCGGACCAATGGTATCTGTACGTGGACTGACACGTCAACCCGTATTGTTGTCGCATCCAATCCACGAAATGATATCATTCGACTTGCGGGCAATGATGACGTAGGGGGTCGGCGTGAAAACCGCAGCCTTCCACGCGATCCAATCGTTTCATTTTACGAAACGGGGGACACCCGTAGGTTCCGAGATCGAGGTGGGGAATGCCGAGTCGATCCAAGAGATCTCGTTCCACGTGCCCCCCCTTTGAAGGCCACCCTATCTCGCTCGTCGGTGCGGAATCGTTCGTACAGAGCTCGGATTTGCATGTCCAAAAGCCGGTGGGGTTAGGCCGCGGCGGGGGGTTGGTTGAAAGTGGAGACCGTGAATGTTGCGCATGACCCAACGGGCGGTGATCTTTTCCTTGTCCGATAACTGACCATACTCGATGGGGAGATGGTAATGGACGACGCCCGAATGCTGTCGCGTCCAATCGCAGTACTCCATTTCGCGGCAAAGAAAACGTCCCTGAATTTGGAACCCTTCTAGGTCGATGCAAACCCATACCTTTTTTTTGTTAGATACACGCGAGGGTTCGGGTGTGAGTTTTATAGAGAATGGCATGGGGGTGTTTTTTTTAGCCAATCAGAACAAACCACGTCACGATGACGCCCGCCAATCGGAAATCACCACGTCACGCCACAGGGGGTCGTGGATTTGGCATTTAAGGCGTGACACATTCTCTCTCGTCCTCTCTTCGTTCCAGTTGCAGCGGCCGAAAGAAAGAAAAAATGAGTATGAGTCGAGTGCCCATACAACCGGCGCCTGTCGTTGCAACGAAGAAACGTAAAAACAAGAGAGAAGATGGAGGGAACAAAAAGAAGAAGAAAGACGCGAAACTATCACCTGAGGACATGGCGGTCTTGAATGCCCCCGTGGACGTGTTACCACCTCTCTTGTTGACCGAGCAAGAAGAGAACGAAGCGGATGCGTTTCTGGCTAGCCTTTGTGAAGACTCTATGAAACCGGTTCCTTCCACCCGGGTTGACGCGGCCACGCAAACGGTCTCTCCACCCCAGTCCCCCGTTGTCGTCATCGACTTGTCGTGCCCCATCCACGAGAGGGAACCCTTGTGCCCGGGCAGTTGCGGGGATTTCTTTTACGAACGTTGCGGTCACGAGGGATGTCTGGTGTTCATCCTCACCCGTTACCTGGACGTGATGCTGAAAGAACTGAAAGACCATCTTCACCCCGCCCTGAAAGCCCAGTGGTCCTCCTTGCGTTGCGACAGCGGATTGAGACCTCGGATGAAACTGAGTCTGTCCCCCAAAAATTACCAAAGGGTGTTCCTGACCTGCGGCGTCAACCAGAAAGACGTGGAACAGTTTGGCAAAGAACGCTGTGGGTATTTTCAGTGGATCCATTGGAAACCCCGCGCCAGGAAAGAGGAGTACGAACCCATTCCGTGGACCCTTCTGGAACCGCGCCTTGTCGAAAACGAAAGAGAGCAAGAAAGAGAGCCAGAGACCCCCCAGTGGTACAAAGGGTTCGTGGTGGCGGGAATCAAGAACACCATCGCCTTCCCCGAAGAATTCAGAAATTTGAGTTCTCGCCCTTACTTGAAGGAGGCGTACGAGGAGATGAAAAGGGTTCCAAAATGGAAAAAAGATCATTTATCTGGAGACCTTGAGCCGGTACCTAAAAGAGGAAGACCCTTCGTTGGAGATGTTGAAGGATGTACAGTAGTTGAAAGACAAGTACGTGCCTGCCGATTCTACCCCTCTCTTTGACTATTGGATACGTCGAGTCACCGAGAGGTTGGCCAGATCCGCGGAAGAGTCACCCCGTGGCAAGTACAAGTACGTGTAAGACGGGATTGGATCGTTTTGAACATTGTTTTTCATGTAAAAAGAATATTGTTTGGTTGATTAAAAAAAAATTGTTTTGTCACGATCATTCACAGTGTGGTGTTGTTGACGATAAGAGTCCCCTCCCCTACCGCTTTGTTTTGAATGCATTGAATCCCACCGGCGAACGACATAGCCCCGCGTGCCAAAAACACCCGAAAGCGAGCCTCGGTCACCTGGGGAGAGGTTTACGAATCTCCCGAGAAAAAAGGCAGTTTTTTTTTTTGGGGGGGGGGGGGGGGGGAGGGGGGGGGGGGGGGGGGTGTGCAACCGTTTGCCCAACAGACGCGGTTGCCTTTGGCGCGGGCCAAACGCGTCTTGGAAGGGCTCTTGTGTTATACCCTGCATAAACCGCGTCGTAAACGGTTTCCCACCACTCTCGTGATCGTGTTTGCCCGCGACGAACAATGGGTGGCCGATTTGGTGGACGTGTCGGCCTTGAAGAAATGGAATAAGGGGTACCGCTTCATTTTGACTGTGATCGATGTGTTGTCCAAGTACGCGTGGGCGGTGTCTTTGAAGAACAAGACAGGAAAAGCCGTGACGGAGACCTTTGCCTCGATTCTGCGAGGGAGCAAAGGACGACAACCCATGCGGTTGCAAACGGACGAAGGGAAATAATTTTACAACCGGACCTTCCAAACGTTTTTGAAAGAGCGAGGGGTTGCGCTTTTTTCCACGCGCGGGGATAGCAAAGCCGCGGTGGTGGAACGATGGAATCGCACGTTGAAGGAACGCATGTACCGCATGTTCACCGCGCTGAATACGCTCCGGTACGAGGATCGGTTGCCGCTGTTGGTCCGAGGGTACAACGCCACCCCACATCGAAGTATTGGCCTGCCCCCGAACAAAGTGACCCGGGCCAACGAACGCACCGTGTGGGTTCGACTGTACGAGACGAGGCTTCAAAAGCGCAAACGGCCGACATTGAAGGTGGCAGATCGCGTCCGTCTCAACAAGAAACATCGTCCTTTTCTAAAAGGGTATTTGCCTGGATGGACGAAAGAAGTGTTCATCGTTCATCGCGCCCGAGGAGGTACCGTCCCCACCTACAAGATCCAAGAGTGGGACGGGACGCCCGTGGAAGGGACCTTTTACAAAGAAGACGTGCAAAAAGTCGAGGTGCCGGACGATGCCGTGTTTCGGGTGGAAAACGACGACGAGGAGACGACGAGGGGGCAAACGTGTTTGTGCGTTGGAAGGAGTGACCCAGCAAATACGATAGTTGGATGCCTAAACGTCATATGACCTCGCTATATAGAGGGGCTCAGACCCCCCACGGGTTACAAAGTCGTTGGGCGAGTGGTTCTTCTTTGCCTTCACACCATCAATCGCGTTCAAGGTACGATTGGCGGAACCGCTGGCGTTGGAAGGAGATTGGGCAGAGGGGTTACTGTCCCTCTCCATCCCCTATAGCGGACGGACGTTGACGCACGTCGCAGGGCTCGAGAGGGCGCTCCTGTTTGTACAGTCTTCCATTCTGGTGGATACCCTCGATCGACAGACCGTCAAACACTACATTATCAGCGGCACGCAATTGCAAGACGACCAATTCATCAAGGATGGGGTGGATCCGATGGCCTCCATGATTCGAATATTCGAGAGGGAAGCCTTTGCGCAAACGCAAAAGCTGGGACTTCGTTTGGAGAAGGCCCGTCGACCCACCTTTCGTTGGGAAGGCCCGTCCTTGGTCGTGGAACATAAACTGTTGGAGCACATTCGACCCGATCCTTCCATGACCGACCCTGCCGTGCGGTTGATGGTGAATAAAAAGTTGGCGGTGGGAATGGGATGGTTGAACCCCGACGGAACGGCACTGGGGGAAAATCTCCACTACACCCTCCCGTTCGATGAGACCAAGCAGAGCTTCTATTTTATCAAGGAAACGGAACTGGGTGCTAAAGAGTCTGACGAGGAATCGGAGAAGAAAAAGCTATAAAAGACGGACGAGGGGTACCTGTACCTCTCTCTGACCGTGAATTGGCACTTTGTGAATCTCAACGACGCCTTTGGCGAGTACGTGGGAAGTACGGGGCGAGGCTTCTTCGTGTACACGGATCTGGTGGAAAGTAATCGCATCAGCGGTCAACTCCACCCCTTGATTCTAGAAGGGCATTTTCCGAAAAGCGGAGAGGCAGTACAGTTTTTTGAACCCTTTCATATCCAATGGGTCTCCTTACGACGCCCCTGGATCGACATCGTCGAAGTGCAACTGGCCGACCCGACCGTGACCTTGGCGAAAATGAAAAAAGGTCAAACGGTCGTCACCTTCTCGTTCCGAAAGGCGACGGCATAAAAAGCCAGCCCTCCCTCCCTCGTTGACCCTCATTGTCGTCATGTTGGGAGGCAGTTTAACGCGTTATCAACCCCCCCCCCCCCCCCTCCCCCTCGATGAGAACGGGGACGGGCAAGGGGCACAGCGGAGGTGCCGTCATGCAATACTTGATCAAATTGGCCACTCCGCTGGTCGCGTCGTCGTTGCGCGAGGGAAAAGCGTCGCTGGACCTAGGTCAATCGTGGCGAGAGGCGGGAAAAGTGGTGTTCGATGCCTTTGGACGAGGGGTGAAACGGAAAACCCAGGCGAGCAAGCAAGGGATCTATAAAAAAGCGGCGAAACGAGCCCGAGACATTTTCGGCGACTGAAGAAAAGAAAAACAAGAAACAGCAGTTGCAGCATGGTCCAACCCCTGGTCGTGCAATCGCGACCCCGGCATCTGACGGGGAGGGGACGGTAGAAAAGTACAGTCCAACGCGGGGGTTGGATCTAGTCGGACGTGGCACCTCCACCCGGGTATTGGTTCACCCGACGACGTCGTCAACGCGGAGGTTGGATCAGGTCGGATGTGGCACCTTCACGGAGGTATCGGCTCACCAGATACATAAAAAGGGCCCACACGCGTCGACGTCCACGCAAACGCCCACGGACCTGAGCGCAACGATGTCGTTGGAATTGTTTTCGATTCCCACGGCCGACATTGCTCGGCAGGCGTATCGGATGGTCAAGTACAGCCCGTCCACCACGGGAATCCGACCCATTACCTTCACTGTGCAAGCGTTGGATGATTTTTGCGATTTGGATCGAAGTTATTTGGAACTGGAACTGGAACTGCGTTTGAATTCGGCCTCCACCAATGGCCTGGTGGCGGGCGAGAATGCCGCATCGGACGCTGACGACACCCGAATCCTGTACGCGGGCAACAACCTCGGGCATTCCATCTTCAAACAAATGAATCTGCGATTCAATGGAGCCCTCATGAGCGAACAGACAGACACGTACGCGTACAAGGCGTTCCTAGAAACCATCTTGAATTTTAATAGAAAGGAAGGAGAGACCTTGCTGGCCGCGCAAAGGTGAATCAACCAATTGGATGTCGTCCCTCGGATCCAAGCCACCGGCGTTAACGACGACCTTCCCACCACGCCCGGATGGTTGCACAATTCGGAGCAACCCCTGAAAACGGCCTCCCAGCGATTTCGCGGCAACCAGGCTGTGACGTTCCTGATCAAGCCGCACCTGGAAGCCTTTCACACGGAACGCCTTCTCACCCCGGGAGTAGAAATGGTCTTGGAATTGTTTTGTCATTCCCACGAATTTTTCACGTTTGGCACCAAGACGAGTGGCGCGGGCGTGAAACGGATGGGGACGTTGAACCACGAGGATCTGAAAGTGACCCTGCATTTGTGCCGCGTGAGTTTGAATCCCACGGTGTACAGCGCGCTGCAAACCGATCGAAAAAGCAAGCGGCAAACGGCCAAGTACCCGGTGGTGAGAAGCGAGATCCGGTCCTTCTCGTTCGATGGACGGACGACCAATTTCACGGACGATAACGTGTTTGTGGGAAAAGTGCCCGATCGGATGATCGTGGCGTTGGTGGACAGTCGGGCGTTCAATGGCGATGTGGAATGGTATCCCTTTGATTTTCAAAAACATTTGGGGTGGTTCGCGCGAAACAAGTGGTGGATGGCGAAGAATACCCGTACCCTACGCTGGAGTTGAATGGAGATAACAGTTGAAAAGATTTGATGGGCTACCGTCGGTTCCTGGAGGCGTGTGGGCGATTGCATCACCACAGTTCCTCCATGGTGAGACCGCAGGATTGGGGGGCGCGCAAGATGGACAATGCACGTTGTTCGCGTTCAACAATACGCCATCGGGCGTGGCGGACGACCCCGACTACCGAAACCCGAAACAAGCTGGCAAACTGCGCTTTGAAATTGATTTCCAGGCTGCTCTGAATACCAATATCACCGTGTTGGTCTGGGGCGAGTTTGAAAATCTATTTGAAGTGGATGGCAACGGGTCCGTCTGTATAACCTGCACCGTTAGCTGAAGAAAACAAGAAAGAGGCATGGAATTTGTAGCGCTGAGCGATACCGTGTTACGCTACCTGGCCAGGGACGACGACGCCTTGAAACGGATGTTTTGGGACGTGGTCCCGTCGGACGGATTGCCGCGACCTCCCACCGTGACGACCCGAGCAGGCTACATTGTGAACACGGACCCGACGGGGAACTGGGGAAACATTGGTTGGCCGTGTGGACCGAACCGGGACGAGGTTGCGAAGTCTTTAACAGTTACGGGCTCCTCTTGCTCACGTACCCGGCACCGGGCATGCACGAATGGTTGGCGCAATGGCCCACGGCGTTTCGAAGCGGCGTCACCCTTTAAGCTCTCCGGAGTCAAACCTGTGGACATTACGCCTTGCTGTTTCTCAAAGCGCGAGTCCGAGGGGTGTCGTTTGAAGAGTTCTTGGCCGACTTTTCGCCGCACGACCTGGTATCCAACGACGTGAAAGTGGCGCAACGGATCAAAGCCTTGATCCAGGAAGAACTGAGCGAAGTGGACAATGCCGTCCCCAATCGTCAATGTAACGTGAGCTTTCACGAGAACAAGGAACATTTCCACGTGTAAAACAAAAGAAAACAGTTGTTATTGTTGTTGTTAAAAAAAAAAACGAAAACCCAATCCCTCCTTTTAGACGGTGTTGGGTAAACGTGGGCAAATGGGCGAGGCCTTGAGACGCAAACGAGAGCAGACGGGCGGGATCTTCACCGTGCTAGCCTCGGCGGCCAAACTGGGATACCCACTGGGAAACATGAATTCCTACAAAAGGAATGGCGTGACGGGAGCCACGGGTCATTATCGCGGTTGACGCAAACCGTGGGAAGTGTGAAACCCAACATGATCACCAGACGAGATGCGGAAAAAGTGATTCAAAGCCTGAGGGAGTTGGAATGGGAAGAAATTCTACATCACCCCGAGGGTGTCTTGTGGAATCGATGGGATCATCGTCATTATCATCGATTGCGTGCATTGGCCGAACGAGGCGCCTGGGATGATTTGGTGACCGCGCTTCGGTCTTGCGGGGAAACGCATGCCAGGAAAAGCGTGGAAACCCTCATAAAACAACGCACCCCTCGATAGTACGATCACTACCTGGCACGATGATTGGCATGCCCAGTAGCGTCATGGTAGGCGGTCCCTCGGGGTGCGGAAAAACCCAATTGCTGGACGACATGTTGACGGAGCAACGCGTGTTTCAACAGACCCCATCAATCGAAATGCGCATTATGTCATCGCCTTCAAGAATCCACGCGATCGCACGGGCATGCGAAATTTGGCGTTGCAAGCGTTTCCGGACAAATGCAGAGGCTGATGGAAGTGTTCAACCTCTGCACGCAGAACCACTTTGGCTATTTAACGTTGGATCTCCACCCGGTGTCCGAACAATCGGTTTCGGTTGTGGACGAATCTGCGCGAACGAAAAGCGCCCACGGTGGTCTTTGAAGAAACGAGATGAGTCGTGAAAGCTCACCCTACCCGCAAGTCATTCGCACTGCGCGGGAGAGCGACGATGCCCTCCTGGATCCGGAATACCTGGAACAGATGGAACTGTTTTGGGCCACGCTGTCGCCAGCCGGGGTAGGTACGAGCCCCCAACCCGCCCCCACGGCACGTCCGGCGGGGGTGGGGATACCGACCTAGTTTTCGTCCCCTCAAGACCTGAACCCGACCGACTTGTTGCAAGAATTGGAGTTGGCGGGAGCATCCCCCCCCCCGTCGTCGTGCCTCCTCGTCCTCGTCCTCGTCCTCGTCCTCGTCCTCGTCCTCGTCCTCGTCCTCGTCCTCGTCCTCGTCCTCGTCCTCCTCGTTTCGGTCTCCGTCGCCGTCCCCGGCACGAGAAGGAATTTGGTCATGCATCGGATCCTCAACGCCCCCATGACGACCGAGGAAGTAACGCGATTGCGGCAACAATACCGTATCATGGATGACGATTTGGAGAGGTACATGACCACCCTCCCCGCGTACGCCGACGACGCAGGCTCCCCCGCGTCACCTGCCGCCGCCCCGCCCACGACCGTCTCGGCCACCAGGACGGTAGCAGGCGCCCCCGGCGGACCCGGAGTGTCCCCTTCCTCCTCCTCGTCCCCCTCGTTCCCCTCGTGGACGAGGGAGGCGACGCAGAGGACGCCGGGGGCCTGGACCCACCAATCGACGCAATCAAGGTGGCATGCGTCAACAAATGGATCTGTTGGCGGAAGATGCCAGACAGAAAGCTCGGAACCGTCGCATACGCAATGTCACGCATACCAACACCGTGACCACGGTGTACGAAGACAACGGCGAAGCCCCCACCGTACGACGGACGTCCTCCGGCATCAGCAATCAATAAAAAAGGGGAAAACACACACACACCCCGGTGGAGACGATGGTACGAGGTAACGGCGTTCGCAGACGCACGACCCCCCGCATCCGACGACGACGTCGTTTAAGACCACACCAACAGGGAGGAAATCTCCTTCCCGTGTTATTTCGCGACCTGCAACGGACCTTTGGAAAAAAACCGTGGGCACCTTGTCCAAAGGCGCCTCCACAGAAGCGCAAGCGTTGGTGTTGGCCAAAGGGAGTCTCGCCGTGGGCAAACAGATCAAAAGTGCCATTCAACGAACGAAACAACGCATTCCACCTCACCTACGTGGTGGCCCGAAAAATGACGGGTACCGTGCGAGGGATCAAACGGAGAGCCACACGGGCCGCCCAACGCGTCAAACGACGTCTTCCGGGTCTATAAAAACTGCCGAGGGTCTCCGAGGATGTCATCATTTTCCGTCGACACCATGCCGAAAAAAGCGGGCACGATCCCTAGGGACGACGGTCGATCCGAGTGCGTCGTCATGCGTCGTATCCATCGTCAATTGCCTTTCTTGAAAAGTGTCTTGAAGGAAGCCGATCATCATCGACGACAAGAACGTTTGCAATTAGCCAATGCGGATCAAATCAATGCCATCAGCGAATTGGCGATGAACACGTTACGGGGAACGGTTCCCCTCTCCCGCGCCAATTATCGAGTGCTACTTCCCCACCGCCAGGCCTTGCGTGATATGGCGAAAAAAAAGAAGTCGATGAAAAGACGTCGAGAAACCATGCATCTCAAAAGGGGGCGGGTCTCTGGAGCGGGTTGAATTGCATCTGCGAAAGTGCCTTCAAGGCGCGATGAACCACGTGTCGCACCTTATGAGAAGAACGGAACGACGGGAACAAGAACGTCAAGCCACCTTACAGCGCGTGGTGGAGACCTTGCAAAGTCGAAATCGAGACGTGGAGAGGCTCGAAAAGGAACTCGAAACGCTTCGCGAGCGACTGGGGCAAACGGAGGACCACGTGGAGGTGTTGTGTCAACATTTGCTGAATCTACGCGATTACCAACTCTGCCGCCACTGCCGAGCCTACGTCAAAGTGTTGAGAGACGAGAACGGTAAAGAATTACCATGAGTGCGTTCCTGGCCCAAACCGTCACCGACCCTCAACGGTTTCTTCAATTTCAAGAACAGTACAAGCAACGATTGATGGAAGACAGTCGATTGAACAAAGCGGCGACGTTGGCGGCCGAAGAAGACGTGTTGCTCAACTCCGACCTCGACCCGGGGCTCAAAGTCGCGTTGGCCAAACCCTTGGCGCGTCAAGTGCGCGTGTGGACCAAACGCGTCCGACAACCGGGCATGACGGCCCCGGGAACGGGGGTAGGTGCGCCGGCGGCAATGGGTGCGACCCACCCCGAGTCGACGTTCTTTTATTACATGGGACCTCTCTTGCCTCTACTGCCGACGACATGTTTTTAATATTTAACATTGTTTTTTTTCGTTTCACCCCACAAAACATAGATCATGGGATACTTGCGGGAATTGTACTTCTGCCCACGCTCGTTATGGTTGAACACCGAATATCATACGAATAATCCTTCAGTGTGTCAACATTGCAATCGTAGAGTCTTCAAGGGCAAAATTGATCGTTTGGTCAAAAGAAGGAAACGCAAAGATCAATAATGGAACCTTTTATTTCATTTTATTTCACACTGTACAATTGATTAGAGAAATACAAGACTTGCCCGTTTGCGCCGTTTGCGTTAGGGGCGATCCCACTCCGTCACTTTTTTTGTCAACACTGTTTGCAACGATGGACAGACGGGGACATTGACGACCGTTTTCTTCTCTGTTTCTTTTAGTTAATGCAACAACTCGGGCAATCCATCGTATGTCCGGCCACCGAATGGGTCACCAATCCCTCGTTGGAGTATTGCCAACATTGTCGACGCATAGAACTGTTTGGGCGACTCGATTTCCTCGTCGCCGATTCCATCGATTAGGCTCACGAGGACTTTATGGACAATCACGATGCCCTTTACAACGACGACAACCTCGTTGCTTTTGCGGACAAACGTTTAAATTTACGTTTTTATCAACACGTGTAATTATTTAAAAAAAAATCGTGAATAAATGTGTCGTTGTTTTTTCAGATCCTGGATCAATTGATGTCTCTATGTATTTGCCCAATCTACCAATGGTCCACGCGATCCCCATTCAAAACCTTTCCATGCTGCCATTGCGTGCGAGGAATGTCCGTAGGAAGTATTGACGATTGGAGTAAACGAAAAAAAAAAAAACACTCAACGTGAATTACCCTTTTTTCAGGTCAAGGCGCAATTGGAATCCCTGATCGTTTGCGACTTCCGACAATGGACCACCCGCAGCGCCGACCTATGGATTCTATGCAACCATTGTATTCAGTATTTTGTTTTCAGGTCCATTGATGACTGGCTCGAAAAGACCAAACCGCCCCCCATCAGAGACTTGCCCTTACGGCTTCAGTTGACTTCCACCCGACGAGGAAAACACCTGTCAGGGGCGTTCTCCCTTTAGGGGATGGAACTCATGTCCCCGCTTGTATTTTGTTTCGTTTTGTGACTATTAAAAGGCATTTTTTGTGTTATTTCTTTTTTTTTTGTCTTTCTGGCCGAGCGGGATATGGGACCCACCCAACTAAAATCACTTCCGGTCGACTCACTTCCGGTTTACGGGCACTTTCGATGACGTCAGTTCCGGTTTACGTCCCTTCCGGTCTATTGATACAACCACTTCCGGTGACTCACCCCCCACCCATGATGTCACGCTCGTCTCTGATTGGTTCCCGCTATGCTGTCCTCCCGATCACGCACCCTTTCCTCCAATCACAGCGCCTTTTGGCCTTTTGCTCGTGTACAGATTTTCGTTGCTCGTCTCTGATTGGCTGCGCCATTTTTAATGAGATGCAAATGAGATATACTAATGAGATTACTCGCTCCTGATTGGTCAGGGGTCAGGTTGAGCTACCTATACTACTTACATGTAGCCCAGGGACATGGCTAACAGTCTCTACCACTGAGCTATCAAGCCAACTGGAGAGCAGGCCAATAGGCCATTTCCGAGTTGCCTTTAGCCTCTATATCAAAGCGAGGCTAGGTGTGAAACCTTTCATTCACATGCAAATAAAATTTATTTGCATGTAAAGGAAAACTCATTTTCATATGAAAGGTTTCGCACCCAGCCTCGCTTTGATAGAGAGGCGAAAGGCAATTCGGAAATGAGCTATTGTTTGTTCCTGTGTATTGTGAGGCCAGTTGTAACATACCCGAATGCTTTGATGGTGGTTAGATAAAATGTGAATAAATGAACACTATATAATAAGTACTTTATAATAAATGATCAGAGCAAGAGTATTATTTTTGCCCAAGCCAACTGATCAGTTATAGTGACAGTTTGTTAACATGGGAATAAATGTCATCCTGAAGAAATATAGTTTTTGAAGTTGCTAAAAAACAGCAGGGTGAAAAAACCCTCTAAACTGCCGTTACAAATAAAAAGTGTTTGGTGTTGAATAGCCTGGACTTGTTCATGGTACACTCATATAATACTGTACAAGTAATTTATAGGTGACATTTTGAATTATTGTCGCAGCTTGGAGATTGATGTTACTGGTGTCAACAATCTTTCTGAAGTTAGCGGAGTCCCTGAAGTTTCCTTGGAAAATATTGCCCAGCACACAAGGTCATGGCTCCTTCCCCATGCAAAAGCAGATGACGTGGACAAGAGTAATGAGGCTGGAGTAGCTGCCATCAGTGAGTCATCTAATGAAGAGGTTGAAATCCTGGGTTATGATACCGATACTCGTCATCCTGGCTTGGAGCAAACGTGAGCTATCGTTCACTTTAATAATACTAATTGATCTTATATTATATTATATTATATTATATTATATTATGTTATGTTATGTTATGTTATGTTATGTTATGTTATGTTATGTTATGTTATGTTATGTTATGTTATGTTATATTATATTATATTATATTATATTATATTATATTATATTATATTATATTATATTATATTATATTATATTATATTATATTATATTAGGAAATATGCAATACAATTTCACTGACTGTACATGGAATTTGAAAATTACTTTAAATTAATTTAATTTGAGTTCCTTGTGAATTTGTGATTCCAGGATGAAAACTTTACTGGACGAACTCAACAAAAGTGACAGCGACATCGCAGATGACGAGTATGAAGAGGATGATGGAGTTGATGCTAATGGTGACTATGGCCAACTCTTGGAGCAGACAAGGTATTTTGTAATCTCGTTTCATTTCTGAAACTCGCTTACACAAGGAAACCAAAGGGAAGTTTCTCAGTTACTAATCCATTAATGTTTTACTGTTCGACCACATGCTTTCAGTAAGCTACTTACAGTATTAATAAACACACCCGCCTAATGTGCAAGTCAGTTACATGTTCATAAACTTACAGCGATTCCAGATTTTGAAGTCCAGAAAATACTAGTTCCGGTAGGGAAACAATCTTATTTTGTTGAAGTTCCCTAGGTATATCAAAAGTGCGTAATTAGTGATCAGCTTTTGCCCGTGACATTGATTGCAGGACGCCAACGTTTGTAGCAATGCAATAAATTTTAACGAATACTTGTACATGCATGTCTATCATAAGAAGAAGGAGACTTAATATGTTGTTAACTCCTATCTCTCTGTCAAATATTTGCCTGAGGCCAGGCGTGAATACATTACAATGAATTAACTCATTAATTACTAATCCATTAATGTTTTACTGTTCGCCCACATGCTTTCAGTAAACTACTTACAGTATTAATAAACACATCCACCTAATGTGCAAGTCAGTTACATGTTCATAAACTTACAGCGATTTCAGATTTTGAAGTCCAGAAAATACTAGTTCCGGTAGGGAAACAATCTTATTTTGTCGAAGTTCCCTAGGTATATCAAAAGTGCGTAATTAGTGATCAGCTTTTGCCCGTGACATTGATTGTAGGACGCCAACGTTTGTAGCAATGCAATAAATTTTAACGAATACTTGTACATGCATGTCTATCATAAGAAGAAGGAGACTTAATATGTTGTTAATTCTTATCTCTCTGTCAAATATTTGCCTGAGGCCAGGCGTGAATACATTACAATGAATTAACTCATTAATTACTAATCCATTAATGTTTTACTGTTCGCCCACATGCTTTCAGTAAACTACTTACAGTATTAATAAACACACCCACCTAATGTGCAAGTCAGTTACATGTTCATAAACTTACAGCGATTTCAGATTTTGAAGTCCAGAAAATACTAGTTCCGGTAGGGAAACAATCTTATTTTGTTGAAGTTCCCTAGGTATATCAAAAGTGCGTAATTAGTGATCAGCTTTTGCCCGTGACATTGATTGTAGGACGCCAACGTTTGTAGCAATGCAATAAATTTTAACGAATACTTGTACATGCATGTCTATCATAAGAAGAAGGAGTTTAAAATGTTGTTAATTCTTATCTCTCTATCAAATATTTGCCTGAGGCCAGGCGTGAACGCATTACAATGAATTAACTCAAGTTACAAGCCTCTACTTTTAAGTGAACATGAATTTTTTTAGTATTTGTGTAGCGTCAAACAAAGCAATTCTAGATTGGGGGTGTTTATGAGTTTATCTGACGCTTAACTTTGCGTTCGACAAGGGAAAAAAGAAGGCCTGCGATGAGTTTTAATGCTTATAAATTAGAAACATTATTGGGTGATTACATGATGACACGAAACATCTCATATAATTTCATCAGGTGTTAAGTATCAAACCAATAACCCTAACACGACGGTATTAATAATAGCAAAGGCTTTTCACAGTTGACAGCACAGAGGTTATATAAGATTCCTCAGTGGAATAAAGCTTCTGTAAATGCTACAGCTATTTCATTTAAAATGATAATATAATATATCACATGTTCAGTATTCAACACTGATATGTCAATATCGATGAAATCAACATCACTCTCAAAATTATTTGGTGTGGCAACTCCTCATAACCCTGATAGTCATAGGCAAGAAACGCAAAAACTACTATTTCGTTTTATAAAAACAAACAGACAAACAAAGAACAAAAAATGTATTAGTATAGTTAAACTAGACTTGCCACGGTAGTGTTGTCGGCATAAAAACAAACACGCGTCATTTGTAATTACGGCCGTGCATATGGTATGGTTCATGTTTGTCTGGTCAGCGGATACCATCCTGACACATGTATCATGGCGAGCTACCATGGCGAAAGCGTAAAGAAAATCAGTGTTTTGATTCAAGTATTTACCCATACTCAAGCAGATTGACGTTTCCAGGCTTCCTCAATGCACTCTCCGTGATAAGCATGGATAAAATTTAAATGAATGACGAGCGACTGAGTGTGGAAAATGCCGCAAGTACAAATGAAAGCATACACCAAGATGGCAGTCACTGATTTCAGTTCAAGGCAGTAAGCTCTGAATTAACAATATACGCATTATGCCGTGTTTTTGATGCTTTATTGTCAGATTAATAATTACAGATGAAGACTCTTTTGTAAACTTACTTCTCGAGCAAAATTAGCAGTCATTGAACGAAGCAGTATTTTGTAGGATTTTGTGTGCATCGAGGACAGTTAATGGGCACTTTGAAGGCTATCGACAATTTCAATACTGCTGTATACTGATGTATACTAGTATAATTTTGTATTCTGCTGTCGTTTAAAATTATTTTTTGTGTTTCTCTGATGGAAAACAACATTGTTCGGGTCACATTTGCACTGTATTTGCACGCTAAGGTTGAGGTTCCTAATTTGCAAAATTCGTAAATACCATTATTTCAAAGAGTCATCGAGGTCTTAAAACCAACTGGCCGCACAATTTGTTTTCATGATATTTAAGATTAAGTCTTTATTGTTCTATGGCTGCAAGGAAATTGCTGTACGACGATCCACTTTTGGTTTAAAGGAATTTTTGTGAACCCATTTTTCCTGTTTTATTACAAACTGTGAAAGTGAGTTGATAGAAGTAAATGTTTAACCACTTAGAAAAACGATATGGAAACTTTTAGAACGTTGTAATAATAACTGAAACAACAAACCACAGTAGAATTTAGCTCTGCGTCAAATTTTAAGTGTTGTGAGAAGTTGCCAAAGTTAGGGAAATTTTGCATTTTTCATACTAAAAAAATATCAAATTTGATCCCCTAGGGGACCCCCCTGTAAATTGCTAAAGAAAACATTTTGAAACCAATCGAAATGTATTTTTATAGTTAGGGCCTGGTCGCACTACAGTCAAAAACAAAAATCCGCCCGTGCAAAAATCGAGGAAAACAAAAGAAACCGCTCCGGTGGGACACGCTTTTTGTGGAATGTTTTTGTTTTTATGTCATTTTGCACGGGCTTATTTTTGTTTTTGACTGTAGTGCGACCAGGCCCTTACTAGACAAAGTGTAATTCATATGCAAGAATTGAAGAAAATCTGTTTCATGACCAATTTTGGTTATGAGATCTTAGGCGGACAGCCACTTAAATGTGATAAGCTCGCAAACAAATTACATTGTCCGACCAAAACTTAATTTGCAAGAAATTTTGAGAAAAATGCAAAGATCTATGAACTAACGACATTTGGGTAAATTGTAATTTATAGTTATATTTAATGGGAATAAAATAAAAATAAAAAAAAATGCAAAAAAATAAAAAATAAAAAATAACAATTTAAGGATACTTGTCACTAATTTGTTTTTGGAAAAATGTCCAGTTACTGTTCTTGTAGGTGGCACTGTTTTTGTAAGTAATCGTTGTCCGATTTTACTATATTTATAATATGGTAATGTAATATGTTTTGCTCCTTTTAACTTTTTTGTAACTGTGCAACATAACCACTGTAGTTGTAATATTTTTTCCCTGTCATTTTTGTTTCTGTATTTGTAAGCTGCATTAATAAAAATATAAAATAAATAAATAAATAAATAAATAAACTGTCACTTAGGTTGCGTTTCTTTGGAAAAATCCGAATCCGAATCCTTGAATCCAAAAACGGATTTTGCGTTTTTTTACAAAAATCCAAAAACGGATCATGAATCCATTAAATCCATACTTCGGTGAGCTTTTTCAGATCAAATCTCAATCCGGATTTTTAGATTCGTGATCTGAGCTTTTTTTTAGGAATGGATTCGAAAAAAGTACATCTGACAAGCGGTCTTTCGTGGAAATTTACTTGTTCCGTTCGCTGTTTTGTTTCTTTCACGATTTCATATCATGGGCAATTCAGATAAGATTTTATTGCTTATATTTTGAAAACTATTTGTCGAGCGGGCTGATAAACACAAGCGAGTCAAAATAGCTTCATTTGAATACTAACGGTTTTTTTTACGTTAAATGATCCGTTTTAGGATTTTTCGTTTTTTTTTTGGTCATGAAAAATCCATATGATCCGAGATCACAAATCCAATTTCGGATTCTCCAAAAAAAACGCAGTCTTAAAGGGTGCGTTTCTTTTGGAAAATCCGAATCCAGATTTTTTAATCTGAAAACGGATTTTACGTTTCTTTACAACAATCCAAAAATGGATTATAAATCCATATGATCCATGTCGGAGAAGGATTCTTCGAATCCTATCCAACACCGGATACCTTGGATTCATGATCCAAAGCGATTCTTTTACTCGGATCCGAAAAAACTACGCATAGCCAGCGGTAACTCGGGACTGAATATATATTCTTACATGACGCCCAGGCTTGTCCTTAGCCCATTTTTGCCGCCAATATGAGATCTTTTGGACACCGAAGCATCGACGAAAGTGAGATATCATATTAACAACCAGTTTTATTAAATTTATAAGTACTTAGATAGGTGAAAATAATTTTTGATATTTCTTCGCAGCACAAAGCGATCTTTCATACTACTGGTACACAACTCCGCCGCCGGCGCCTTTTGCCTTCGTCCCGCAAGACTCAACTTATCCAATGCCTTTTGCCTTGCGACAGCCTTCGCTCGCTGTTAGCTCAAGTCCATGTCCAGGACCATCCTCTTCAGCGAGTGAAATATCTGAATTATCAGAGGTTTCAGAAACCGAACAAAAGGCTCGCTGGTCGCGATCCGAAGTGCTTCAATTGCTACACCTCTATAGTCAGAAGAGAGAAAAGTTTAAGGACATAAACGAAAAGAATAAGACGGTTTGCTAAGAAAAAAGCGGGGATCTAAACAATATATAGTGGAGTTTCTTGCACCGCGAAAATGTGCGAGACGAAGATGAAAACCCTAAAGAGGAGTTACGCGGCATGCGTCGATCAAAACAAAAAGAGTGGCAACGGAAGGATGAGAAAATGCGTTTATTACGACCAGCTGCATGGTATTTACTCGAAGGATGATACCATAGAGCCACAGGCACTATGTAGTAATGTCGATGGGCTTATTGCGAGACTGAAAAAGCAAACGATTCAAGTGGCTGACGTGGCAAGTGACGATGAAGGTGCTTCTCCTCGGAAGAAGAAGAAAAAAAGTCCAGCAAAGAGAAAGAACAGCGGAGATGTCTTGGTTGTCATGTTCAAAGAATTTGCAGCAGACAGGAAGGAAGAAGAGAAAATCTAAGGAAAGAGCAAGGAAGCTAGATGAAATGCACAAACAAAGAATAGATTTTGTGAACACGTTTTAGAATGTTTTTGAAAAAGTGAACACAAAATAATTGACCTTTCAATGTTCGACACTGTCCAGGGCCATTCCATTTTTATCCCCCCCCCTACCCCCCTCCCCCCCCCCCCCCCCCCCCCCCCATAGACGAGATTTTCTGATTGGGTCTGCAAATGTCATTTGTGAGGCGGTGGATGTGACGGCGCCTTTGATCTTTTGAATATTTCTAAGCGGCGGGAGGGGAAGAAAGATTGGTTATTTCCATGGGGGGGGGGGGGGGGGGGGGGGTGGTGGGGGGGGGGGGGTGGGGGGGGGTGGTGGGGGCAAAAATGAAATGGCTCTGAATCATCATCATCATCTTTATTTAAAAACACGGTAAATACATCAGGCATTAACAATTTGATATAAAACTACAACTTGATATGAAACTACGTATATAAATTAATTTTCTTTAATTTTAAAAAAATAGCTAACTATTAAAGAAAAATAAACTAAAATAAAGCCTGTTTTACATGAATGCCGTGTCGGAATTAATTAAGAATCGTCGGAAATTAGTCAGAGATGTTGCTTGCCTAGCAGCTGAGGGTAGACTGTTCCAGAGGACTGCACCGCTATAGGCAAAACTATTTTTGTAATAGTTAGTACGTGGCAATGGTATTGCAAGCTTATTATCAGAATCACGCAAAGGACCTTTAAAGGCAAAATTATAAGAACAACACTTTTTTATTACTCTTGAAAGATAACACGTTGACCTCTGACATTCACATTTGCTTTATTTATCAGTGTCGCATATGTTGTGTTAGAAAACGGATACCTTCAACGTTTTGTGATTGTTGCAGTACTTTTTTTGTTATGACCAGAATTTCCATTTAACTTTTGTTTTTCTGTGGCTGTATTTGAAAACAATTACACCCTCCACGGTCTTCCTAGTTATACCTAGCTCTTCATTTTCGATTATTGTTGATTCACTGTAGTTTCAGACAAAATGTCAATGAATAAAATGTTAAATTTTTATAAGTTGTCTAGTGGCAAATGGGACATGTACCTGAGGACCCCACCCAAGCTTTGAAATGCAAAATGGGCTGGAAATACAACATATTGAATAAAAGAATGTACAAAATGTACAAAGGAAATACACCTCTCTAGTCCTGGGGGAAAGTGGTGTGGGCCCACAGTCACAATTTTTATCCGCCCCTGTTCTTTGTGACATTTTGTTCTTAGAAAATGGATATGCTGCAAAGAGTTTAGAATGCTCTCATTATTATGTTCCTTTTATCATTTCCTCCTGCTGCTGGTGGGGAAATGTCATTATCGCTATCATCACCATCATCATCATCTGCATTATCCAAAAAGCCCTCAATTATGCAAAAATTATGCAAAACACAGGAAGCTACAATTATTTCTTGTATGTATGCCACATTATCAACATCCATTGCTGTTCGGAGGTTTCAAAACCTTGCCTTGAACAATCCTAGACTCTTTCCTACGACCATTGTTGTAGAGCTGCGAACAAAGTTATACCGCCGCTGCGGAGCAGTCAGGCGACCAGTGTCCTTAAATGGTGTAAGCAGCCAGGGGGGGGGGGGGGGGGGGGGGCTGTTAAACTTCAGACAAACGTCATGAAAAAGTGAAACGCACGAAGTATCAAAATACGTTAGCGCTTTTAGATCAGAAAGCAAAAGTCCAATTAAACTATTACAAGCTTAAGCAAGTTCAAGCAACCTACTTGTATTAAGCGAACACGGTTTCAATTATTTTTTAACAAACTTCATATTCTTTCTTTTTGAATACAATTCGCGTATATTGTCTATTACAGACAGAATTGGGCGAAACGAAGTCCTATTATCAATTCACAGGGTGAAATAAGGAGTTTCCGTAACTCGGAAATGTTACGGAAACATGAAACTGTGAGTTTCAGTCGCGTTTCCGCGGCGCGGATACAACGGGAAACACGTAACAAGAAATTTATTCATTCTCTACGCGTTTCCGCAGGGTTTCCGATCACGGACACAAAAACATCCGTTTCCGTAGTGTTTAAGTCCGCGTATTCCTAACTGATTCCTATTGTTTTATATCGTACATTTTACAAAAACTCCAGGCCGGCCCAAACTACAATTTTCAATCTGAAGTCTTACCGTTGTTGGTTCGAGATCTGAGGTCTGAGTAATCCTGGTCTGATGTATAAACAGAATTGTGTTGATGTTGCGCTGTACGTAACAGAATTTTTTATTCGGGCAAATTTTTATTTATTGCTAATTTGCCATTATCACGGCGAAATGATGTTTCCGGCTAAACAAACTAGGGCCAGTTAATCGTAGGTTTGCTTCACATGTATGTCTGTGGAGTATAAAAAGAGTGTGCCACGCTGTGGCCGGGAGAGGTTGAGTACGGTTTAGTCATGCGCAAATGGAGTTCTTCCCGGCGGGCTGTTCGAGTTATTGGCGCTCTTTTCACTTTTCAACGGCGAACCTTCGAGCTCGAGTCTGTACATTTAGTTTAATCTGAAGCATTTGAAGGGATAAGAAAGTTATCGTCTCGCTTTATAAGCTCAGTTTGTCACCTTATAACATTGTTTCAACGTATCTGCGCTGGATATGCATATTTTTCTTCCATTTCATCAGCTTATGGAGTCATATTTTCATTATGGCCGCCAGTGATCGAAGATGTTGCTGCAAAGGTAGGTTCGATGTGTTTGTAAATTTGTTTCATTTGCTATTTTAAAACATGCTCGCCTACACTTTTTATGCTTCCTCGTGTACATGTAGTTTATTTAAATCAGAAACAACAAATGATTTGTAAGCCGCGAGCGTTTAGCGTGTTTTAATGCCTTTTCTACTCCGGCTATAGGCTCAAACCTCCCTACAGCTGTAGCTTGATTCGTGTTGAAATTCACCATTTTAAATTAAAGTTCTGGAGGCTGGAACAGTAAATGCACACTACAAACAGTTCTTTATGGCGCTGTTAATAGAGTAAGTACTTGTAAAGGAGTATTGAATGCTTTTTATGTACAGTAATTTTATGTATTGAATGCTTTCCATGTATTTTTTTATTTCTGACATACACTGTAAGCTTACATTCATTATCATAATTTCAAAGCCGTTTATTCACATTTGAGCAGAAGGAAGGATGTTTACATGTATCTCATTTGGTGATCTTACAATGTAGATCTTAAATGATACAGTCTAGTATTTTTCTTTTTGATAAACCAAGCAACTTTCACAAATACATGTACATGTATGGTCATTGCAAATGAGTTTCAGTTACTTTCACTATACATAATAAGTATTTTTGTCTCAAAATAAGTCAGTTTTAAGTACTGAATGTTGTATGTATTATGCGAAAGAGACAACAACAAAACCGACAATGATTGCTATATCGAGTTGCGAATTTGAGTAGGATGTCGTTAGAAAATATTTTGATAAACCTAACAACGTTCATTGACACAAGTAACGGCCGTCCATCTTAGAGTGGACAGTGCCAATGTTGTTTATCCATCTCTGAGTGGAAAAAATGGCGCTTGTGTCAATGATCTTTGATTTTTCTCAAATCCGTCGCGAAAGAGACAACAATAAAACCGACAATGATTGCTATATCGAGTTGCGAATTTTAGTAGGATGTCGTTAGAAAATATTTTGATAAACCAAACAATGTTCATTGACACAAGTAACGGCCGTCCATCTTTGAGTGGACAGTGCCAATGTTGTTTATCCATCTTTGAGTGGAAAAAATGGCGCTTGTGTCAATGATCTTTGATTTTTCTAAAATCCGTTGCGAAAGAGACAACAACAAAACCGACAATGATTGCTATATCGAGTTGCGAATTTGAGTAGGATGTCGTTAGAAAATATTTTGATAAACCTAACAACGTTCATTGACACAAGTAACGGCCGTCCATCTTTGAGTGGACAGTGCCAATGTTGTTTATCCATCTTTGAGTGGAAAAAATGGCGCTTGTGTCAATGATCTTTGATTTTTCTAAAATCCGTCGCGAAAGAGACAACAACAAAACCGACAATGATTACTATATCGAGTTGCGAATTTGAGTAGGATGTCGTTAGAAAATATTTTGATAAACCTAACAACGTTCATTGACACAAGTAACGGCCGTCCATCTTTGAGTGGACAGTGCCAATGTTGTTTATCCATCTTTGAGTGGAAAAAATGGCGCTTGTGTCAATGATCTTTGATTTTTCTAAAATCTGTCATGAAAGAGACAACAACAAAACTGACAATGATTACTATATCGAGTCAAGAATTTGAGTAGGATGTCGTTAGAAAATATTTTGATAAACCTAACAACGTTCATTAACACAAGTAACGGCCGTCCATCCTTGAGTGGACAGTGCCAATGTTGTTTATCCATCTCTGAGTGGAAAAAATGGCGCTTGTGTCAATGATCTTTGATTTTTCTCAAATCCGTCGCGAAAGAGACAACAATAAAACCGACAATGATTGCTATATCGAGTTGCGAATTTTAGTAGGATGTCGTTAGAAAATAGTTTGATAAACCTAACAACGTTCATTGACACAAGTAACGGCCGTCCATCTTTGAGTGGACAGTGCCAATGTTGTTTATCCATCTCTGAGTGGAAAAAATGGCGCTTGTGTCAATGATCTTTGATTTTTCTAAAATCCGTCGCGAAAGAGACAACAACAAAACCGACAATGATTGCTATATTGAGTTGCGAATTTGAGTAGGATGTCGTTAGAAAATATTTTGATAAACCAAACAATGTTCATTGACACAAGTAACGGCCGTCCATCTTTGAGTGGACAGTGCCAATGTTGTTTATCCATCTCTGAGTGGAAAAAATGGCGCTTGTGTCAATGATCTTTGATTTTTCTCAAATCCGTCGCGAAAGAGACAACAATAAAACCGACAATGATTGCTATATCGAGTTGCGAATTTTAGTAGGATGTCGTTAGAAAATAGTTTGATAAACCTAACAACGTTCATTGACACAAGTAACGGCCGACCATCTTTGAGTGGACAGTGCCAATGTTGTTTATCCATCTCTGAGTGGAAAAAATGGCGCTTGTGTCAATGATCTTTGATTTTTCTCAAATCCGTCGCGAAAGAGACAACAATAAAACCGACAATGATTGCTATATCGAGTTGCGAATTTTAGTAGGATGTCGTTAGAAAATAGTTTGATAAACCTAACAACGTTCATTGACACAAGTAACGGCCGTCCATCTTTGAGTGGACAGTGCCAATGTTGTTTATCCATCTCTGAGTGGAAAAAATGGCGCTTGTGTCAATGATCTTTGATTTTTCTAAAATCCGTCGCAAAAGAGACAACAACAAAACCCGACAATGATTGCTATATCGAGTTGCGAATTTGAGTAGGATGTCGTTAGAAAATATTTTGATAAACCTAACAACGTTTATTGACACAAGTAACGGCCGTCCATCTTTGAGTGGACAGTGCCAATGTTGTTTATCCATCTCTGAGTGGAAAAAATGGCGCTTGTGTCAATGATCTTTGATTTTTTCTAAAATCCATCGTGAAGGAGACTACAAAAAAACTGACAACGATTGCTATCGAGTTGCAAAATTTAATAGGATTTCTTAGAAAATATGTTGATAAACCTAACAATGTTTATTGACACAAGTGTAATTGCCTTTCATTGCTATTCTGTTTCAACAATATTACATGAACTTTAAAGAAAACCATTCACAGAAGTGAAAATAATAAATCTCGGTTAAAAGATACAGTAACACCTGACAAGTGAAATAATATCTTATTTGACACATCGTTTTCTTCAACCATTTGAGGTACATGTATGACCATGAAAGCAATAAGAAGGTGGAGGAAATCTTAGTGAAAGAAGTCAGAGGAACTTCTGGAAAACAGAAATGGTTTAAGGCTGAGATTAAAGGTATGTATGGATTTCCTGGTGATCAGGATACAGAGTTTACACTCCAAGTACATTGCAACCTATTTTAGTGATTGTATTAGGTTGCCACCCTCTATTTAATTAAGTGGCCAGTTCCATACGCTGTATTTTAGCCCATGCAAATTTTGTATCTGCTGCCTGAGTGTATTAAACAGTCACCTCTATTCAGTGGTCACAGCCATGCTTTGACAGTCCCTTGTTTGCATGTCTTTGTTAATTTTACATGTACCTGTATTAAAATGCCAAACTTGAAAAAGATTTATTCACTCTACACTACAGAGTTGTTATTGATCATTACTGCATGTATTGCATTCACCACTGTTTTACATTTAAGTGCTTTCTAGACATTAATGTACTTTAATGTATTTGACCATGCCCACAAAGTATTTTTAGTTAACATGTCCTAAGGGTGGCTTGTAAATGTAAGTTCAACTGTTTTAACGTTTTGCAATCCTGTACATGTAGTACACTGTATCACCACATCACTGATACTATATTATCTTGAATTAGTGCTGCACCTCAAAGTAACAGTGTGACACTGAATAAAATCACTTGAATTCAAGATATAGAGGATATTACATGTACATGGCTGCACGAAGATACAAAATTTCTCTCCGAGTGTTGAAAAATGCGCGAATGAGTGAAATATTTTTCAACACGTGAAGAGAAATTTTGTATCTTCAAGCGGCCATGTAATGTTCTGTTTATTATATAAACACCAATGAAATCAAACCATTTCACTTTAATATTTTTTTGTAGTCCTAAAGTAGAACGGTGATCTTTTCACGTGTGAAGATAACATGTTATTCTCACGTGTGAAGATATGATGTTTACGCGCGAAAGCTCACCTGGTATTTCATTGGTGTTTATATAATGGTAATTCTTAAATCACTGTGTCAAAGTAAAATGTAAATACCTGTAATAACATTGTACATTTTGCTTTAAACAAACTGGAAATTTATCCTTGTGCATGAATAACTGTTCTTTTTGTTCTTACTTTTAAAGAAAACAGTCATTTTTATTTTAAGGAAAGGTCCATGTTTTACCATAAATTTGGATAATCTATTGATAAAAGGCTCAAACAAGTTGAAATAACACCTCTCGAGTGAGCAGTACACCACAAAGTAAACAAAAGTCTAAGAAATGTGAAATTTGCACTCATTCAAGTAAACCATAAATTTGGGTGTGAGTGCATGAAAATACTAATATGTTCAGATTTTGTTGTTTAGTTAGTTACCATTTTTGGCAGAGTTTACATGTACCTACATGTATACTCACCAAATATTGATGTACACTGTACATTTATTACATTTCCTTTTTTTCAGGGGCTATTTGTCAGTACTGGCGGAGCACACAGGATGATGATATTAGAAAAAAAAATGGAAAACTAAAGCAGCATAGAATCATGACAAGACGTTGACGAGAGTGAAAAGGGTAAGCTATCGGCATGATACATGTAGTAATGACACCTTTATTAATTTTAAAATACCGATTATCGTTAAATATTCACATCACTTTACAATACCTCTGTGGGTTAGGGTTAGAGGTTAGGGTTAGGGTTAGAAGAATATGAAGAAATCCGAAATTTTGTGAGTGACGCCCGATTTTCGAAAATTTCAGACATTGGCTCTTAATTCCCATTTTAGCTTTTTTCATTTTTCATTTTTATATGACAATGTTATTGCAATAAGGTGTGTACCGGTAAACTGTACATTTTGATCTATGTCTTATTAGCAACAACTATTTTCTTGGATAAGAAAACAAAATGTCATAGCAACCTGCACATATCTGGAGTTAATTGTGGCAGGTTGCTAAATGCAGAACAGTGACAAAAGCTCACCAAGAAAATTAATAACAATAGATAAGAAAATCAGACATGGATAGTTAATTAGTTACAATGACAAATATATGGATTTCTATCAGCATACATATGCACAGCATACATGGAATTCTCACAACCAATAACATCAGACTTTAACACTAACATTAATAGAGACACTGTCACTGGTACGAGTCTTGGCAGCCAAAATAATCATGGCAAAACTGAATAATGACAACAAAAGCCACACAATACCATCAATTGATGGTTTTCCAATTCACGTTGCTCTGGAAATGACTTTCGCTCAGATTGTCAAAATGTAATTTCATGCAACAAAATCTTTGTAAGTTGTGTGTAATTTGTTGTGCAACAGTACCCAGCTTTTAATCCATTTTTCTTGGTCTTCAGAAACTGATATTTCGAAAAGAAATGGTGGAAAAGTCAAATACCTCCACAGGACAAAGAAAAAATTACAGCATTGCTAGCACTTGACAATGCTGTCGATTTTTTGTCCTCCGAAGAAAGTGAAGGAGAGGAGAAGGGAATAACTGGGCCGCCACCAAGGCACGTCAAGCCGCTTAAGTGGGAGAGAACGAAATTAAGGACCATCAAGGCTGTCCTGGATGCCACTTATCAGGCTCACGTGAACAAGAGGCAAAAAAGAACAGCCACTAAAATTTCAAGAGTAGCTGACCAAAACATGTCGGACTGACCACTCCCTAAAAACTGTCCCTCTTGGGGAGGATGACTGGCTGAAAGACAGTTTAAATATTTATTGATTTTCCATAGTACTGTAATGATAAAGTGCCTCTTAAAGAAACATGTTCACGGTTTTCCGCATGCGTTAGTTTTTGTTTTTGCATTGTCCCCGTACAAAATTTAAATAATTGATGAAGTATATGAATGCAAATTTAATTTTATTGATTGTTTCAATGATCCGCTCTACGGATTAAAAACAAGACTCGATTCAAAAGTCGGAATTTGATGCCACATGCAAACTTGACAGGTTAAAAAGCGATTTGGCAAAAAGGAAAGAGAAGAAATATGTGATGCTGAGACATGCGCAAAGCCGCGAACATGCCCCTTTCAAATTTCTATTTCACACTGCCTTTATAAAGCTGATAGCATTTATTGCTATAAGAACATTGCATCATTACCAGTTGCAAATTGTTGTTTGATGTTTTTTGTTGCTGGGAACTCAACATTTTAAATTATAAGGGAATGAAAGCACTTTTTTTTATTGAAAATTATTTATTTATTGTGAATTATTTCCTAATCAAGTGTAAATGAAAAAGTATATTATATGAAAATTTAAAGAATTATATTATGACATTTTTTACGTCAGAGTTTAAGAAAAATATACCATATTTTGAAATTATCATATATTGTGATAACTTTCTCTTTAATGGTGGAAATAAAACGAAATCCACTCTCAATGAAGGTGTTGTAGGTCTGAAGAAGTTTCACAACACAATAAACTCGATTGCAACTGTGTCTATCCACGTTACAAATTTCTGTTCATGCATTTTTGTGTTGCCCAAGAAGCATGAACCGATCGCGCGGCATTCTCGATGGACGTCCACATTTCAAAAGTGCTAGTTTAATTGTCTACAACGTAAGAGGAAATGATTATCCGATCTCAAACCATTTTCAACTTTATATTTCATTCACGAAATAATAATGTTAATTGTGTGTCCGCCGTGTTTAAGAGTGCGGTTTTCGAATTCTTCAAGTTTCCACATTAAGGAAACCCTATGGATAATTGTGTGTCCACCGAATTTACGCGGAGGTGCGAAACATGACGGTTAATAGCGAATTCTCAAAGTTTCCGTACTTTCCACATTTAGGAAACCCTATGGATAATTGTGTGTCCGCCGAATTTACGAGGTGCGTAAACATGACAGTTAATAGCGAATTCTCAAAGTTTCCGCACTTCCACATTTAGGAAACCCTATGGATAATTGTGTGTCCACCGAATTTACGAGGTGCGTAAACATGACAGTTAATAGCGAATTCTCAAAGTTTCCGCACTTCCACATTCAGGAAACCCTACGGATAATTGTGTTTCCGCCGAATTTACGAGGTGCGTAAACATGACGGTTAATGGGGATTACGCAAGACGTAAACCTTGCGGATACATGAGTTTAAGTGATGCGTTTCCGCGACTCCGCAGCGACTGAAACGTAACGTATACTCGTGTTTCCCGCAACGGATAGTTGAATTTCCGCTTACGGAAATTCACGTTTCCGTTAAGTAACCGTTATCAAAACGGAGACGGAAACGCCTTATTTCACCCTGTGATTATTCGAAACCATTAGAATTTCCGAGAACAAATTAACATAAAAGGAGAAAATGAGTAGAAATTCAAGAGAATAACTTGAAAGATTTTTATCAACAGAAAATGTCAATACAATTTCATCAATGCAAAACTGCATTAAAATATGCAGCACAACGATTGCAATCGGTTGCTTAGTAACCGTAGTTGCCAGAGTGATTGTATTGATTGACGTGATTGGTTCATTTTTCGTTAATCTTTAAATGTGATAAGCTCACGAAACTGTCCGATTACAACAAACTGTCTGATTACATTGTCCAATTAAAACTATGCAAGTGATTTGCAGGAAAATGCAGGAATTTATGAACCAACCACATTTGGTGAAATTGTAATAGTTATAATTAATGGGAGTGTAGGTTTGACGGTCGACAGCACAGAAGGTAGCATTTTCACGGTGAAGAAAACAATTTTAATTCACCTGATCTCTGGAAAACAATTTTAATTCACCTGATCTCTGACTATTAAGCCTGTCCATGAAGGATTAACGTTAACGGTTGGAGGTAAAAATGACCCCTATTTGTCGCTCAACAGCTAACACATAATGTTTCATCCAATACAATAAATGTTGTTTCAAATGCCTCAGAAGCACATTTCTCTTATTTGGCTAAAAGCAAGAGAACATAAAGCTAATGTTCTCTTGGCTGAAAGATAGCACACGGAGTACCCCAGAAATTATTTACCTTACCCCTTAATCTCTAAATTAGTACTGTGTTGCAGGGGAAGAGAGGAGGACTTACATTAACCCTATTCACTCTGGTTTTTTTTTGGTGTAATCCGTTCCCAGCCTGCGTAACTTCTAGAATACTAAAGCTATGGCTATCAAATATGGAGGGGTTTACAGCTACCCCAGAGTAACATATTAACGAAAACATACAGCGCAGAAAGAATCAAAATAAGTTAGCGCTTACGTAAAAAATAATTTTGCTAACGGACTAGATGAATCACAGATCAGCAAAGCAATAGTCCAATAAAACTGTTACAATCTAACCCAAATTAAATCAACCTACTTGTATTAAGCGAACACGGTTTAAATTCTTTTTGAACTTAAACTTCATACTCTTTCTTTTTTAACACAAGGAAAACAAAGGGAAGTTTCTCAGGTACTAATCCATCAATGTTTTACTGTTCGCCCACATGCTCTCAGTAAACTACTTACAGTATTAATAAACACACCCAACTAATGTGCAAGTCAGTTACATGTTCATAAACTTACAGCGATCTCAAATTTTGAAGTCCAGAAAATACTAGTTCCGGTAGGGAAACAATCTTATTTTGTTGAAGATTCCTAGATATATTAAAAGTGCGTAATTAGTGATCAGCTTTTGTCCGTGACAGTGATTGTAGGAGGCTAACGTTTGTAGCAATGCAATAAATTATAACAAATACTTGTACATGCATGTCTATCATAAGAGAAAGAAATGCTCTGGCAAGACAAAGGAGACTTGAAATGTTGTTAATTCTTATCTCTCAGTCAAATATTTGCCTGAGGCCAGGCGTGAATACATTACAAAAAAATAATTAAAGTTACAGGCCTCTACTTTTAAGTGAATATGTATATTTTTTACTATTTGTGTAGCGTCAAACTAAGCAATTCTAGATTGGTGTTTTTTTTAGTTTTTCTGATGCTTAATTATGCGTTTGACAAGGGAAAAAGAAAACCTGCGATGAGTGTTAATGCTAATAAATTAGAAACATTATTGGGTGATTACATGATGACACGAAACATCTCAGATAATTTCATCAGGATAATCCTAATACGACGGTATTAATAATTGCGAAATTTCTAGAATTTTTAGGCTATGGCTATAACTGACATTTAGAGGGTTTATAGCAAGGGATCGCTTTATCATTCCGAATGGCCGCCATCGTGGATCCGCTATCTTGCATTACCATCATGTTAGAAAAACGGCAGAATTGAGTTCAAATTTATCAAAATCAATAGAAAAATGCAAAGCGAAATGTTATCCGTTTAAAATTTGGAAAACCATGCTTGTTCGTTATGATTGCCTTGGATACTTCGCATATGACATAAAAATTAATAAAAAAAAGTCAGGAAGTTTGGGCGGTTTAAAAAAAAAAAAGCTTCTCAAGTTGTAAGCGTTCAAAGCCAGCGTGGACACTCTGGGTACTTGTCGTGTTAAAGTTTCGTAGATATCTGCTGAAAGCAGCAGGAAATAAAAAAATATAGCTTTACAACTTTTACCTGACAATGTGTTGGACACACACTGCCCGAATACCATACCGCCATTTTTTTTAATCCAATATTTGAATTGTCATCTTTTCTCAAGTAAATTAACGTTACTTTTTGTTTAATTCCGTATATCAATGGATCCCACCTCTGTCGTGGGTGACAAGAGGGATAACTTCTCATTTCGGATTGTCAATTTTCCTCATATGGACAGCAACATTCCCGCGAATCCGGCCTATTGTGTTTAGATATGCTAGAATTTGCACATCGAAGTTGTATTATACATAGACTTCGCCGACTTTCATCACGTCTCCTTCACCAAGGGTACAAATCTACGCTCCTTTGCAAATCCTTTGCTAAATTCTTCAAACGCCACGGTGCTATCATTGAGAAGTATGGCACGTACAGGACATGAGACTAGCTCCGACGAAGGGCTAGCGCTCGAAACGTCAGCTATTTGAATCTTTTTACGGTGGTCAATTTACCTTATCGACTCAGTCGATAAAACTAAATTCCCAAATTAAATCAACCTACTTGTATTAAGCGAACACAGTTTAAATTCTTTTTGAACAAACTTGATATTCTTTCTTTTTTAACACAAAGAAAACAAAGGGAAGTTTCTCAGTTACTATTCCACCTAATGTGCAAGTCAATAACATGTTCATAAACTTACAGCGAGAACAGATTTTGAAGTCCATAAAATACCAGTTCCGGTAGGGAAACAATCTTATTATCATGAAGGTTCCTAGATATATCAAAAGTGCGTAATAAGTAATCAGCTTTTGGCCGTGACAGTGATTGTAGGACGCCAACGTTTGTAGCAATGCAATAAATGTTAACGAATACTAGTACATACATGTCTATCATAAGAAAAATAAATGTTCTGGCATAACGAAAGAGACTTGAAATGTTGTTGATTCTTATCTCTCAGTCAAATATTTGCCTGAGGCCAGGCGTGAATACATTACAAAGAATTAGCTAAAGTTATATACAGGCCTCTACTTTTAAGTGAATATGTATTTTTTTACTATTTGTGTAGCGTCAAACTAAGCAATTCTAGATTGGGGGTGTTTATGAGTTTTTCTGACACTTAATTATGCGTTTGACAAGGGAAAAAGAAGGCCCGTGATGAGAGTTAATGCTAATAAATTAGAAACATTATTGGGTGATTACATGATGACACGGAACATCTCAGATAATTTAATCAAGTGTTAAGTAACAAACCAATAACCCTAACACGACGGTATTAATGGGAGTAAAGGTTTTTCACAGTTGACGGCACAGAGGTAGCATTTTGACAGTGACAAATAAGTTTTAATCCATCCGATCTTTGATGATTAAGCCTGTCTACGAAGGATCAATTACGGTTGACGTTAAACTGAAAATGACCTCCATTTGTCGGCTTAACAGCTAAAGGCCCTGTCACACTATCGCGTATTAAAGAAACGTATGAGTTGCGTATGAAAATTTATAAAATAATTTTCATACGCACAAAATTCCCTTAAAAATAAGCGTATGACCAGCGTACTTGACCCATGAGTAACGTACCTCTAGCGTAACTCTCGCGTATTCAGCGTATGCCTAGCGTATGCTTAGCGTATAAACCATACGTCCGAATACGCACAAAATTTTTAAGCATGTTTAAAAAAAATTTTCTGCCGACCGTATGCCAGCGTATGCCACCGTATGCGGCCATGCTTGAAGCGTATACAACCTATGCCTAACGTACCCCCAGCGTATGTCAGCGTATACCAGCATATGAGTGTTATTTTTTATACGCTGGCATACGCCAGTACGATACGCAATAGTGTGACAGGGTCATAAGAGGTTTTTTTTTTACGGCAACGCTTCGTCCAAGACGATAAATATTGTCAAAAGGCGTTACAGGCGCAATGTTCCTCATTTGCCTGGAAGAAAGTACACGGAGTGTTGCAAAAATCATCCACCTTACTCTCTACTCTCTAAATGCTGTGTTCCGGTGTGATAATCTCTAACAGTCCGAAAAACATGATGAAGGTCCACAACATTCAGAAGGTTGTTACCAAACCAAACAAGCCGATTGTGTATTACCTTTACGATGGGCCCAAGCGGGGCTTCGTCCGTGAGGAGCTGATGGTTGTGCCGCCAGATACTCAGTTGCCACCGATATCTTTGTGACCATATGTCAGCGTGTGGACGCCATCCTCCTGCAACCAGCGCTTTGAGTCAAAGGGTGAGAGCGTTTTATTGTTTAGATGCACGCCGTAGATCTGGTGATCTTCACTTCTAAGCATGTCCATCCCGTGTTTGAAAGCCTCCTTTTTGAAGAGGGCGTCCTTGTAGTTCTGGTGTGTAATCTCCTTCTTAGTCACAACTTTGGTCGTGCCCTTTGCTTTTTTGATGTTCTTCTGGCTTTCAAGCACGATTGAGTACATCTTCGAGCGCAAGCACACCACCTCCGAGATTGGGGCGCCCGCGCACTCGTCCTTCATCTTGCCGATGACCTTCTTGTTTAGCTGGCTGTGAAGAGGGTGGCCTTTCGGGTAGTCGCTTGTGTCGTAGAGTTCATCCAGACGATTCTCCATGTCCTTGTAGACATCCTCTGTCTTGATCTCTAGAAGCAGGCTGTCTGTGTCTGTATAGAGTAGATCACATCGCGATCCGTACTTTAACTTGAGGTGCTTACAGTAGAAATCGTACATCAGGGTCTTGGAGAGTTCCAGTATGCACATGCCGGCGTAGACTGTGCGTTTGAGTAAGATTTTATCCTTGTGCATTTGAATCCTGGCAAGATTTTCACCAAAGACTGTTGCTCTGGCAAACAGGGGGCTTGAGATGAGCTTTCTCAACTTGTCTATCTCATTCACGCGAAAAAGCCTCATATCAATGCGGTTTCTGAGGTTCTCCATGGTCTTGCCAAAGACAGAGTTGTTCATCAGCTTGAAAAAGTTCTTCTCAAACTCTGACGTGGCTTGCTTTCTGAGTTCTGTGTTCAGCCTTATGTACGGCTCCATCCAAGGCTTCTGCTCGAATTTCAGGATTTTATGGATCTTCTTCAACTTCATTCCTAGCTCGAGATAAAGCTGAAGATTCCTGTAGTGCAGAACATATCTGGTTTTGTCCTTTAGGGTTAGGAGCAACTTCTCTGTCTTATCCTCTGCCTGTCCCTCTACCAATGCCCTTTGATAAGGAGACATCCACGACTTTTCGACTTTGTGCTTTTCTGGGGCTAGAGGGTAGGCGTTGTGCTTATCATGCATCTCCTTGGGATACTCCAAGTCCACCTCGAGGATATAGCCAATCTTTCTGTTTGGGGACCCCTTCCTGATTTGGTGCTGTGTTGGGAACACTCTGCACCATTGAAAGTTGCCAACTGGGAGGGGTTGACTCATGGCCCAACCGTAAAGATTGTTTGCATCGAAGTACATGATGTAGATGGTTTCTTGATCTGGGTTGTGATCATCAAGAAAAGGGTTTTTCGCTTTGCAGAAACGCCTGCTCTCCATTGAAATACCACCAGGTTTACGCCTGTGTATTTTACAAGAGCGTCCCAGCTGAGGCCCGGGCTTGTATAGTAATGCGCCGGGTCAAGTTTGTAGTGTTTGAGACAAGTTTTTCTGAAATTCTCGAAAACATCAGCCAGACGCAACACATATGTCTCTAAGTAAAGATCATGATAGTCGCCGAGGTTTTTTACATTCAAACGCTTTCCACACTTCCTGCGCATGGATGTAGTCCTCGTCGGTAATGTGTTCCTTTTTTAGCTCGCTATAGAACGCGCCCTTCTCTGGGAGTGACTCCTCATCGAACCGTTCCCAAGAGTCCATGTACTCGTATGGGTAGTTTCCTTTTTGTAGAAGAAGCTTGAGTTTATTGGGATCCTTTTCACGGTTTTCCGTGATTGTGAAGGACTCTGGTTTGTTTGAATTAACCAGAATATCGAGGCTTGACTGCATGAACTGTAAGCTGTCAATGAACCTCAAATTGCCTAGGGAGAATGAGACGTACTTCTCCATATTTGTTGGGATGCACTTCAAATCAGATTGTACTTCGGCTATACCTCTCATGATATGATGTGCGTCGTAGCCCTTCAAGTTGTGGAAGACAACAGGGATTATCACTTTTTCCGGGCTGATTCTGAAGTGATTTATATTACACGCTTTGTGTGCAGCGCCGCGATACTTTCCTGTTATGTGGCAGTGGTCTCTAACAGCGTCTCTCATGAAGTCTCGTACAAGAGACTCCCCACAGAAGAGGCAATCAACCTGTTCAAAGATGAGCTTTGTTTTTTGTTGCCTTCGGTTTCTTGGGCCAACGAATGGAAACGCCTCCAAATGCCCCGTTTTTCCGTTTTCGATGTAACTTTTAAATGCATTGGAGTAGCATTTGTGAGTTTTATGATGAACCAGACCCATGTATGTTCCCGTGTTTGGATCATAGACTTCGATAGAGTCGTTGAAGTTCTCTTTGTAGAGGCACCCATCACAAATGCTACAGCAGCCTGCGTTGTTGAAATCTGCCCAGTCTTCTCTTGTCATGGAAATGGGCTTCTTGTGATGAAGTTCGTCTCTTATCTCCCTCTCCAACAATTGAATGTAGTACAGAAACCGCTTCACCGCGTCCTCACCTCTGTATAAGTATGGCCCCTTTGTTTCACCATCAGAGCGAACGGCCATGAAGCAAAACCCCACATGGGGTGTGTACTGCTGTTTTGGTTGTGCTGCTTTCTTTTGGGTCTGGCTTGCAAGTGTCGATTTTTGTGACGAGACTTTCGAAGTCGGCATAGATAACGTAAGGTACTTTCATCTGGTTCTGATAGTTCTCGAAATGCGGGATGTTTTCACCCTCTTTTGGCATTTCGATTCGAACTGGTCTACCTTTGATACCTCTGCAGTAAACCCGATGATCGTCGAGAACATCTTGCGATGAAAACCGTTGGAGACATCTGTCACAGAAATGAATCCTCCGGCCTACTGCATAATTACTATAAAGGAGTCTGCTTAGGCTTGTTATGTAGCAGTAATGTGTGTTATGTTTATTGGTTTTCAGCATTAGGTTTATTCTTCTTATATTAGGATCTTCTACTTCACTAATTCTAAGGACTATTGTTTTACCGTTTTTCTGGCCAAAAACATTTATTGCAAGGTTATTAAGTTTTTCTACTTTTGAGATTTGATCTAAGGTTGTTGGGGAAGAGATCCCAGTAAAGTCTAAACCATCTTCGGTCGGGTATTTGCTTGGTCTGTCTGAATGCCTCCTATCTTGAGTGGGAAATAATGCAGCTCTGTCCGAGCCCACAGACCTCCTTTCAGTCGGTCTGTGGGCTCGGACGTGTCCCATGCTAGGAGGCATTTATTCATGTCATCTAACCCCTATTTGAGGTGGGGCCGGATCACCCACCCCCTATACTACTATTCTTCAACACTGAAATCAATGATTCTAATACGAACTTGTATACAAGAATAACGGACGATTATAAGAGTTATGTAAACAAGTCACACATAACTCCCTCTGCATTAAAAGATGTTTTCAGATATTTAATGTAAGATGCGGATGAGAGCTCGTCAGCAAGTAAAATAGTTGTTAATGGAATTATCAATTTTGTATCATCACCTCACCAAGTTAATAAGAAAGCCTATAACATAACTCTTACAACAGATAATCAAGATGACTTCAGATCGAGGATAGGTTTCAATGCGTACAAGCTTCCTCTGGGTGAGTATACTCTTGTTATTGAGTTTTTTGTACCAGATAAAACTCACATTAGTACAACATCTGTCAATGTTGTGTCATCAGTTGTTAATATTGGGCAGCAAACTACAAAGATATTCAACACTGAAGGATATACAAGAAGCATTGTTCATTTACACAAGTGGCAGGTCTCTCCACCTGAATATATTATGGTGGATCTTCATGGAAGTATATCAAAAGAAAAAAACAAAGAAAGCACATCTAATCGTTTATGGTGTTCAAGGGCATGTCTCGAGTGTAAACCCAGATGTATTTGATACTGTTTTTGTGATTGAGGAAGAAAAATGGTGATGGATGCGGATATTGATTTGAATGGAAAGAGAATAATTGGTTTACCCGAACCAAAACAGATTCAAAAAATCATATTTTTAGGCAATCATTATTGCGTTAATTAATATGAAATTAGTAAAATTATGGTTAATTATATTGGACAATAAACCGCCTGAAGGATACAAAAAATTGTTTATATTAATCGACAACACTTCATTTGCACCCCAAAATTGGAATAAAACATCGAATAAAATTTATTACACGTTCAATATAGCGTCATCAGCTATCAATTTCAGGGAAGATACAGTTGTACAAATCAAATTAATAACATTGGAGCATATCATGGTATTACATTTTCCCCTTATAATTGCCATATCAGCGCACTTTTTTAAGAGTTTTAATAAAATAACTAAAACAGGCATCTTCAATAATGGGGTAAATAGTTTACATACAAAAATTGATATATAAAAGCTACATTTAATATAATCAATAAATATACATGCCGAATTTGGAGCAAGCAATTAATTTTCGTAATAAATATTTCACAACCCAAAAAACCTACATCCAAATACTAAAGATGAAATATTAAAATCGGCTTTAATATATCAATTTTTGTATGAAAACTATTTGAATGGGCCAATATCAATGAACCAAATATTAGAAAAACACCCTGACATTGGATTAATAGGACCAGGTTCTTGTACTCTAAATACCAATTACCAATTTTTAATTAAACATGCTATTTTTCATGATGCATTTGGAAGATTTTATAATGACTATGAAAAGGGGCCTGGATACACATATTGCTGCCTTACAATGCCGAAGAAAAGAAAAAGGATCTCCAATAATGGGTCAAATAAGTGGTGTATTATATTGTCTTCTTTCAAATCCTAAAATATAATTATTATCCAAATATATAATATAATGACTGAAACAGACATCTTCAATTTCAATCATATTGATAAATGCCTTAGCCAGGAAAAAATATCTGAAATCAAAGCATTATATCGATTTTATCATAAGCGTTTTTGGTGTTATAAGAAGGCTTTCAAATATTTCAAGAGATTGAATTTAATTATAAATGTGACATCATCAGGCTTAGTTTCGATTGGTACAATAGTCGGTGGAGTAACATTAAATCCTGTTATATTAGGCACTATTTCCGGCACAGGATGGGGGCTTAATACATTCAGTGGAATCAAGAATTATAAAAAGAAAATTGAAATGTCTAAATTTGCCTTTACAGCCTACCAAAAGGTATTAGTTGATTTACGCTCATGTCTTAGAGGAAATGAATTCAACCACACTGTATTCATCAATGAAATGAGACAGTTAGATGAAATAATCATTAATCTTTGTCCTCGTGCTGATAAATTTGAAAAACAGTATGATAAAAAATTCACTTCTGAATAATTGTTTGTATTTGATCACCTATCAACATTTGGATTCTTCCCCAATATTGTCGATAGGTGGCTAATGTCCTTTTAGATTTCGATATCTGAATATTCATATATGGTAATCCCAACATTTTCCCAACAGCTTTCTTAAAATTAATTTAATGCTTATTATCAGCCGGCGACGACCATTTATTTTTGGGAGAATCTTGTCTATCTCATCGAAAATTCGACAAATTCTATTTATATCATCCCTTGTTATCTCTATCCGGTATGGAGTGCATATATCCATGATTACATTCTCTATATGGTATTTCCGATGGTATATTGATTTTCTCCTAATCTTATACATCTCTTCATGAAAATCAATATAGTCAGGAACAAGTTCATACCCGGTAACAGTACCACAGCTTTGGCACAAAAGAAGCTTCTCCTTAGAGATTATATCCTCTTGGCCGCAGCAGGATTCATGTCAAAGAGGTTTATACTCTTGAATCTGTTTGCTACAAAAAGGACAATGGATTTCTCCTGATTCTTTCAGTCCATTATATAACTCTAACCCCGTTTACACGGGCTAAAAATTCAGCACGGCACCCTAAATATTCGGCACGGTACTAATGATTTTTGGGCACGGCACTCTCAATTATCTACGTGTAAACGTGTCGGACCCAAACACAATGTGGCACTGGTGCCCAAAATTTTAGGGGTGCCGAGACTACCTCCAGGAGGCAGTCTCGGCACGGGTTAAAGAAGGCACCGTGCCAAAAAATGTTCGATTTCTAATAATTTTGAACGAATTTTAAGCCGTCACGCATGCGTAGCAACCATTGTAATTTCAAATGGCGGACGATACAGACAGACCGATACGATACATATAGGAAATCGTATGAACTACTTGTGCGTTTCATGATTTATGGGCACGTGTGATGTTTTGAAATTTTGAAATTAAACGCTTCATTGGTTGCCATTATTTTTAACCAATCAATAACAATCTTTTGACAGGTAAACCATGCCTGAAATCTTAAAAGAAATATTTAAGCTTGAAGTTCCAAACTTTTAAAGTAAGTGCAACAGGTTTGCAGCTTTCTTATTGTACTTTACAACCTAGATTTGCACTCTACAATCTTATTATGCATTCGTCATTGGCCAATCAGAAACTGTATATTTTGCAGAGTATATTATAAGAAACGTTACGATTCAGACGATACATTCCTTTCAGATGTCTTTCGTAACGTTGATGTCCTTCTTGTTGTTCTAGGCGCCGATTTCTAATCAATAACCGTTAAACAGTGACAATAATATCATTTCCCGCCATTTCCCGGGGAAATACAGGCGAATTTTAGGGGTGCCAATACAGAAGTAGGTACCGTGCCCATTTGAGAGAAATTCCACTATTTTGTTCGTGTAAACTGGGAGTGCCGTGCTTAAATAGTTTGGGCACGGTACCAAAATTTGGGGGTGCCGTGCCGATTTTTTTGCGCGTGTAAATGGGGCTTCTATATTGCAATTCATTTCTATATATATATAAGTAAAAGAAAATATATTTTATATATATAAAAGCCATATGGATCTACCAAGTGTAAAAATTAAGGTTATTAATCGAAATGCTAGAAAAAAGATAACAAAAATTTTCAATCTCTATAAATACATTAACATAGACAAAAATTTCTTAAAACAAATAAGGAAGCTATCATCATCATTACAATACAAGGCAATAAAACAGAAATCATAACACAGTATCTTTTAAAATATGGTATTTATATAGAATGAAAGAAAATTTACCAAAATCAAATACCGATATTTTTGCAGAAATAAACGTCAAAGCCTTATACAATTAGATACAAAAAAGTGTATAATTTTGCAAAATCTGGCCATAATTTCAAAAGAAATAAATAGACCCCTCGTCGATTTAGTCAAATATATTCAAATCAAAATATCCAGACCTGTAAGAATAATAAATGAAAAAGTGATAATACCAAATACAAGAGGAAAGTCTCTGATGTATGATATTGACAATATCATTGAAGAATATATTATTAATTTCGTGACACATGCAAAGCATGTCAGAACCCAGAGACTATATGTGTATATGATAAAATACACTGTAAAACATGTCGAAATTTTTATTAAATGATCTATGTATATAGAAACAAAAATGTTGTTTCTTTTGGCTTCGCTTATTACATCGCTTTTTCCATCTGATTTTTCCATCTGATTGGGCCATGTGATTTTTCCATGTGATTTTTCCATCTGATTTTTCCATCTGATTGTTCCAGTGATTGTGCCATCAGATGGAAAGTAGTTATGTAATACATTCTCTGAGGCAAATTTGCCTCAGAGTGTATTACATTACTACTACGGTCTTGCTAGTTACACCTAGCTTTTCATGTTCGATTATTGTTGATTCACTGTAGTTTCAGACAAAATGTCAATGAATAAAATGTTTAATTTTTATAAGATGTCTAGTGGCAAATGGGACATGTGCCTGAGGACCCCACCCCCAAGCTTTGAAATTCAAAATGGGCTGGAAATACAACATATTGAATAAAAAAATGAACAAAATGTGCAAGGGAAATGCACCTCTCTAGTCCTGTGGGAAAGTGGTGGGGGCCCACAGTCACAATTTTTGTCCAGGCCCTACAGTCGATTAATCCGCCACTATTCTTTATTTCATTTTGTTCTAAGAACATGAATATTCTGCATCAATTTTAGAGTGCTCTCATTATCATGTTCCTTTTATCAGTTCCTCCTGCTGCTGGTGGGAAAATGTCATTATCACTATCATCACCATCATCATCATCTGCATTATCGAAAAAGCCCTCAATGTCGTCCTCTACAGGGCAAACATTATGCAAAACACAGGAATCTACAATTATTTCTGATATGTATGCCACATTATCAACATCCATTGCTGTTCGGAGCTTTCGAAACCTTGCCTTGAACATTCCTAGTCTCTTTTCTACGACCATTGTTGTAGAGCTGCGAACAAAGTTATACTGCCGCTGCTGAGCAGTCAAGCGACCAGTGTCCTTAAATGGTGTAAGTAGCCAGATTTTCAACGGATATGCTGCATCACCAATAATGTGAGAATTGCCAGGGGAAAACGTACCTGGGTTAGACTCAACTTCTCTGTAAAATGGCGAGTTTCTCATAACTCTAGCGTCATGAACCGATCTGGGATAGCCGGAAAATACGTCTAAAAACGTAAGATCAGGGTCACAAATAACTTGTAGGTGAACTGAATGAAAGCCCTTCCGAATGATGTACTGTTCATGGTTTATTCGAGGGCCCTTGATAGGGATATGACAACCGTCAATTACCCCTAAAACACCAGGAAAATCTCTCTTTTCTTGAAACTTTGCGATGACTTCTTGGGCTTGTTGTCCAGTGGGACAAACATCATAAAGCATGAAGCGCATGAAATATCAAAATAAGTTAGCGCTTTTAGATCAGTAAGCAAAAGTCCAATAAAACTATTACAAGCTAAAGCAAGTTAAAGGAACCTACTTGTATTAAGCGAACACTGTTTAAATTATTTTTTAACAAACTTCGTATTCTTTCTTTTTGAATACCATTCGCGTATACATTACAAAGAATTCACAGACGTGGCAGGCCTGTACTTTCCAGTGAATATTTTTTTTGCTATTTGTGTAGCGTCAAACTAAGCAATTCTAGATTGGTAGTTTTTTATGAGTTTTATGAAACTTAATTATGTGTTCGACATGTGAACCATGCATGAGATCGGTAATTACAGACAGAATTAGACGAAACGAAGTCCTATTATAAATTATTCATAACCATTAGAATTTCCGAGAACAAATTAATATAAAAAGAGAAAGTGAGTAGAAATTCATGAGAATAACTTGAAAGCTTTTTATCAACAGAAAATGTCAATACAATAGGCCATTTCCGAGTTACGTTATGCCTCGTTGTCAAAGCGAGGCTTGGTGCACAACCTTTCATATGAAGATGAGTTTTGTTTGCATTTGAATAAAAAAACATTTTCATATGAAAGGTTGTGCACCTAGCCTCGCTTTGACAACGAGGCATAACGTAACTCGGAAATCGCCTATTTCATCAATGCAAAAGTTCATTAAACTATGCAGAGTGATTCTATTGATTGACGTGATTGGTTCGTTTTTCCTTAATCTTTAAATGCGATAAGCTCATGAAACTGTCCGATTACAACAAACTGTGTGATTACATTGTCCAATTAAAACTAAGCAAGTGATTTACAGGAAAATGCAGGGATTTATGAACCAACCACATTTGGTGAAATTGTAATAGTTGTAATTAATGGGGGTGTAGGTTTGACCGTCGACGGCACAGAAGGTAGCATTTTCACGGTGAAGAAAACAATTTTAATTCACCTGATCTCTGACTATTAAGCCTGTCCATGAAAGATTAACGTTAACGGTTGACGGTAAAAATGACCTCTATTTTCGCTCAACAGCTAAGCTAAGAGGTTTGTCCTTTGACACATAATGCTTCATCCAATAAAATAAATGTTGTTTCAAATGCGTCAGAAGCACATTTCTCTTATTTGGCTGAAATTTAGCACACGGAGTACCCCAGAAATTAATTACCTTATCCTTAATCTCTAAATTAATGCTGTTTTGAAGGTGTGTAACCTCTTTGAGCCAAAACTACATGGATAAGGGGAGGAGAGGAGGACTTTTTTCACATTACATTAACCCTATTCACTCGTGGCTTCTTTTCTTGGCGTAATCAGTTCCCAGCCTGAGTAACTTCTAGAATATTAAAGCTATGGCTATCAAATTTGGAGGGTTTTACAGTTACCCCAGACTCACATATGATCGAAAACATGCAGCGCAGAAAGAATCAAAATAAGTTGGCGCTTACGTAAAAAATAATTTTGCTAACGGACTAGATGAATCACAGATCAGCAAAGCAATAGTCCAATAAAACTGTTACAAGCTAACCCAAATTAAATCAACCTACTTGTATTAAGCGAACACGGTTTAAATTCTTTTTGAACAAACTTCATATTTTTTTTTCTTTTTTAACACAAGGAAAACAAAGGGAAGTTTCTCAGTTACTAATCCATCAATGTTTTACTGTTCGCCAACATGCTTTCGGTAAACTACTTACAGTATTAATAAAAACGCCCACCTAATGTGCAAGTCAGTTACATGTTCATAAACTTACAGCAATATCAGATTTTGAAGTCCAGAAAATACTAGTTCCGGTAGGAAAACAATCTTATTTTGTTGAAGTTGCCTAGATGTATCAAAAGTGCATAATTAGTGATCGGCTTTTGACCGTGACAGTGATTGTAGGACGCCAACTCTTGTAGCAATGCAATAAATTTTAACGAATACTTGTACATGCATGTCTATCGTAAGAAAAAGAAATGCTCTGGCAAGACAAAGGAGACTTGAAATGTTGTTAATTCTTATCTCTCAGTCAAATATTTGCCTGAGGCCAGGCGTGAATACATTACATAGAATTAACTAAAGTTACAGGCCTCTACTTTTAAGTGAATATGTATTTTTTTACTATTTGTGTAGCGTCAAACTAAGCAATTCTAGATTAGGGGTTTTTATGAGTTTTTCAGACGCTTAATTATGCGTTCGACAAGGGAAAAAGAAGGCCCGTGATGAGAGTTAATGCTAATAAATTAGAAACATTATTGGGTGATTACATGATGACACAAACATCTCAGATAATTTAATCAAGTGTTAAGTAATTAACCAATAACCCTAACACGACGGTATTAATTTCACAGTTGACGGCACAGAGGTAGTGACACAGTGACAAATAAGTTTTAATCCATCCGATCTTTGACGATTTAACCTGTCTACGTAGGATCAACGTAAATGGATGGGATGGGAGCGGTTGAACTTCAGACAAACATCATGAAAACATGAAGTGCACGAAGTTAGCGCTTTTAGATCAGAAAGCAAAAGTCCAATAAAATTATTACAAGCTAAAGCAAGTTACAGCAACCTACTTTTATTAAGCGAACACGGTTTAAATTATTTTTTTAACAAACTTCATATTCTTTCATTTTGAATACAATTCGCGTATACATTACCAAGAATTCTCAGAAGTGGAAGGACTGTACTTTCTAGTGAATATGTTTTTTTCCCTATTTGTGTAGCGTCAAACTAAGCAACTCTAGATTGGTAGATTTTATGAGTTTTATGAAACTTAGTTATGCGTTCGACATGTGAATTATGCATGCGTTATGATTATGTGAAAAGAAGACCGGTAATTACAGACAGAATTAGACGAAACGAAGTCCTATTATCAATTATTCATAACCATTAGAATTTCCGACAACAAATTAAGATAAAAAGAGAAAATGAGCAGAAATTCATGAAAATAACTTGAAAGCTTTTTATCAACAGGAAATGTCAATACAATTTCTTCAAAGCAAAACTGCATTAAAATATGCAGCAAAACGATTGCAATCGGTTGCTTAGTAGCCGTAGTTGCCAGAGTAATTCTATTGATTGACGTGATTGGTTCATTTTTCCTTAATCTTTAAATGTTATAAGCTAATGAAACTGTCCGATTACAACAAACTGTCTGATTACATTGTCCAATTAAAACTATGCAAGTGATTTACAGGAAAATGCAGGGATTTATGAACCAACCACATTTGGTGAAATTGTAATTGTTATAATTAATAGGAATGTAGGTTTGACGGTCGACGGCACAGAAGGTAGCATTTTCACGGTGAAAAAAAAAAACAATTTTAATTCACCTGATCTCTAACTATTAAGCCTGTCCATGAAGGATTAACGTTAACGGTTGACGGTAAAAATGACCCTTATCTGTCGCTCAACAGCTAAGCTAAGTGGTTTGTCCTATGACACATAATGCTTCACCCAATAAAATAAATGTTGTTTCAAATGCGTCGGAAGCACATTTCTCTTATTTGGCTGAAAGATAGCACACGGAGTACCCCAGAAATTATTCACCTTACCCCTTAATCTCTAAATTAATGCTGTGTTGAAGGTGTGTGACCTCTTTGAGCCAAAACTACATTTTTCACATTACATTAACCCTATTCACTCGTGGCTTCTTTTCTTGGCGTAATCCGTTCCCAGCATGCGTAACTTCTAGAATATTAAAGCTATGGCTATCAAATTTGGAGGGTTTTATAGTTACCCCAGACTAACATATTAACGAAAACATGTAGCGCAGAAAGAATCAAAACAAGTTAGCGCTTACGTAAAAAAATAATTTTGCTAAAGGACTAGATGAATCACAGATCAGCAAAGCAATAGTCTAATAAAACTGTTAGAAGCTAACCCAAATTAAATCAACCTACTTGTATTAAGCGAACACGGTTTAAATTCTTTTTGAACAAACATCATATTTTTTTTTCTTTTTTAACACAAGGAAAACAAAGGGAAGTTTCTCAGTTACTAATCCATCAATGTTTTACTGTTCGCCAACATGCTTTCGGTAAACTACTTACAGTATTAATAAAAACGCCCACCTAATGTGCAAGTCAGTTACATGTTCATAAACTTACAGCAATATCAGATTTTGAAGTCCAGAAAATACTAGTTCCGGTAGGAAAACAATCTTATTTTGTTGAAGTTGCCTAGATGTATCAAAAGTGCATAATTAGTGATCGGCTTTTGACCGTGACAGTGATTGTAGGACGCCAACTCTTGTAGCAATGCAATAAATTTTAACGAATACTTGTACATGCATGTCTATCGTAAGAAAAAGAAATGCTCTGGCAAGACAAAGGAGACTTGAAATGTTGTTAATTCTTATCTCTCAGTCAAATATTTGCCTGAGGCCAGGCGTGAATACATTACATAGAATTAACTAAAGTTACAGGCCTCTACTTTTAAGTGAATATGTATTTTTTTACTATTTGTGTAGCGTCAAACTAAGCAATTCTAGATTAGGGGTTTTTATGAGTTTTTCAGACGCTTAATTATGCGTTCGACAAGGGAAAAAGAAGGCCCGTGATGAGAGTTAATGCTAATAAATTAGAAACATTATTGGGTGATTACATGATGACACAAACATCTCAGATAATTTAATCAAGTGTTAAGTAATTAACCAATAACCCTAACACGACGGTATTAATTTCACAGTTGACGGCACAGAGGTAGTGACACAGTGACAAATAAGTTTTAATCCATCCGATCTTTGACGATTTAACCTGTCTACGTAGGATCAACGTAAATGGATGGGATGGGAGCGGTTGAACTTCAGACAAACATCATGAAAACATGAAGTGCACGAAGTTAGCGCTTTTAGATCAGAAAGCAAAAGTCCAATAAAATTATTACAAGCTAAAGCAAGTTACAGCAACCTACTTTTATTAAGCGAACACGGTTTAAATTATTTTTTTAACAAACTTCATATTCTTTCATTTTGAATACAATTCGCGTATACATTACCAAGAATTCTCAGAAGTGGAAGGACTGTACTTTCTAGTGAATATGTTTTTTTCCCTATTTGTGTAGCGTCAAACTAAGCAACTCTAGATTGGTAGATTTTATGAGTTTTATGAAACTTAGTTATGCGTTCGACATGTGAATTATGCATGCGTTATGATTATGTGAAAAGAAGACCGGTAATTACAGACAGAATTAGACGAAACGAAGTCCTATTATCAATTATTCATAACCATTAGAATTTCCGACAACAAATTAAGATAAAAAGAGAAAATGAGCAGAAATTCATGAAAATAACTTGAAAGCTTTTTATCAACAGGAAATGTCAATACAATTTCTTCAAAGCAAAACTGCATTAAAATATGCAGCAAAACGATTGCAATCGGTTGCTTAGTAGCCGTAGTTGCCAGAGTAATTCTATTGATTGACGTGATTGGTTCATTTTTCCTTAATCTTTAAATGTTATAAGCTAATGAAACTGTCCGATTACAACAAACTGTCTGATTACATTGTCCAATTAAAACTATGCAAGTGATTTACAGGAAAATGCAGGGATTTATGAACCAACCACATTTGGTGAAATTGTAATTGTTATAATTAATAGGAATGTAGGTTTGACGGTCGACGGCACAGAAGGTAGCATTTTCACGGTGAAAAAAAAAAAACAATTTTAATTCACCTGATCTCTAACTATTAAGCCTGTCCATGAAGGATTAACGTTAACGGTTGACGGTAAAAATGACCCTTATCTGTCGCTCAACAGCTAAGCTAAGTGGTTTGTCCTATGACACATAATGCTTCACCCAATAAAATAAATGTTGTTTCAAATGCGTCGGAAGCACATTTCTCTTATTTGGCTGAAAGATAGCACACGGAGTACCCCAGAAATTATTCACCTTACCCCTTAATCTCTAAATTAATGCTGTGTTGAAGGTGTGTGACCTCTTTGAGCCAAAACTACATTTTTCACATTACATTAACCCTATTCACTCGTGGCTTCTTTTCTTGGCGTAATCCGTTCCCAGCATGCGTAACTTCTAGAATATTAAAGCTATGGCTATCAAATTTGGAGGGTTTTATAGTTACCCCAGACTAACATATTAACGAAAACATGTAGCGCAGAAAGAATCAAAACAAGTTAGCGCTTACGTAAAAAAATAATTTTGCTAAAGGACTAGATGAATCACAGATCAGCAAAGCAATAGTCTAATAAAACTGTTAGAAGCTAACCCAAATTAAATCAACCTACTTGTATTAAGCGAACACGGTTTAAATTCTTTTTGAACAAACATCATATTTTTTTTTCTTTTTTAACACAAGGAAAACAAAGGGAAGTTTCTCAGTTACTAATCCATCAATGTTTTACTGTTCGCCAACATGCTTTCGGTAAACTACTTACAGTATTAATAAAAACGCCCACCTAATGTGCAAGTCAGTTACATGTTCATAAACTTACAGCAATATCAGATTTTGAAGTCCAGAAAATACTAGTTCCGGTAGGAAAACAATCTTATTTTGTTGAAGTTGCCTAGATGTATCAAAAGTGCATAATTAGTGATCGGCTTTTGACCGTGACAGTGATTGTAGGACGCCAACTCTTGTAGCAATGCAATAAATTTTAACGAATACTTGTACATGCATGTCTATCGTAAGAAAAAGAAATGCTCTGGCAAGACAAAGGAGACTTGAAATGTTGTTAATTCTTATCTCTCAGTCAAATATTTGCCTGAGGCCAGGCGTGAATACATTACATAGAATTAACTAAAGTTACAGGCCTCTACTTTTAAGTGAATATGTATTTTTTTACTATTTGTGTAGCGTCAAACTAAGCAATTCTAGATTAGGGGTTTTTATGAGTTTTTCAGACGCTTAATTATGCGTTCGACAAGGGAAAAAGAAGGCCCGTGATGAGAGTTAATGCTAATAAATTAGAAACATTATTGGGTGATTACATGATGACACAAACATCTCAGATAATTTAATCAAGTGTTAAGTAATTAACCAATAACCCTAACACGACGGTATTAATTTCACAGTTGACGGCACAGAGGTAGTGACACAGTGACAAATAAGTTTTAATCCATCCGATCTTTGACGATTTAGCCTGTCTACGTAGGATCAACGTAAACGGTTGACGTTAAACTGAAAATGACCTCCATTTGTCGGGTTAACAGCTAAGAGTTTTTTTTCCCTTTTACTCTCTACTCTCTTAATGCTGTGTTCAGGTCTGATAATCTCTAACAGGCCGAAAAAAAACATGAATAAGTGGAGAAGAGGAGGATTTTTTGCATAAGATTAAACCTATTCAGATTTGGCTTTTTTAAGGTGGTGGTGGTGGGGGGGTGGGGGGGGGGGGGGGGGGGGGGGGGGAAGTGGGAGGGGGTTACGTAATTTCTAGAATTTTTAGGCTATGGCTATAACATTTAGAATGTTTATAGCATGGGATCGCTTTATCATTCCGAATGGCCACCTTCGTGGATCCGCTATCATGCATTACCATCATATTAGAAAAACGGCAGAATTGAATTCAAATTTATCAAAATCAGTAGAAAAATGCAAAGCGAAATGTTATCCGTTTAAACTTTGGAAAAACATGCTTGTCAAGATCGTTATGATTGCCTTGGATACTTCGCATATGACATCAAAATAAATCAGAAAAAGTCAGGAAGTTTGGGCTGTTTAAATAAGAAAAAGGTTCTCAAGTTATAAGCGTTCAAAGTCAGCGTGGACACTCTGGGTACTTGTCGTGTTAAAGTTTCGTAGATATCTGCTAAAAGCAGCAGGAAATAAAAAAAGTATAGCTTTACAACTTTTACCTGAAAATGGGTTGGACACACACTGCCCGAATGCCATACCGCCATTTTTTTTAATCCAATATTTGAATTTTCAAACTTTCTCAATTTTGCAGGAAATCTGAATTTACGGAAATTAATGTTTTTGTTTAATTCCGTATATCAAGGGATCCTACCTCTGTCGTGGGCGACAAGACGGATGACTTCTCATTTCGGATTGTCAATTTTCCTCATATGGACAGCAACATTCCCGCCAATCCGGCCTATGGTGTTTATATATTTCAATTGGTGAGATATGCTAGAATTTGCACATCGAAGTTGTAAATTATACTCGACTTCGCCGACTTTCATCACGTCTCCTTCACCAAGGGTACAAATCTACGCTCCTTCGTAAATCGTTTGCTAAATTCTTTAAACGCCACGGTGCTATCATTGAGAAGTATGGCACGTACACTACGGGAGATGAGACTAGCAATCCGAATTGAGAGACACCGCCGTATCCTTTGTTATTTTAGATCCTTTATATCATCCTAGCGCCCCTATTTAATTTCCATATTGCTTCCATTCAGATTGATGCAGGTGCGCGCGCGCAATTTTCCTTAAGTTGTGCGCGTGCTTGGTTTATTTAGTTGACGTGTGTGCTTAGTTCGTTATTCAACGTACTACATTTATTTTGCATTGTTTTCCTTACTAATATGTCTTGTCAGTAACTGTGCTCACACTGTGGTTGGCTCCTCCTAAAATGTTCTGCAATTGGTATAGGATTTAATGGAGCCGAAACAAATTGTGGAATTCCACACATTTTAGGCATCCTACTGATTAGCAGTTACGATATTCAGATGCAGTCCTTTGATTAAACGTTGTCATTGATCCCGGCCTGTTAAATCGATGACAATGGATCATCGGAAATCCAATCGATCAATCGATATCAATCGATAAAATTAGTTAATTGATATCGATTGATATCGGCCAATCGATGATCAATCGATAATCACAAAAATGTCCCGCAAATTATCGATTTTATCGATTTTTTCGTGTTTTCATGGAGCTCGTGTAACAAAATTCCGAACACAATTTCTGGTCAAGACACGCCGCATCGCGAGCGGGAAGTTACCCTTGTGATATCCGATGTCGTTGTGAAAGGGAGTAGTAAGTACAGTGCTAACCCGGGACCACCCCCACCCCATAAAATAAGCAGCCAAACGCCTGAGTTACCGACTCCACGGACTCATTGCAATTCGTCCGTGGAGCCGGTAACTCAGGCGTTTGCCAGCTTATTTTATGGGGGGGGGGGGGGGGTTATCCCGGGTTAGCAATGTACTTACTATTATGTTAGCATCTGGTTATCCACGGCTTCCCCGGCTAGCACAACCCACACTGATCTTGTATAACCAATTGGAGAAATTCCACCTCCTGTATATACCACCCACATGACGAACGTGCAAGCTTTCAAGGGCTTCCTGAAATCGCGTGAAACAGGCCTGATCCAAAAGAGCGAAGAATGGGTTAAGGTAAGGCAAAATACAATCGGTGCATCGGAGATCTCTGCCTTGACAGGATCTTCACCATATGAGAGTCGTACAAGCCTTACACGCAAAAAGTTGCACTCCATTGATATGGGTAAAAACGTTGCCTGCGCATGGGGGTTTCTTTTCGAGCCCTTCGTCCGTGCATACTTTGAGTGGCAACATAATACCGAGGTTTTCGGGCACACAATATCTCTCAATCTTGCAAAGGATCACCCTCTCTATGGGAAAGTCACTTGTAGCCCAGATGGCTACTTTCCATGCAAAGACAATACAATTGCTTTGCTAGAGTTCAAGTGTCCTTTCAAGAGAAAGATCGCAACAAACAAAATCCCCGCACAATATCGGGACCAAATACAAACAGGTCTCGCTCTCAGCGGAGAGAGTGTAGTCAAAGGCCTGTTTGTAGACGCATATTTCAGGATGTGTTCTTTTAAACAGCTTGGAATAAATCTTAAACACAATGCGTTATTCAACGGTGGAGTTGTGCACAGAACTAAAACTCCATTCCCACGTGCATGGGGCATCTGTATTCTTTCAAGCAAGGAAAAGATACGCCCCAACCAAACAAAACGTCTTGACCTTGGTGCAGTACAGTCAACAGAATTATTTGCCAAGGTAATGCGAGGTATTTTAGCAAGAGAGATTGAATTCTATCCGCCCCAGGTACGAGTGGTTTACAACCAGAATACCAAGAAGCGGGAGTTCGAAAATTTGTTGCGTCAAAATGAACTCTTCCGTGAAGAATGGGAACCAGACACTTTTTATCCGGTGGCCTTCTTTGTATGGAAGCTACTCGATATAACAGAAATCTGGGAGACAAAACAACCAGACTTCTTGGAAGCCATTCAGGAATCAGTCAACAGTTTCCATGATTGTTTGGTAAGAAAGAAAAGCACCCAACAAGCCGCCGCCAAAACTTTTCCAAATAATTTGGATGATAACAGTGCTATGTTGGAAGCCTTCTTAAACTCAAAAGTGAAGTCAATTGAAAAAACATACCCCAAGCCTATACCCCAACTGAGCCAATGGAGAAACTGCCTTTTGGAGAATCCCATTGGGACTACTTACCAGACATGATCAAAGACTACATCCTTGACATGGTTGAAACTAGCCATCAGCTCGATTTGGCTGCACGGGAAATTCATCAACGCAGGATGAAATCTGTATGCCGTTCAATAAAAAATCATTATCACTGGCAAAACGATTGCCATTTCCCTACATTCACTTCACAAACATGTGATAAATGCCAAGAACTCTTCTCACCAGAAGTGGACATGGGCAGAAACCGAGCCATTTGCCTCGGCATGCCCCCTTATAGACACATACAGAGGGCGTTACTGCTTGCAGACATTGGTAGTGATGACGAGGAAGACTATGACGGTCCAATTGCCCATGAAAGTTTCTATGCGGGGTTTGAGAACATCGAAGTATAACGCAATATCACACAACGTGACACATCTTTCCAAGCACGATCTGCCATTTTTGCTCGTGTTTCCACATTGAGTTTTGTGGAATTTGTAGCCAGAAGTAATTGACAATAGCACGTTGTGGTCCTTTTAGTAGTAGTATCCCGTCTAAGATTTTGTAGGCTACAAATGGCATAGAGATTCTATCCGGTAGATGTTCTTCGATGAAATTGAAGGAGTTATTTGCACCTTGTATTTCTTCGCAGGACAAGCAGGCGTAGGGCTCACAAATTTTCAGATGTTTGTTGAGATAGTTTTTGAAGTTGTAGCGTTTGGTGGGCCTTTTTTTTTTTTGGTAATTTTGTAATCACCACCATAGAGCTCGTTATAATCAAAGGTCACACCATCCAGAGGCTCTAGGAGCCCGCAGTTCTCACAGCAAAGTTCAGATGAAAACATCATGAGGTTTAATCTGCCTTCACAGTTTTAGCAAGCTTTTATCCTTTCATTCAAAAGGTAGGTAGGTTGTTGTAGGTTGTGGTGGTATTGTGCCACGTGAGAAAGACACTCTTTGATGCGATGAAGGCGTTCTGGCAGGCTTGAACGTCGTATTTCCTTGTTGTAGTTGCCGAGTGAGCGTAGGAGGATAAATTTGTGTTCTTTATCCAGCTCATCGAGTTTGGCTTTGTATTCACCTTTAGTGTCCAAGCGTCGAACATCAGCCAGATGTTTAGCAAACTTCTCCATGGTCGTACACAGCCGTGTTGTGTATTCAATTGGGCGCAAATGATTTATCCTTCGAAATGTAGAGGTTAAATCCAGAATTTAATCTTTCAAATCGGACTTGGATGCTGCGGCGAGAAGATTTATCTTTTTTTGAAATTCCTGTTTGACTTCCCTGCGAAGTTCGTTTTTGAGTTTCTCGAGGTCTGGCGATTGTGTTTGAGTGGCAACGTCTTTTGATGCCTTCACACCATCCCTGATTGCAGCCTTGAGTTCGTGATATTTTTCCACCTCACGAGTAATTATGGTGAATTCTGTATCACTGATCCTCTTGTCTTCCAGAGCCTTTGAGACCAGCTCATTGACAGAGTTGCGTTTAGCCAGGGCCAGTGTATAGATACTTTCGTGTTTGGCCACTTTCCGCTCTAGCCGTTTGTTGGCAGCAGTAAAGCCAACTGAGGACAGCCCACAGAGGGTCGCAACGCCGGCAAGTGCGGGGCTTGCAACAATACCGAACCCGGTCAAGGCAGTGGCTAGGGCTCCTGATGACAGTCCAACAGAAAGCGACCCAAGTCCAACCGCCGAGTAATGAACTATTGATTGGGTCCGTTTTTATTTCTTTGCAACTTGCCTATAGTGCTCGGCTTCGTCAGACAACTCCTTCAGCAAGTCAGAGATCTTTTTTAGACGAAAGTCTTCTGCATTTGAAAAAACTGGATAGAGCGGTTGTGTATAGCTGTATTCCGGAGCCGATGGAAGCACATTGGCAGAACTCATGGCGGGGTATATATATATATATATATATATATATATATAGTGTTGTGACAGGTCTCTCAAACAATGCTGTATGCCTTGTCGAAGACAGAGGATCACTCTAGTAAAGTGCGATCTTGTAGCTTGAAAAGATTAATGTAGAATGAGTTGTAATATCAAGCTTCCAACTCCATATCTTGACTTGATTGTGCTTTATTGACCCTACGTTTCGGCCATCACGGCCTTCTTCAGGGGAGTTACAACTATGGTAAGGCTTGCGTAAACCGTTGGCTATTCAAAACTATAACGTGACATGTATGGCGTCTGTGATTGGTAGATAAACTAACAAAGTTATGCGCGCGCTAGAAATTGCGCGCACTAATGTGGGTTAAATAAGCGTGCACTGAAACGCGCGCGTCTTAATGTGGCGTAGTAGGAGAAAAATATATTAGTGTAAAATATAGATAGATTATCAATATAGTAACTAGGAAATGTATACCTAATATAAAAAGTATAAGTGTATCATAATGCGGCACCTAAATGCAGTATGGCTCCGAGAGAAGGAAAGGATAATAAGTGAGTTCAGTTAAAATTAATATTAAGCTTGTGTAGACAGCAAATAAATTCAATAAAATGAAGTTGTAAATGAAATAAAATGAAATGAAACCAGAAACTAGATCAAGTTATTAATTACTGGTTTCAGTCTGTTAATCCAGTAACTTTCTCTTGTTCTTCTTGTGTCTAGATTCCTGTTTCGTACTTTTTCGATGACTGATAACTTCATGTGCTGGCGTCCACATTTTTTGAAATGTCTTACTGTAGGGATGTTCTTATTCCCGATGGTGATGTCTGATCTATGTTGGTTTGCTCTCATGTGTATGCTGTTTTTTGTCTCTCCAATGTACTGATCTTTACACTTGGCACAAGTGATCAGGTAGATAACATTCTCAGTTTGGCAGTTACTGTGTTGTTTCAAGATAACTGTTTCACGGGTGGTTGTACTTGTTACTGAACTGGAGAACGAGCCATATGATAGGCAACAGGCACAACGTGGATCAGACATGCACGGCCAAAATCCCGGCTTGGTATTAGGCGTAGGTCTGTGCTGTTTGTGCATGTGTGTAATGTGTATTTTGAGGCCTTTGTTGCAGTTGAATGAGCGGCTACAAATGGTACATTTAGTTGTTTTGTTTCAACAAAACAAATTTCGTAAATTTGTAAATTTGTAAATTTCGTTTGATTCGAATATGCCTTGGCTTTTGCTTTTGGCTTTTTTGTTGAAAGGAAGTGTAGTTGTAGAAAGAAAGAAGAGTGCCCATTGAACGGAGAATGTCTAACGAAAGAAATAGTTTATCAAGCTACCGTCAAGACGCAAGAAAGTGCAGAGACCTATATAGGTTTAACAGCTAACGAATTTAAAACTAGATGGCGTAACCATAAGGCGTCATTTAACAATGAAAATAGAAAGAACGATACAGAATTAAGTAAATATTTATGGCAGTTAAAGGACCGAAAACAGGAATATAACATCACCTGGAAAATTCTAGCAAAAGCCAAGGCATATTCGAATCAAACGAAACGATGCAATCTGTGTATTGCAGAAAAACATTTGATAATAACTAAACCGCAAATGGCTTCGCTTAATAGGAGAAACGAGCTTATTTCAAGGTGTAGACACAGACGTAAATATATTTTAAAACACACCCTAGAATAAGTTCTACCGAAGCAAGTAGTGCGCGCGCATGTATTCTTTAGGCGCGCGCATATTTTTAACGGTTTTTTAACGGTTAGGTAGAGTGTGCGTCTTGCGAAATCATACATATAAATAACGTAGTCAAACAAGGGATCAATCATTGTAAGTTTAACTGAGGAGTGGGTGGCAACACCTACGAAACAAGTTTGTATTAAACTTATGGTCATCAAAGTTGAGTGATTTTCCTTCTTGGATTATATATATAAAACTATATATATATATACTCTCGTAGACTTGTGAATGGCCTCGCAAACAATGCTCACCTGAAATCGTTAATTGGAGGATCACTTGAGCGATCGTGGAGACTTGAAATTTGTCGTATAAACTTGATTTGTAAAGGTCAAGAAACCAACTCCAATTTAAATTAACCTTTAATTAGCTCGACGTTTCGGCCGTCTCGGCCTTCCTCAGGAGCGTAATGATGATTTTACAGGTAATTCAACATAAAAGCTTCATGTAACGGAAAATAACGACTAACGTCTGTGTGACGAAAAGGTAAAACATAATTCTATTGGCCAAAACAAGGTTTTGCAACATTTAAACTAACTATTAACTATGTGTCACCGGAAAAAGCGAGTGACTTATGTGACAAAACGGTAAAAGAAAATTCTAGAACTAATCCGCGCTTATTAAGTTAAATTGTTTATCGCAGGTTTTAATCTTCTTATCCAGTAGCCCTCTCTTGCTCGTCGCATCTCCACGGCTTGACTTCTCACTTTCTCGAGTACAGTCAATTTAAAATGCTGCAATCCACAGGTCCTAAAATGGCGAACTGTTGGTATGTTCTTTTGACCTATTGAGATATCTGAGCGATGTTGATTTGCCCGTATTCTAATGCAGTTGCATGTTTCACCTACATATTGATCTTTACATTTCATACAAGTTATTAGATAAACAACGTTTGTTGCTTGGCAGGTTGTATGTCCGCGTAGTGGGATTACTTCGCCGGTTTTTGCGCTGTTGATATTTTGTGTAAATTGACCATATTCTCGGCAGCAGGCACATCTTGAGTCTGTTTTGCACGGCCAGAACCCTGGTTGTGTATTGAAATCGGCGGGGCGATGCTTGTGTTTATGGGTGAAGTGGATTTTGAGATTTCTGTTGTTTTGAAAGGAGCGACCACAGATTTTGCATATGGTTTCAGAGGAGCTATTTCTTGGAGGTTGAGAAGAAAGATTAATCGCTTGATTTTGTTCACTAGGACTGGGTGGTGCTAATCATTTGCTTGTTAGTATCTGTGTGAGACTCCTCCCTTTTCGATAGGCAATCATTGTGGGCTCGCGAAAGACACTTTTGCACCTAGGCGATGTGTGAAGGATTAACTGATGTTGCTTGATAATCCTATGGAGTCTGGGTAGGGCTGGGTTATATGTGACAACGAGAGGTACCCTGTTGTTGCTGGGTTTGTCCGTGTCCGTGCGGAGTGTCTCTTCTCTTGAAAATTTCCTGGCTCTCGTGATTTATTCCTTAATGAGCTTTGATCTGTAACCCCGATCAAGAAGAATAGTATGTAATTCTCTTTGAAACATGCAACTGCATTAGAATACGGGCAAATCAACATCGCTCAGATATCTCAATAGGTCAAAAGAACATACCAACAGTTCGCCATTTTAGGACCTGTGGATTGCAGCATTTTAAATTGACTGTACTCGAGAAAGTGAGAAGTCAAGCCGTGGAGATGCGACGGACAAGAGAGGGCTATTGGATAAGAAGATTAAAACCTGCGATAAAACAATTTAACTTAATAAGCGCGGATTAGTTCTAGAATTTTCTTTTACCGTTTTGTCACATAAGTCACTCGCTTTTTCCGGTGACACATAGTTAATAGTTAGTTTAAATGTTGCAAAACCTTGTTTTGGCCAATAGAATTATGTTTTACCTTTTCGTCACACAGACGTTAGTCGTTATTTTCCGTTACATGAAGCTTTTATGTTGAATTACCTGTAAAATCATCATTACGCTCCTGAGGAAGGCCGAGACGGCCGAAACGTCGAGCTAATTAAAACGTTAATTTAAATTGGAGTTGGTTTCTTGACCTTTACAAATCAAGTTTATATATATATATATATATATATATATATATATATATATATATATATATATATATATATATTAAACTTATGGTCATCAAAGTTGAGTGATTTTCCTTCTTGGATTATTCTGCTCCTACACTGTAGAGCACTTTATTGGATTCGCCGGTGAATCTTCAACTTGGATATATATATATATATATATATATATATATATATATATATATATTTTAAATTATTTCTATGTCAAGATTAAAAGGTAAGCCATTGAAGTCAAAGAGGTTTCCGTGTTCATCTTTGATTGAAACTGTTAAACTATGTACAAAATTGTTAGATGCTGTCCTAATAAAGGCATGCTGTGTTGTTTCCCAATATTTATATATATCTTAGTGATACCCCACAGCATTAATGAAAATTTTTGCTAAAACAGACGAAGGCTTACCATTAACTAAGCTTTGTTCTTTATCGACAAGATCACAGTGAATAGAATGTGAATAGAAGTCTGGTTCCACTAAATTCTTAATGTATGTCCTCCCAGACTGTAATTTAGGACCCACGCCTAATAATTTAGACAAAGCAGGATTTAATTCTACCTCATTAGGAAAATTTTTGTGTATAACCATTGCCGCATTGACTTCATCGATTTGGACGGTTAATTGTACCGGTTGATTACTGAATACGTATTGTATATGGGCCCTCAACCTATATACGCTGTAGTTCCCTGCGGGTAATGTCAAGACAGTTCCTGTTTTATTTTCATCAGTGGTAAACCATGTTATTGTTCCATCTGTTTTCAAATTATGCCACGATTTGTGAAACGTGCACCAGATAAGCCGGATGGTGCTAGGCTTCAGAATCGGTTGATCAAAGTAAATGGTGTAAGGATTCGAATGTGCGCAAATTCTTAGCATAACCATTACACTGTTGTGTGTATATATAAGATTTTTTAATTTATCTCGATTTCAAATTCCAAAGGCATGTTATTGAAGTCGAAGAGGTCATTGTTCTCATCCCTCACTGACAGCGAAATGTTGTTTACATAATCGCCAGACGAGACGTCACGCAAGACGTTCTGTTGTGTTGTTTCGTAGAGAATTTTCTGAAACGGTTTTCCACGAACATCAAACCTAGCCAAAACTGTCGAAGGCTTACCATTGAGGAGGTTTTGTTCTTTATCAACCAGATCACAGTGGATAAAGTAAGTGCTTGGTGCCCTTAAACGCTTGACGAAAGTTACTAGAAACAATATAGGTCTTATGCCAAGCAATTCTGCCAGATTGTTACTAAACTTCACATTACTGTTATTCTGAATGATCATGGCTCCGAGTGGTGTGTTTTTTTCAGCTGATAGACTTAAATGTCTGTTAGCCTTTTTTAGATTTTCAAATTTGTGCGCTAATCTATCAATAGTGTAATGACCTTGAAGTAAGGTCGCGCTATGTGATGAACCAGAGGTAGGGTCTGTCGTTGTTGAAATAACTGCTTCTTCTTTCAAATTATTCCACGAATTGAAAATTGAGCAAGAGATGAGTCGTATGTAACTCGGTTTCGGAAGCGGGTGATCGAAGTAGATCGTGTGAGGGTTCAAAGACGCGACGATTGTTAACACAACCATGATTGTATATACATAACATTTTTTAAATATATAAATATATACAATCATGTTTGGCAGGCGTTGGATTTAATCCTAATTCAAATCTTGGTCTAAATATTGGCGGTCACAACTACGGTCCCCCACCCCCTTTTAATTCAACCCCAAACGTCTATAGCCATGTAAAGCCACCCCCAGATCCCCTAGCCTGGATGAGAACACCGGAGGCAGCAAAGCTCTCTGCCGTGGCCAAGGCCAAGGCGATATCAGATTCAAAAAGCGTTTCCCGCGCGCTGATGTGTCCCACTTTGAAGTGCAAGTAGAGTTTGGCGACGATAATAAAACCGCCACAGGGGAAGTGCTTTACAAAAAGGGCCCTGGCTCATGGGCGCTCGTTACAAAAATACCCCACAAAGATTGGACTCAAGCTATGAAAGACGCTCTTGGTCTCCATCAAGACGGTGGTTTCCCTATCAGCTATCGTTGACTCGAAATATAAAAAAGCCAATCCCAGCTGTTGATTTCTCCACCACAATAGACAAGGATATGATGATTGGCGCAATCTTGAACGACGAAGCGCAAAAGATTTACGTCACGCCAACTGATTATTTCACAACGAAATACAGAAATATCTTCAGGGACACACATATTTCATTCACAACCGCGAAATATGGAAGAAAGTGGCTAGGCGGACCACATATGAGTTTTTGGCCACAACAACTCTCCTTCGCACTGTGGTGTGCAACAACCGGCTGTGGAATCTCGCGTGACATTCTCTTCGATAAGAACTCCCAGTCTATCCTTAACCCCCCAGCTCCGGTCGTTCTACTGGTTTCACGTTTATTTCACAACAAGGCGAATACTCCACAAGATGTCAGACGACCCCCCATTCAACCAGAAAGACAACAAGTATAACATCGACGCGTACAAGAAGATTCGCATAGAGTTCGGTATCGACCCCAGTTCTGACTTCCGTTTCACATACGGTAAGAACCACGGTCTTGGGAATGTCTACATTGGTGAATATGGAGGTGGCAACATTTCTACCGATTACGACTACCCCGATCCCGATCTAGCTCTGTTCAATGATGAGCGCGTGACTGACAGAAACGACCCCAACTATCGCGCTAATGGAAAATCTTTCGTCCGCAACGACCAAGGGGCGGACACGCAGTTCGAGCACTTTGTGCCAAATTATGCACAGGGGCTAACACAGCCAGGGCTCGCGCGTATGAACCAATCAATCGAGGCCTTTGTGTACTGCATTCTTGGTTCACAAGCTAAAACCCGCAGCAGCATCATTGGAAGACGAGGCCGGGCGTTCGAAACGCAGAGAGTATTCCTCACCCATCTGGAGGAGGCCATAATACTGAATGACATTGCAACAAGCGTACAGCGTTACCAGCTTGCCATCCAAGCAACGAAAGTGCGCCTAGACTTTGCGACAGCACCCGAAGCTGGCTCATGCCATCACGCATGGTTATTAACACAGAGAGCGTGATCGGGTATAACAATAATCTAAAGGAGGCAACGCAAGGGATGAAGCTGGGTGTCAACAATGATGTTAATCTTGACACAAAAAAAGCCTCACTTCGCCACATGGACGGTGGACCAACAAAGATAAATCCACCAAACAGTCACCCATCGAACCCGATACATAAAGAGGCTACACAGGCACAGGGCATCGCGCCAGTCCCAGCCACAAGCAAAACACCACATCTCACGCCAGCCACAAGCAAAACACCACATCCCACGCCAGCCACAAGCAAAACACCACATCCCACGCCAGCACAACCCGACCCGCATCACGTAAACAAGGCACTCATAGGTGTGGGTGCGCTTGCTTTGGCAGGCGCTATCGTTTGGTTTAGATAAGCGCAAATCTCAAGACTTCGCACCCTTGGTGATCCTTTCAACTAGGAAGGCCACCACGGCAAGGATGAGCAGCCAGGCATGTTCACCCAGAAAGGAGATGACCGACCCAGCCGCTTTGAAGATGAAGCTCACAATTGAGCCAATAGGCCAGGCAATGCGGCAGCTGCCTTTTGCCAAGCTCTTTAAGCCCATTTCCAATAGCCTTGGTGGCCCTTGCCAGGCCATTCAAGGTGGCGAGTACCACAGCGCTGATGGTAATGCCAGCTGCCAGAACAACAGCTTCCAGGGTCCATTCGTATTTCTTGAGGATTTCTCAAACCCTCTCTCTCAAAGACAGGGCTTGTTCCCTCTCCTCAACCTGCGGTCTGAGCCTTGCCAGCTCTTCTTCTCGCTCAGCAACTCGGGCTTCCGCGGCTTCTCTATCAGATGGAGAAGTGTTCTCATCCTCTATCACTCGTCTGTCTTCCTCGTTTTCACGTTCAAGCTCGGCTTCTCTTTCGTTTAACTCATCCAGTGGTTTAGTAGAGTTTAGCCTTGCTTCAACTTCATTTCCTTCCTTCACCTTAGCAGAAAGGCGTGTTCTGGCTTTGTCAACCTTTGCCTGTTCTTGGTCTAGTTGTTTTTGTTTTTGTTTTTGCATTTTTTGAAGGGCAGCTGCTTCCTTTTCCTCATTTTTTAGATCTCGTTGAAGATTCTTTAACAGCAGTTTTAGGCGGTCTATCTCGGCTTGATTTTCAACGCTTGAACCGTGTTCCTGCTCCAGAGCATCCTTCCTCGCTCGAACTTGCTCAATTCTGTCACTGAGGTTTTGCACCTCTTTTGTTTTTTCTTGTAGTTCCACAGCAACCCTTTCAATCTCCTTCAGTTGTTTTTCTTCCTCCTTCAATCTTTGTCTATCTCCCCTTATTGATGCATTCTCTTCATAGAGAACCTCTTTAGCGCTTGGGCCAAGAGCCACTTTTTTACTGTCTGTGATTTTTTTTATAAAAACCCGACTTATCTTCCTTAAGAACGGGAGTTTCACCACCCTGTGATCCAAAGGAAACTAATCTGCCTTTATTTCCTTTTCTATGGCCGTAACCAATTGGGCCTAATTTCTCGATGTCTACTTTTGGAAAGCTCTTTTTGATCAGGTCCATAACTTCATCGACCTTCTCTGCTTTTTCATTTCCGTCTATGATTTCATCAAGCGTGGGGGCTTCTAAAGAAGCACCTGGCAACCCACTTTGTTCGGGAGGCATTGTAGGCTTTTCCTGCATTTTAAACTGTTCACCGCCATGGTATGGGGTGGGTGTACCTCCTGGTTTAAAGGTTTTTGTGTCGATGTCTTTGAGGTCCTGGTGGGCCTGGGCAAATTCTTCTGCTTGTTCTTGTGTAATTGTCCATGAGTCGACATCGGCATCATCGTCACCGGCACCACTTTTGTCTGGGATGAGACGATCTGTGTCTTTTGGTTCAACAGCATCTGCCATGATGATATATAAATATAAATTTTAAAAACACAAATATATACCATGGCTGTGCAACCGAATCTACTTCCATCTCACAGTGAAAAGGCACTGGGCGCCATGAAGGCAGAGCGAACCGTCAAGCGCATCACATTCAACCCATCTGAGGCTAATCCCGGCGAGACACTGTACGTCTCGGTGCCCAAGCTGGGCGAGCACGATGTCATTGTGTCCGGCTCACTTGCACTGGTGTTCAACATCAACCTAGCTGGGGGCCACGCGAACAACTTTCTTGTTCAAAATGTTTCTCGGGCCCTGGTGGACAGGTTCGTTGTAAAGTTTGCCGCCACCACCGTCCAGGACACGGTTGGGTACGACATCTACAAGATCTTCGAAGACCTATTCAAATCGACCGATGAGCGGGAAAATATGCTTTTGGAGGGCGTCCAGAGTGTGGATTTGTGTAAGATGCGCTCTGGTGCTGGTGACAAGAAGACCTCAGGCGTGGATGCGGAAACCAAGCTGGAGACAATATATAAAAATAAGTATCGAATCAAACTCGATCACCAAATCTTAACTGATCACGGAATCATATATACTCAAGCACTATTCAATGATCTGGTCTTCGAACTAACCCTCGCCCCCGCATCTCAAGTTGTCCGTGGCTCAGACACAAGCAAGCTTCTTTACAAGTTGGAAAACCTCTAGCTGGAGTATGAGACGATCAGAAGTAAGAGTCTGGCCGACGAGGCAACAAGCACTTACACTAACGGCAAGGCGTTCGCCTATGACCTCGTAATGCGAGATCGGGTGCATCCCTTCACAAAAGGCGTTGACACTCAGCTGAATCTTCGGGTTAACCCACAGCGCCGGTCTCTCAAGGGCATCCTCTTGCTGTTCATCAATCCCTATGCAGCGGGTGCCAGGGACTCTGAGCACTATTTCAATCCCGACATCACCGAAGTGAAGGTCACATTCAACGGTGTCCCAAACAGGGTCTACAACGATGGCATCAGTGGTACTGACATGTGGAATGAAATATACCGATACTTTAACCCACACACTTGCGGCAGGCCCAACATGAACCTGACAAAATATCTCACAGGCAACAAGTTTGGTCTCTGGATTGACCTACGGTCCATGGCTGACACAGCCCTGCATGGCAACGACCAACGGCTCGTCAACACACAGGATGGCGTGCAACTCGAGATCGACCGAGACGGCAAAGGCTCGGGAACCGCAAACTGCAACATATTCACCATCTCAGACTCACAGATGAACATCATGAGCAGGCAGCTGGAATCGGTTCAGTACTAGGCACATATATATACCACCAGCCCCCATGGCCACAAAACAACAAGCAAGAAGCTCAACGTCTATGCTAAGCCGGCTCCACTACCATCCACCAGACAACTATCATACGATGAAATACAAAGACTTCTGGCAAAGGCACCCTCCCCACCAACACATGAACCAATTGTTTGCAAACCAACTAATATAGCTGTTGGTTATGGACCCAAGAAAGCTGCCTTTCAATGCACTAATCGTGGGACCCACTAACTCTGGCGAGACACAGTATCTTCTAAACCAACTGCGAGGCCCCTTTAGGGGTTGTTTTGACTACATCGTTTTATTCTGCCCCACATTTGTCAAGAACAAGACATACGATGGGTTCGTGGACCGCGATCCGCGAATCTTCGTGATTGTCTGCCAACAGCAGCATGAGATCCAAGACTGGTTGAAGTTAGCGAGCTTCTTTTTCACATGCACCAACACTTTATTCATACTCGATGACTGCGCCGCCTCCAAAGATGTCAAAGGCCGCACGAACCAGCTGGTCAATCTGGGGTTCAGTGCAAGACATGATGGCATATCCGTGTGGGTCTTGACCCAGCATATCACCAGCATTGCCAAGCCATACCGTGATAATATCGCAGCGATCGTGCTCTTTTACTCGCCCTCCAGCAAGACTACCAAGGACATATTCGAATACTATGCCGGAGAGCTCTCCAACGAGGAGTACAAAGAGCTTATCGCAAGGCTCAAGTCCCGCAAGTTCTCCCACCTTGTATTCTCTCTGAGGCACCCGTATGGAATTGAGTACAAGATGTAAATAATACACAAATATATACAAAAATATACACATGGCTATGAATGCTCCAACCAACCTACACAAGCTCACTGTGCTTTCACAGCTTTTGAATGAATTACGCAAACACACACTTGATGCGCAAAACAAAATTACCAAAGCCGCTGGCGAGGAAGATCTGCGCCTCATGCTTCTCAACAGATATCCATTGCGGTTGAATTCTATACCAGACACCATGGCGGGGCTTATACGTGAGCTTGAAACCCTATTTCCCGACATCAAGAGAATTATCGAAAAATAAAAACAAACAAAAATAATATATACATACCCTTGCTGATGGCACAAGCAGCTGAAGACCAGACCGCTTTGAACGAAGTATTGCAGATGCTGGAGGCCACCCCTGATACCACACCTCCAACAGGGATAGCCGGTACCAGTGACATTCCTGCCAAACGTGATAAGCTGGCAATCCTTGTTTCAACTGGCAAGGCCAAAGAAGCTATCGGCGTGCAGCTCACACACGATCATGTCAAGCGGTTGTCAGACAAGGACGTTGACAAGTACTGCAAAAGGTACGAGGCCTACATAGGCAACAAGACAACCGAATCCCTAGTTGATTCCGCTATCATGCTCATGTCTAAAGGCGTTGGCATGGTGATCCCGGTTGAGGATGTCAAGGAGTTGCAGCAAGAACTCAAGAACGACTACATCATCAACCAGGAGCTATCAAATCTTGCTGGGACTCTTGCCATGCGATGCGGACGATGGCTGGCGCTTGCCAATGCTGCTCTCATCACAACAAAACACATCAAGCTTGAACGAGAGCCTGACTTGATAGAAATGGAACCCCAACCCACACATCCAAGCAGAGACAGTGAAGGCTATCCACTTGAGGGCTTTGATGAAGTTGGCGTTAATCTGGCAGCAACCTCGCAGCAACCTTGAAGGAACCTGGCTGGAACCTGGCTGGAACCTGGCAGCAACCTGTCAGCACACTTGTCACATTTTACAAAAAAATAAAATTCACATTTATATTCCAATATGGCCACACCACTCGAGGCGATCCCTGAAGAAACTCTCAAACTCCAACCCCAACCCAAACACCTGTCCGTGTTATCTCTGAGACCCCTAAAAACAAAGCCTGCAACAGAAAAGAACCCCGGCCGCGTTGCTTCTGGCAAAAGGCTAGCAGAACGCAACCGCCTGGCCCGTGAAGCAAAGAAAAAGGCCGAAGCACAAAAGACTGCAAACCAACCATCAACAAGTGACCCCAGTGCTGCAAACCAACCATCAACAAGTGACACTGGTGGCGCAACAAGTAACACCAACAGCAACTCAATCTTTTATATTCTGGGGTTTGGAGGGTTGATTGTCTCTGCTGCGGGTGTGTACTACCAACGCGAAGCAATAATGCAAAATCTTGGACGCACACCAGACACACCACCAACACCAGCAAACACACCACCACTAACACCAGCAACACCCGCTGCACCACCCCCATCTCGAATTCCTGTAAGACAAGGAATTATAAACTGGAATTAAAAAAAACATATGTATACTGCACACAAACCATGTCTGACAACAAGCTTGTGAAGTCTATCCTCGATGCCGCAACAATCACTGGCCTTGTCGCCGGTATTGGTTGGATTGGGAAAAAGACCATCAAAGAAAACTTCACTGCCGACCCCAGTGCAAGCTTGATGAACTACGTCAAGTTCACAGCCGTCATGGCTGGAAGCATCGCGCTGAAGAAATATCTCGAGGACCAGAAAATCCTCCCAGACAACATGTAAAAACCATATGTATACACACCACCACAATGGCCTCGATTGCAATAATGGCCCTTGGCGCTGTTCTCAATGCGGCTGCTTTCACTGGCGGCAACTATCTCGCTAAATATCTGTCTGGTGATAGCGGAAAGGCAGCAATGGATGAGAAAATCCGTCACGACAAAGCCCTGGAACAATACCAAGCGGCTTACGCCAAATACCAGAAGGACCGCACCAAGCTCCTCGACTGGATTGCAACCAACGATCGGATGAAACACCAAGCTAGCCAAAACTTCCAAACCACCGACCAAGCCCTGGCCTTGTATAACCAGATGCACCAAACACAACCAGATAAACAAATCAAAGACTACAAAGAGCCTCAGTTCTCGGATTTCTACAAGCCCAGCCCACAACAACAGACTGGTGAACTTGCGTTCATTGGAGGCACCCTGCTTGTGGGTGGGTATGTGGCCTATCGCTTTCTGTAAACAAACATATATACTCCGCACACCCCTATGGAGACCAAACTCTCTAAGATATACTACAGCCCGAAAGGGTATTGGAAAGGTCTTGCCGCTGTAAAAAAGCTGGCCACTGCGGCTAGGGTCTCTGAAGAGGCGACAAAGAAATGGCTGGTCAAACAAGCTCTTTGGCATATATATCTCCCGGCGCCACGCTACATCCCTCGGCCCAAGTTTGATGTCTCCTCGCCCAATGCGGTGCATCAAGCGGACCTTATCTTTCTACCCCATGACAAGCTCCCTAAAGGTAGAAAGGTCTACAAATATGCATTAACCCTTGTGGATGTGGCTAGCCGATACAAAGCTGCGGAGCCCCTGACTTCGAAAGAGTCTGAAGAAGTCTCAAGGGCATTTCAGAAGATTTATAGGAAGGGGCCTTTGAAGTTGCCTCAACTCTTGCAGGTTGACCCTGGGAAAGAGATTATGGGCGCTGTGACGAAGGCTATGGGGGATAACAAAACGGCCATTCGTCGCGGACGGGTTGATATCCACAGAGATCAAGCAATTGTGGAGAGATTCAATCGAACCCTGGCTGAAAGGCTGTTTGGCTACCAGTATGCCGTTGAAATGAATATGCCCTCTGGCCGGTCTACTGCATGGGTCAAAAGACTGCCAGATGTTGTCTCGGCCTTGAACAATGAAGCTCACTGGCAAGAAACCAAAGGATGCAATACGTGAAAAAACAATACCATCCAAGCCTTCAACCCCATATGCTAGACCTGTTGGGGTCTATGAGAAAAAGCTCCCTCCTCGAGTCCATGTACGATATCTGTACTACCCAGGGGAGCTGGAAGGTTGTGGTAGGCGTGCTACTGATCCCATCTGGTCATTGAAGGTCTATAACATTGAGAGAGTTGTCACCAAGCCGAATGAACCAGTGGTGTACTACCTTTACGAAGGTCCTAAGAGAGGGTTTGTTCGTGAGGAGCTAATGGTTGTGCCGCCGGGCACTCAGTTGCCACCAGCTGGGCTCTAGCGCGGGCTAGTGTATGTCTTTGTGTCCGTATGCCAGCGTGTGGACACCATCATCCTTGATCCAACGCTTGGAATCAAAGGGTGACAGTGTTGTCTTATTGAGATGCTCACCGAAGATCTGGTGGTCTTTGCTTCGAAGCCTGTCCATCCCGTGCTTGAAAGTTCGCTTGCTGAAGAGTGTATCCTGGTAGTTCTGGTGGATGATCTCTTTCTTTGTGACAACCTTGGTGGTGCCCTTTGCCTTCTTGATGTCCAGCTTAGCTTTGATTTCTTTGCCGTCCTTGTCCTTCTTCTTAATACACCTGCTGTCGTCTTTCAAGATGCTGTACTGTACATCTTCGAGCGAAGACAGATTACCTCTGAGTTAGGCACACCCTCGCACTCATCCTTCATCTTGCCGATGACCTTCTTGTTTACTTGACTGTGCAATGGATGGTCCTTGGGATAGTCACGTGTGTCGTATTGCCAGAGACTGCTCCTCATGTCTTTGTATATGTCCTCCGTCTTGATCTCGAGTAGGAGAGAGTCTGTGTCGGTGTAGAGTAGCTCGCACCGTGCACCGTACTTGTACTTGAGGTGCTGGTAGTAGAACCTGTACATCAAGGTTTTGGAGAGATCGAGGATGCACATACCCGTGTATACTGGTCTGTTCATTAGGATGCTGTCTTTATGCATCTGGATGCCGGCCAGGCTGTCACTAAAGACCGTTGCTCTTGCGAATAGTGGGCTGGATAGTAGCTTTCGTAGTTTTACCTCCTCGCTGGCTCGTACGAGCTTGACAACGGTTCGATTTCTGAGGTTCTCCATTGTCTTGTTGAAGACGGAGTTGTTCATCAGCTTGAAGAAGTCCTTCTCAAACTGTGTCTTAGCCTGCTTCCTGAGCTCGGTGTTCAAGGTGATGTATGGCTCAATCTAATCCTTCTGGCCGAAGGAGAGAACGTTATGCACCCTCTTCAGTTTCATACCGAGCTCGAGATAAAGCTGGAGATTGCGGTAGTGGAGGACATAGTTCGTTTTGTCCCTGAGGATGAGGAGTAGCTTTTTAGTTCTGTCCTTCCCTAAATTCAGCTCTCTTGCAAGGGCTAGTTGGTAGGGCGACATCCGCTCTTCAGGGACCTCTGGCTCTCTGGGGCGAGAGGGTAAGAGTTGTGCTCGTCATGCAACTCCTCTGGGTACTCCAAGTCCACCTCGAGAATGTATTCTCTCTTTCTATCTGGCTGCCAGCTCATAATTTGTTTTTCAGTGGGCATAATGCGCGCCCATGAGAAATTGCCAACTGGGAGAGGCTGGCTCATGGCCCAACCATAGAGGTTGTTTGTGTCGAGGTAGTGAATGTAAGTGGTCTCTTCCTTTTGATTGTAGTCTTGCAGATATGGATTGTTTGCCTTGCAGTAGCGCTTCATCTCTGTTGATATACCGCCCCGCATTCCCTTCTCGATGAAGTGATACTTGTTGTAGTCGGTGAGGAATTCGAGCTGGATTCCCGTGTGTTTGAGTAGCGCGTCCCAACTCAGACCGGGACTTGTGTAGTAGTGCGCAGGTTCAAGACCGTAGTGCTTGAGGCATGTCTTTCGGAAGTTCTCAAACACATCCGCGAGGAGAACTGTGTCTGTTGCCAGATAGAGATCGTGGTACCGCCCGAGATTCTCGCATTCGAATGCTTCCCAGACTTGCCTGGCATGCTCGTAGTCTTTATCGTCTATACCAGACTTTGTGAGCTTGCTGTAGAAAGCCTCTTTCGGTGGGAGAGATGCCTCGTTGAATCTCTTGAAGGAGTCCATGTACTCGAAGGGATAGACGCCCTTGCGGAGTAAGAGACCTCTTTGGGCTTGGTTGATTACAAGCCGCTTTGTTATCTCGAAGTCCTCTGGCTTGTTGGAGCCTACAAGGTTGTCTAGGCTAGAGCACATGAACTGCAAGCTGTCGATGAACCTGAGTCTGCCGAGAGAGAATGAGATGTATTTCTCCATGTTGTTTGGGATGCATCTCAGATTGGCTGTGCCCTCGATCTCGGCGATGTGCTGCATCAGATGGTGAGCGTCGTAGCCTTTCAGATTATGAAAGACAACCGGGATGATTGTTTTCTTTGGGTCGATGCGGAAGTAGCTCCGGTTACATACATTGTGGGCTGCGCCGCGATACTTCCCAGTTATGTGGCAGTGGTCTCTGACAGCGTCTCTGAATTGCGGGCGTAAAAGAGGCTGGCCACATTCAATGCAGTCACTCTCTTCTTCAGCAACGTCTGGCTTAGGCTGCCTCTTGGCCCACTTACCGTCATCTGGTTTGAATCGATTGTAGATTTCGAAAAAGCAAGGTATTCGGCTACCAGGATATTTTGTGTGCCTGTGAGCCTTGCCGATGTATTCGCCCGTGTCTGGGTGAAAGAAATCAGCCTCATCGCGTTGGTTGTACTTGACAAGATCCTTCTTGCAGATGTGACAAATGGTTGCGGTGTAGAAGTCATGCCGGTCTTGTCCTGTCATTTGCAGCGGCATTTGCAGTGATTCCCTTAACTCGAGTTCAGTTTCAACAAGAGCAGCAAGAAACCTTTGCACACAGTCTTCACCCCGGTAAAGGAAGTCTTTCACCACCTCTCCATCAGATCGCACGGCTATGAAGGAGAAGCCACAGGGCTTGTGGATCTCTGTCTGTGTTGTGCTGCTTTTGCCAGGTGCCGGTATACATGTGTCAACCTTCTCGATGATGCTCTCGCTGTCAGCGTAGATGATAAACGGCGCCTTCATCTGCCTCTGGTAGTTTGTGAACTGCAGAGTGTTTTTGCCTTTCTCAGGCATATCGATTCTTGCTGGGCGAGAGGCGGCTCCTCTGCATAGAGTGCGGTGTTTCTCGAGGACTCCTTCCGATGTGTAGCCCTGCAAGCACCTAGTGCAGAAGTGCAAATGGTGGCCAATGCATTGTTGTTGGCTATAAAGAAGCCTGCTTAGACTCTTTATGTAGCAGTAGTGAAACTTCGTATTGCCAGTGTGGTTATCAGTCTTTGTGATGAGCATGAGGTTGACACTTGGTATGCCAGGGGCATCCATCTCGCTCACATGATAGATCACTACCTTATTGCCATCACAGCCTAGAACGTTGATTGCAATGTCGTTCTGCCTCTCGATCTTTGGAATCTCATGCAAGGGTGTTGGAAAGGAGATGTCTGTGAAGTTGCAGACGTCTTCTCGAGGATATTGGCTTGGCCTGTCAGAGTGTGCAATGGCAGGGAAGAATGCTTCTTTCAAAGCCCACTTAATGCAAGCATCATCTCTGTTTTTAACGTTTATGATTGCTTGCTTTGCCTTGAGTTTTGGTGGGAGAGGGATATATGAACCGCCTCTTATTGGATTGTTTCTAGAGAAGTCGAGAAAGACAGTTCTGATACCGTCGAACACCCATCCTGAACCTCTTTCTGTCCAGCCAGCGACTTTCTCTCTATGTTGGTCTATTCTAGCCCTAAGTTTTCTTTTCACTTCTTTGCGATTGAAAACGTTTTGGATGGTTGGGTTGCCATCTCCTCCTACGTAGCATTGTTCCCTCACTTCACCTTCGTCTGTCTGCTTCTTAATGTTTAGTAAGACTGTGTATTGAAACTTCAAAGGTCCAAGTTCGTAGGATTGCTCTTCTATGACGTCGAGCATATTGCCAAGGACTTCATTATGAAACAGAAGAAGATTCTTTCTACCAAGATCAGGTGGAACATCCATTCGGTAACTGGCAAGCCATCCGTGGTAGCTAATATGTGCTCTGTTGAAGTTGGGTGCAGCGTTTGCCATTGTCATGTGGGTTGGTATATATACAGGGTTTGCGTTTTCTTCAATTGGTTATACCGGACCAGTGGATTGTGCTAGCCGGGGGAGCCGTGGATAATCAGATGCTAACATAGTAGTAAGTACAGTGCTAATCCGGGATAACCCCAACCCCATAAAATAAGCAGCCAAACGCCTGAGTTACCGGCTCCACGGACGAATTGCAATGAGTCCGTGGAGTCGGTAACTCTGGCGTTTGGCTGCTTATTTTATGGGGTGGGGGTGGTCCCGGGTTAGCACTGTACTTACTACTAAGGGTACCAGGAGTGTTCATTTACTGTTACAATTGGTGACAACTTCTCCGCAAGCAAGAAAAGTTGAGATCGTGGCAATGCGTAAATCTTGCCTCGTTTAACATCAAATGACATCACATCAAATGCCATAACACATTTAACATCAAATGAACATAACATCAAATGAAGTGTGTTATCTGGACACGAGAATCAAGAATGGTGACCACAACACACCTTTCCATCTCAGCGTCTACGACAAGAGGGATGACTTCTCCTTTCGGATTGTCAATTTTCCTCATATGGACAGCAACATTCCCGCCAATCCGGCCTATGGTGTTTATATATCTCAATTGGTGAGATATGCTAGAATTTGCACATCGAAGTTGGATTTTATACATAGACTTCGCCGACTTTCATCACGTCTCCTTCACCAAGGGTTCAAATCTACGCTCCTTCGTAAATCGTTTGCTAAATTCTTCAAACGCCACGGTGCTATCATTGAGAAGTATGGCACTACACTACGGGAGATGAGACTAGCAATCCAGAATTGAGAGATACCGAAGTATCCTTTATTATTTTAGATCCTTCATATCATCCTAGCGCCCCTATTTAATTTCTCTATTGCTTCAGTTTGATGCAGGTGCGCGCGCGCAATTTTTCTTAAGTTGAGTGCACGCGCTTGGCTTATTTAGTTGACGTGTGTGCTTAGTTCGTTATTTAACGCACTACATTTGTTTTGCATTGTTTTCCTTACTAATATGTCTTGTCAATAACTGTGCTCACACTGTGGGTGGCTCCTCCTAAAATGTTTTACAATTGGTATAGGATTTAATGGGGCCGAAACCAATTGTGGAATTGCACACATTTTAGGCATCCTACTGATGAACAGTTACGAAATTCAGATATGTTTAGTAGCCACATTTATTTGAAGTTTGTCCCCTTTGAATTATGAATGATGGTGATCAGCACGTTGTTCCTGTTACAACTGTTTTGTTATCGAAATAAAATCATTTCATTGCTGATTTGATATTGAATGACATCGATTTCATCGATAATCGATTTAACAGGCCGGGCATTGATCGGTCTTACCCCTACGCGACCAGACCGAAAGGGAGTATGGGTGAATTAAAATGCATGATTAATTATTCTCTATCGCGTTTACAATGGAGAACAAAACTTACGTTTGTCTTCGCGTGTTACGCAAAGACAACAAGAGTCGCTTCGATACATATTCCGTTAAGGACGTTCCGTATTTTGATAATGTGCAGTTGTTGAATGTGAATTGATTTCTCTCTATAATCCTTTTCGGCCGGTCTGGTCGCGTAGGGATGAGACCGATCAACGACAACATTTAATTAAAAGACTGCAAGTTTAGTAGCCATATTTATTTGAGGTATGTCCCCTTTGAATTGAACACGTTGTTTCACGATTACCATGACCTCAATCAATCAATTTATTTTAAAATGTCAAAGGGTGGGATGATGTTGCCCTCCATATCCGAGCCAGAGGCTCATGTGTAAAACGCAGGTCTTTCCAGCGAAAAACCGCTATCTTGAATCAGTCATTCAGAAATAATTAGAGATTGACCCGTGGTAATTTGAAGTAATTTGTATATAGCTTTTTTCAACTAGCTTGATTATCACAAACTAAACACTGCCTTGCAAAGGGGAGTAATGATTCCTCGAGTTTGAGTCCGAGTTCGAGTTCGAGTTAGAGTTGGACTTCGAGTTGGACTTCGAGTTGGATTTCGAGTTGGACTTCGAGTTGGTTTTCGAGTTAGTAGAAAAATAACAAAGCCTTGCGTTTGTTATAAATTGATCCCATCTATTGATTATAACTTTTTGAAATCATAAAAAAAAATTAGAGAAAATTATCAAAAAAAAAAAGCATTTAACTAGATTGTCCCCTTAAGTTGACTATCATCTGGAAAAAGAGAACGTAATGGCAGAACGATTAGGAACACAGTTATCAGTTTTTCATCGTTCATTTTTAGAAACAAACACGTCAAAACAGTCAGATATATCGTCCAATTATTTCAGGGTAAATTGAAACGATCACCCCGTTGTTTAATTAATTAACTTTTTATGGTATTTATCTGAATATCCCTGAAACTAACTAACTAACTATCTAACTGTTATTTCTTTAAAAGCATATTTTATCGCTTTTATATTGAACTGGCCGTGTGTTGTATTGCTTTTTGGTGTTCTTTTGGGTGTTCTTTCCACCCTACTATAAAATTTACTGCGAAAATATCAGAGAACAAAATCACTTTCCTTGACACCACAGTGTACCTTTCCACAGTGTTTAATGGGGAAAGATTCACAAAAAATTCCATCTTGGATATCAGCACTCACTACAAGCCGACCGAGACCTTTCAGTACACACACTTCGCCTCAAGCCACCCACCAGGCGTAAAATATGGATTCGTTAAAGGCGAAGCAATAAGATTGCTTAGAACTAACTCTTCAAAAAAAAAAAATTGAAGAGAGCCTTTTAAAATTCAAAGAACGCCTCAAATCACGGGGTTACCCAGAAAACATCATAGAAAGGTCTCTTTACCTCTAGACAATCGGCACTTACACAAAAGAATAAAGGTCACGAGAGGATACTGCCTTTTGTCACAACGTACCATCTGGCAGTTAAAAATTTAAAACAAATACTGATGGGTTCTGATGGAACATTGGAGCCTTACACAAAATCAGCCGTTGCTAAAAACAATTCTTGAAAAACCTCCAATAATCCCCTACAAAAAGGGAAATTCCCTCAAAGACACACTCGTTAGAGCAAAAATATAATTTCAAGGCGACTTTGCGACGCGACATAAAAAGCCACATGGGGAGTCCGTGCAGGTCTGTCATTACCTTTTTTTATCATTTTGCGTGACAAATGCACTTGGGACTCGGGGCCGCTTGTTTACATTAAAAATAAAGAAACCATGTTCTTCATTCTCTGGCCTACAAGTCAAAGCGACAAACAGATGGTTTCATAGTCCTTTAATACAATGTAATAAAGTACTCGGTAAAGGTAAACAATTAGCGTGCAATTTGCTTAATTTAGCTGCGTTCAGAGCCAACCATTGGAAATTTTTTTTCAGCCGTTAACCTCGAGCCGTTCCAAATAATTCTTTAGCCGTTCAGGCTCCGTTCACAGCCAGCTGTTCGAAATAATTATGTTGCCGTTCAGGCGTTCACAGTCAGCCGTTCGAAATTTTTCTTCTGCCGTTCAGCTTTATCCGTTCAAATTTTTTCTTCAGCCGTTCATGGTAAACGGCTCGGCCACCCGTTTTTCATCCGTTCGGTAGCCGCGCGTTTTGCCGTTCGAACGGCATATATATAGCCAAGTTAATCCAATCGAAAAATAGATCAAGTCGCTCATCTGTTCACTATATAAAGTACATGCAATTAACGAGATAGCCGGCCCCAAACAAGTCTTCTACTGCATAAGCTTTATTCGCAGTAGCCTGAGAAAACAGACGTCATTTCGCGGCGCCACCACTGGGGCCTCCGCGAAACTGACGTCTGAGTAATGAGCGCCAAACACGTGTAAGCGCGACGTACTCGCTACCGAGATCTCGGTAGTGCTTCTGATTGGTTGAAACAAATTTCTCTCGCGGCACGTGTGGATCACGCGCGTGTGTTGTTTTCAGGATGACGGGAAGAATATATCCAGCACAGATTTCTGTTGTGTGTTATGTGTAAATCTCATCAACGACACTTCATCACGATACATACTACATGGGAGATCAAAGAGCGGAGAAGAATGTCTTCATTTAAACAATGAATTGCCGTTTGAAGTGAATTTGTCAGGCGGGCACGAAGTCAGGTATCTGTGCAAGACGTGTCTTCGTCTACTCAACTTCTAGGCAATACTGTATTAAAAACGTCGAAAGTCAACTGGGTTTTGATCGAACCTGCACCGTAAGTACGCCATCTAAAACTAGTCTTCATTTCCGAAAAAAGTATCACTTATCTCAAAATAGGAACATAGCTTGTCGATTCGAATATCTTCTTGGCTTTCCGTTTGTGTTTCCGTTCGCATCACACTCGAAGCGGCAGACTTTACTAAGACTTTTCATGCATTCTTGGAACTGCTACGGAAAAGGAAATTACATTTTAAAATGTGGATTTACTTTGTATGAAACATTTCATTGATTGTTTCTTTGTTATCAATAGTCGCGTTCAAAGAACGCAATCCTAATTTCGTGTTGGTTGTCCTGTGGTTTATGTGCAGTAAAATTTGAGATTTTTTGGTAGACGGTCTTCCAAATGGCCGCCCCTATTGGTTTTTTTAGGGGCTCATTTCCGCCGGAAATTCAATCGAACGCGTCTCCAAAATCTGTGATTACTGCTAGTTTTATGAAATATTTAGAAAGCTCGGCCGCATTCCTCAGCGATCAGTACAAGAAATTCGCTTGCGTAGACAATTTCCTAGATGCGTTATAATATAATGCGTTTTGCTTTTGAGAGTAATCTGATAGATATTTGAATAAAACTTTCGACTGTTTGAATTTGTTGTCTTTTTTCTTGTGTTTGTCATTCAAGAATTGGTCTGGAAAGCGATCTTTTGTAAACAAAAACAGATTTATATTTTGCAGCTCAAATTTCATTTGTATCGCAAAATTCAAAATGTCTCCATAATTTTTGATATTTTGACTTTCAAGTTATTTTATCAGGCTTTTTTGAAACGCCACTGATGTTTTGAATTCAAAAATCATTCAAACTAATTATTCTAGACGGAAATGTTGTTTTTCAAGCCTGTGTTCGCGCGTGATCCACGCGTGCCCCTAGGGTTATTTGAGAAGCGGTAATGCGTGACAAGTACGGCATTTTGGCACTCATTGCTCAGACGTCGTTTCGAGGGGACCCCAGTGGTGGCGGCGCGAAACGACGTCTGTTTTCTCAGACTATACTCGCAGTACTTCACTACTATTTTGTACAGGATTTTACTGATCCAGACCCCCGGGGGGGGGGGACTTCCATATAAATATGACAGGGGTGCTCGTCGTAACTTTTAGGGGTCAAAATTTGTAGATTGGTACTGCTTAGGGTACTAAAATCTAAAATGACTACCAACAACAACAACGTTAATTCGTACTGTAAAGTTACAAAGATGTATACATAATATATAAATTAACTTTTACCGTTTACCCAGGCATCAAGTGCGGATTATTATAGAATCGCTCTCAAAACTAAAATAAAATCGATATGCACAATCAGACTTATCGATTTCTATCGATTTCCGATACAATTAGTTAATTTCTGTCGATTTTTATCGATTATATTTTTTCATATTTGTATTTCATTTTTTTAACTCGAAGTCCAACTCGAAGTCCAACTCGAAGTCCAACTCGAAGTCCAACTCGAACTCCAACTCCAACTCGATGTCCAACTAGACGTTTCGGGATTCCCCTTTCATTCTGCGGTTTGCCAAGGTAAACAATAAAAGGACTGATACAAGGCAAATGCTTGTTTGCTGCCGCCATTTTGTCTTTCGCCCATATCAAATTCAACAGGTTCTGTTTACTTTCAAAACAGGCCACGGATGGATTTTCGAGCCAAGATCGAGGAAACGTGAATGTAGCAGCTTTACAGAAGTAAAACTTAGAAAAAAGTAGAACTTTTTTGGAGTTCCTGAGCCTGGGGTGCGGGGGCACATTGTGCCCCCCCCCCCCCTTCGTAACTTCAAGAACATTAAGGCTATGACAATGAAACCTAGAGGGTACATAGTACGTCCCTAACTGTCCCCTTGGCGGACCGCACAATGAAACGATGACGTCATATGACGTAGTTATTAGGTAATTAGTTATACGGCCGCCATCTTGGATCCGCCATCTTGGATTTCTGAATTTTTGTAAAACCTCTTAAAAACCGTCCCAATTGACGCAAAATTAATCAAAACCAATAAATAAACGCTAAATGAGGTAAAAATACTAAAGTTATACCAATAAACATTGTTTTTCTTCAGTCAAAGGTATAAATATGCAAATTTCCAAAACCATGGCTGTCAAAATCTTGTTGCCATGGAAACGTCAAGTCACGTGATCAAAAAATTGTCATATGAAATTGTGGCCAGATAAATTTTAGGAAAAGTCGCAAAGTTTGATGGCGTCTGAACACATATTAAAGAAGTTATGAAAGTTCAAAGTTAGCGCCGAATAGGGTTAATATACGCCCGTTTTGCGCACTTAAGGACTTTCGCGAGGAAATCTTCTAACATTGATTTTTTTTTATAAAACTTCTGCTACAGCTAGGTAATGGGGTACTGGTGTCAGAGATGCCAAAAAAAAAATGGTGGGTGTGGGGGACGGGGGAAACGGCGGTCACCGACCTCGTTAGTCTAAAAATATTGTTAATGAACCTGTAAAAATATGCAATTTTGAAGGCAAAGACCAACGTAACAAAACAGAAGTACCGGATCCAAATTGAGGATCTAATCAGCTATAAATAATAGTAATAAACGAAAAAAAAGCAAGGCTGGTTCGACAGTGAAGGAATATAAAAATGTAATTTATCCAATATTTCAAAAGGCACGGCCTTTCTTCTTCAGGGTTTTACAAATAATATTTGTAATACCCTTCACTGTCGAATCAGCCTTGCTTTTTTTCGTTTATTACTGTAAAAATATAACTTTTGTGCGAATGGATATATTAAGCAAATTCATTCAACTGGTGACGTCCTTAAAAGAAATGTAAACTTTAAACGACAGCATTTACTTATTTTGACAGCCGAAAGTTAGCAGGATTCGATGTCACATGGTTAGAAAAATGGAAAAAAAATTATCTTCCTATGTTTATTTTTTGTTCACTTTTTCACAATCTGTGAAGAATTGGAAAAGAAAATTATCTATCCCAAAATACAGGGGTCACCGTCCATCCAAGCAAGTTAAATCTAAGCAAAGTTAACGCAACGGCTACCAGCCCTTTATGTGCTTAGATTTCTTCCCTTACGCGCACGCTCGTGCATGACGTAGCATAGCGCTGCGACAGCAAGGATGGGCATAAACAATTAGCGCGAGCACCTTAAATATTTATGCGACGGTGGTCCGATTTGTCAATCACAGGTGATATTACTGGCAAAATTAGATGACACGTCCTATTATGAATTATTCATAACCATAACAATTTCCGAGAATAAATTAACATGAAAAAGGAAAATTATTACAAATTCAAGAGAATAACATTTTATAAACCGGGCCGGATTACAATCGGTTGCTTAGTAACCGTAGTTTCCAGAGTGATTTTATTAACCCTATTCGGCCTGGGGGGGGGGGGGGGGGGGGGGGGGGGCACAAAGTGCCTGCGGTAACTTTCAACATTCATAACTTCTTTAATATGTATTCAAACTCCATCAAACTTTGTGACTTTTCCTAAAATTTATCTGGCAACAATTTGATATGACAATTTATTGATCACGTGACTCGATATTTCCATGGCAACAAGATTTTGACAGCCATATTTTTCGAAATTTGCACTTTGTATTTTTGAATGAAGAAAACCAATGTTTATTGCTATAAGTTTTACATTTTTTACGTCATTTAGCCTTTATTTAATGGTTTTGATGAATTTTGAGTCAATTTGGACGGTTTTTAAGAGGTTTTAAAAAAATTCAGAAATACATGATGGCGGATCCAAGATGGCGGCCGTATAGCTAATTATCTAATAACTACGTCATATTACATCATCATTTCATTGTGCAGACCGCAAAGGAGACAGTTTTGGACGTACTATGTACCCTCTAGGTTTTATTTTCATAGCCTTAATGTTTTTGAAGTTACGAAAGGGGGGCACAAGTTCCAAGTTTCAAGTTCCTCCCAAGAGTCGTGGAAAAATCGCAGAAAATCTTATTATGGTTTGTTCTTCCTTGAAGAAATCACTTGATATTATCTTCTTGGTGTTCTAAAAGCAATTTTATGTTTGAGCAAAGGCACTTTGTCACATATTTAGTGTATTTTGACCGAAACACAGCAAATTCTGCGTGACAATGCCTCTTTAAATATGATAACCTCTTAAACTAATTACATTGTCCGATTAAAAGTTAATTTGCAAGCGATTTAGAGAAAAATGCAAAGATCTATGAACTAACCACATTTGGGTAAATTGTAATTTATAGTTATAATTAACGGGAATAAAATAAAGACAAAGAAATGCAAAAATAAAATAACAATTTAAGGATACTTGTCACTAATTTGTTTTTTGGAAAAATGTCCAGCTACTGTTTTTGTAGGCGGCACTGTTTCTGTAAGTAATCGTTGTCCCATTTTACTATATTTATAATATGGTAATTTAATATTTTTTTCTCCCCAAGCGCTGTATTTAGTATCTTTGCTCCTTTTTACTTTTTTGTAATTGTGCAACATAACCACTGTAGCTGTAATAGTTTTTTCCTGTCATTTTTGTTTCTGTATTTGTAAGCTGCGTTAATAAAAAAATAAAAATAAATAAATAAACTGTCACTTAGACATTTTTTGGTGTAATCAGTCCCCATCAATGCAAAACTGCATTAAAATATGCAGCAAAGGATTCCAATCGGATGCTTAGTAACCGTAGTTGTAAGAGTGATTGTATTGATTGACGTGACTGGTTGATTTTCCTTAATCTTAATTGTGATAAGCTCACGAAACTGTCCGAATACAACAAACTGTCTGATTACATTGTCCAATTAAAACTTTGAAAGTGATTTACAGGAAAATGCAGGGATTTATGAGCCATTTACATTTGGTGAAATTGTAATTAAGTTATTATTAATGGCAGAGTAGGTTTGACGGTTGACGGCACAGAAGGTAGCATTTTGACGGGTACGATAAGAAGTTTAATTCACCTGATCTCTGACTTTTAAGCCTGTCCATGAATGATCAACGTTAACGGTTGTCGGTAAAAATTACCCCAATTTGTCGCTCAACAGCTAAGCTAAGAGGTTTGTCCTTATGACACAGAATGCTTCATCCAATTCAATAAATGTTGTTTCAAATGCGTCAGAAGCACATTTCTCTTATTTGGCTGAAAGATAGCACACGGAGTACCCCAGAAATTAATCACCTTACCCCTTAATCTCTAAATGAATGCTGTGTTGAATGTGTGTGACCTCTTTGAGCCAAAACTACATGTATAAGGGAGGAGAGGAGGACTTTTTCACATTACATTAACCCTATTCACTCGTGGCTTCTTTTCTTGGCGTAATCCGTTCCCAGCCTGCGTAACTTCTAGAATAGTAAACCATTCTCACTACCAAAACAGCCACTAACTGCCCACGCGGAATTAAGATATGGGAGCCCAAAATTTAGCTTAGGCAGAGGGTAGCAAGACAGTGCGAAAGGGAAGCAAAAGTCGCCGAAGGGGAGGCGGGATGGTAAAATATCCTACCCTGCGAAACAGACCGCGTAACTTCGCGAAAGAGGCAGAAAGAACAGAATAAATTACTTAAATAGGCAAGCGAGATCGCTGGAGGGCTACCGGGTAATTAGTTCTATTCACAGAAGGCGTCTGGAGTCGGAGAAAATTCCGCGCGGGCCAGCATCGCGGGAATTTTAGCAGTGAGAATAGCTTTAATATTCTCACTGCTAAAATTCCCGCTATTTGCTATTTCCTACGTCGCCGAAGCCTTTTCTCCTTCTCTATGGCTGCCCCAGTCGAACCTGGCCCGCGGCCTTGGCCGTTCTACAAAGCGAGCATTTCCTCCACCACGGCCTCTTCCAGCAGAAGCTCTCCAAATCCCTGTTTCGCAAAGTCCCGAACACGCTTACGGACAGGTTCATGAGGTATTTTTGGTCCGCTCTTTCTTTGCCTTTTTGTAAGCCTATTAGGACCTTTTTTCCTTCCCGGCTAGTGTTCGCCACGCGCAGTCTGGCTGCTTCTTTGCCTTTGCCTTTGCCTTTGCCTTTTCCTATTTTTGTTTTTAATCTCATGCGCTCAGCTCTCGCGTTGTAGTTGGCCTTTATGTTAGCTGCCCACGTGCTTGGTGTTTTAGTCGCTCTTGCATTCAGAGCGTAGTTTGCCATGCGTATTATGTAAGTTTTTTGTTCATGTGTCGAGCGTAGGTCGCTCGTGTGTCGCACTTCATAGTTGCTCGTGTTTCTAACGTGCGCGTTTTCTCGTGCGTTTGTGTATAACGGCTACCCAGCTGTTGCGTTCTAGGATTTCTGCGTGTGTCGTGCGTGTTTTCTGCTCGTGTGTCGAGCGCTTATGTTTGTTCGGATGCCGAGCGTTTTAGCTCCTCGTGTGTTTAGCACTGGTTCGCTCACCTGTCGAGTGTTATAGCTCCTCGTGAGTAGATCGTAACGGTTACTCGTACGCATACGTTTACGTTTGTTCGTGTCTAGTGTGGGGAAAGTTTGCTCGTGTGTCGAGCGAGAGTTGGCTCGTGTGTCGAGCGAGGAAAGTTTGCTCGTGTGTCGAGCGAGAAAGTTGCTCGTGTGTCGAGCTGTAAAAGTTTGCTCGTGTGTCGAGCTGTAAAAGTTTGCTCGTGTGTCGAGCGAGAAAAGTTTGCTCGTGTGTCGAGCGAGAAAAGTTTGCTTGTGTGTCGAGCGGGAAAAGTTTGCTCGTGTGTCGAGCGGGAAAAGTTTGCTCGTGTGTCGAGTGATTAGAGTTTGCTCGTGTGTCGAGCGAGACATGTTGGCTCGTGGGTCGAGCGGAAAATTTTTGCTCGTGTGTCGAGCGAGGGAAGCTTGCTCGTGCGTCGAGCGAGAAAGTTTGCTCTTGTGTTTTGCTTACCTTTATATACCCCGGGTCCACGTTTCCCATCCCTGGGTGCTACCTACGTCCCCTCACCCTCCTCCTTGCCGCGACCAGGAGGGTAATCTTAATCACGCCCTGTAACCTGTCTTAGGACGGGTTCCTGGTCCGGCTTGGCTGGCGGGTATTTTTCCCTCCCGGTTTGGGGTCCCCCCCTCTTTTCCTTTTGCCAGTTTTTTCTTTGTTTTTACCTCAGGTTTGTTCCCCTGCCCCGTTTACTTTGGCTCTTAGCGGTTAAAGCCCATCCTCGACCTATGCAATAGTGCGATTGGTAGAGAAATCCCGTTAGCCGGGCCGGACCACTGCCCTTCTGTAATATGTACCCTTCCCCAGGATTTAGTTAGATGATTACGGATTTTCTCTGACTCCCTTGCTTGGGTGTTTCTGAGTTTTGGAGGGGTGTTCATTAAAGTCGCTTGTATGGACTTTTCTGTGGTGTTTCGTCTGCTGTTTTTCGACTGAAGGTCTTTGCTAAATTTTGGGCTCCCATATCTTAATTCCGCGTGGGCAGTTAGTGGCTGTTTTGGCAGTGAGAATGGTTTACTATGGCTATTAAATTTGGAAGGTTTTACAGTTACCCCAGACTAACATATTTACGAAAACATGCAACGCAGATATAATCAAAATAAGTTAGCGCTTACGTAAAAAATAACTTTGCTAACGGACTAGATGAATCACAGATCAGCAAAGCAATAGTCCAATAAAACTGTTGCAAGCTAAGCCAAATTAAATAAACCTACTTGTATTAAGCGAACACGGTTTCAATTCTTTTATAACAAACTTCATATTTTTTCTTTTTTAACACATGGAAAACAAAGGGAATTTTCTCAGTTACTAATCCATCAATGTTTTACTGTTCGCCCACATGCTTTCAGTAAACTACTTACAGTATTAATAAACACACTCAACTAATGTGCAAGTCAGTTACATGTTCATAAACTTACAGCGATCTCAGATTTTGAAGTCCAGAAAATACTAGTTCCGGTAGGGAAACAATCTTATTTTGTTGAAGATCCCTAGATATATCAAAAGTGCGTAATTAGTGATCAGGTTTTGGCAGTGACAGTGATTGTAGCACGCCAACTTTTGTAGCAATGCAATAAATGTTAACGAATACTTGTACATGCATGTCTATCACAAGAAAAATAAATGTTCTGGCAAGACGAAGGTGACTTAAAAGTTGTTAATTCTTATCTCTCAGTCAAATACTTGCCTGAGGCCAGGCGTGAATACATTACAAAGAATTAACTAAACTTAGAGGCCTCTACTTTTTAGTGAATATGAGTTTTTTACTATTTGTGTAGCGTCAAACTAAGCAATTCTAGATTGGGGGCGTTTATGAGTTTTTCTGACGCTTAATTATGCGTTCGACAAGTGAAAAAGAAGGCCTGCGATGAGTGTTAATAATTTAGAAACATTGTTGGGTGATTATATGATAACGAGAAACATCTCAGATAATTTAATCAGGTGTTAAGTAACTAACCGTAATTTCTAGAATTCTAATCCGCTATGGCTATAAAATGTAGAAGGTTTATAGCATGGGATTGATTCATCATTCCGAATGGCCGCCATCTTGGATCTGCTATCTTGCATTACCATCATGTTAGAAAAACGGCAGAATTGAGTTCAAATTTTTCAAAATCAATAGAAAAAAAAATTGAATGAGTAGTTTTTTAGTAAAAGATTTTACTATAAAAATTAGCGGTAAAAAATCACGACGTTTCGACCTCTCCGAGGTCATTTTCAAGTGGATGTAAGAATACAGAATTAGCATAAATATATTACAGTATAAAAGCATAAGAATGTAGAGAGCGCAAAAATGTGGTAAAATATGTAAATATAGGTGATAAAAATTAAACTAATTAAATAAATAAAACAAGAGTTAAAAGGACTTTCTAAACAAATAACTTAGCGCGGAATGAGTCGCACTGTTTGTTCAGTGTTGGCTTGAGTTCTTTGATAAAAAGCATTTCAAAAATAAGACAATCAAATTTGTTCTGACACTTCTTTAAAATCTTAAAACTTCGCGCAATGTCATTCAAGTCCATATCATGCTGCTCTCTGAGGTGGTTTCCGACTGCCGACCCCTTGTGTTCTTCAATGCGTTGATGTAAGTGTCGGCATGTGTAGCCGACAAAACCTGCATCACACAGATCACACTGGAAATGGTATACAATGCATTGTTGATTCACAAGGGGCGGCTTGTCTTCCTTCACTTTGATTTCGTCCTTGATCTTTCGACTGGTGTACACAGGACTAATTTCTGCATTTATCTTGCGGCTGAGGTCTCTAAGTTGTCTTCTAACTGAGTCAGCAGATTTCTGGTCTTTGAATGGGAGCACGATTCTGATTGGATCTTGATCCTTCTCAGACGCTTGCTGTTTTGCACGTTGATCATCAGATGTCTTTCCATCAACGAAAATTTGAAAAAAAAAATTGGAAAAACATGGTTGTCAAGATCGTTATGGTTGCCTTGGATACTTCGCATATGACATCAAGATTAATCAGAAAAAGTCAGGAAGTTTGGGCGGTTTTAAATAAAAGAAGCTTCTCAAGTTATAAGCGTTCAAAGTCAGCGTGGACACTCTGGGTACTTGTTGTGTTAAAGTTTCGTAGATATCAACTGAAAGCAGCAGGAAATAATAAATATAGCTTTACAACTTTTACCTGACAATGTGTTGGACACACACTGCCCGAATGCCATACCGCCATTTTTTTTAATCCAATATTTGAATCTTCATCTTTTCTTAATTTTGCAGCAAATCTGAATTTATGGAAATTAACGGTTTCATTTAATTCCGTATACCTCTGTCGTGGGAATGCTACATTGAACACGTTGTTTCGCGATTGCCTATTAATGTCAAAGCGTGGGATGATGTTGCCCGCTATATACGAGCCAGAGGCTCATGTGTAAAACGCGAAAAACCGCTATCTTGAATCAGTCATTCAGAAATAATTAGAGAATGACCCGTGGTCATTTGAAGTCATTCGTATATAGCTTTTTTTCAACTAGCATGATTATCACAAACTAAACACTGCCTTGAAAAGACATGTCACTTTTATTCTTCCGGTTTGCCAACAATAATAGGTAAACAATAAAAGGACTGATACAAGGCAAATGCTTGTTTGCTGCCGCCATTTTGTCTTTCGCCCATATCAAATTCAACAGGTTCTGTTTGCTTTCAAAACAGGCCACGGATGGATTTTCGAGCCAAAAATCAAGGAAACGTGAATGCAGCAGCTTTTAAGAAGTAAAAAAAAGGGCGACGGGAATATATTTTACGCGACAGTGGAGGGCGCTTACGTGCGTTTTGATATACGCCCATTTTGCGCACTTGAGGACTTTCGCGAGGAAATCTTCTAACATTTTTTTTTTTTTATAAAACTTCTGCTACAGCTAGGTAATGAGTTACTCGTGTCAGAAATGCAAAAACAAAATAGTGGTGTGTGTGTGTGTGTGTTTGTGGGCGTGGGGGGGTTACCGACCTCGTTAGACTAAAAATATTGTTAATGAACCTTTAAAATATAACTTTTTGCACGAATGGATATAATAAGAGAATTCATTCAACTGGTGACGTCCCTTAAAGAAAATGTAATATTTAAACGACAGCATATGCATATCCTGACAGCCGAAAGTTAGCAGGATTCGATGCCGCGTAGTAAGAAAAGTGTTGATTTTTTTGTTCACTCTTTCACAATCTGTGGAGAATTGGAAAAGGAACTTATTTATCCCAAAAAATAGGGTTCACTGTCGATCCAAGCGAGTTAAATCTAAGCAAGGTTAACGCAACGGCTACCAGCCCTTTATGTGCTTAGATTTCTTCCCTTAAGGCTGGTTTTCACTAGCGCATAAGCATAAGCACAAGCCAACATACGCAGACTCAGTAACATGTTGATCATTAGTGCCTATTGTTCTGTTTTGTTCAAACAATTGGAACTAATGAATAACACGTTACTGAGTCTGCTTATGTTGGCTTGTGCTTATGCTTATGCGCTAGTGAAAACCAGCCCTTAGGCGCGTGCTCGTGCATGACGTATAAGAATGCGCATAAACAATTAGCGCGAGAGCGTCCTTAAATATTTATTCGACAGTGGAAGCAAGTCGTACTATGCAGGTTCCTAATCTCAAATTAAAAGATAGAAAAAGGGTGTTTGTTCGCTGGCTTATTTTTCTAGGTAGGTGTTAGACGTCTAAATGTGAATATTAGTCTACATGTTCATAATCCACTAGTAGGGTGCTTATTACATTAAAAGTTGTCGACTGGTACTTGATAGGCCTTTACGTTTAAGCTATGCAAGGTTAAAGGTTGTTTTGCATCGATCTGTCGTGCTATAGTCTGAGTTGAACTTGTTTAGAGGAAACTCAGGTTGAATGATGCCATGAACTAGTATAATACATTGGAAACAATTCACTCCGTTTGTAAGTCACTTCATTCCTATCACAATTTATTGATCACGTGACTTAACGTTTCCATGGTAACACGATTTTGATAGCCATGTTTTTTGAAATGTGCATATTTGCACCTATTTTGAATGAAGAAAAACAATGTTTATTGGTATAACTTAACCATTTTTACGTCATTTAGAGTTTATTTATTGGTTATGATTAATTTTGAGTCAATTTGGACGGTTTTTAGAAGGTTTTAAAAAATTTCAGGAATCCAAGATGGCCGATCCAAGATTGCGGCCATATAACTAATTACCTAATAACTACGTCATATTACGTCATCGTTCCATTGAGCGGACCGCAAAGGAGACAGTTTTGGACGTACTAGTACCCTCTTGGTTTCATAGGACTGAGTGGAGTTGAATTCGGTCTGTAATCATACCAGTGATCAATAAAATCGGACGACAGCGTAGCGGTGGTCCGATTTCTCAATCACAAGTGAGATTAAAGGCAGAATTAGGTGACACGAAGTCCTATCATCAGTTATTGATAACCATTACAATTTCCGAGAACAAATTAACACGAAAAAGGAAAATTAGTGCAAATTCAAGGGAATAACATTTTATCAATCGGGCCGGATTGCAATCGGTTGCTTAGTAACCGTAGTTGCCAGAGTGGTTGTATTTAATGACGTAATTGGTTCACTTAGCCCTTCTAAGCTTTAAATGTGATAAGCTCGAAATCAAATTACATTGTCCGATTAAAACTTAATTTGCAAGAGATTTTGAGAAAAATGCAAATATCTATGAACTAACCACATTTGGGGAAATTGTAATTTATTGTTCTATTTAATGGGAATAAAATAAAAATGAAAAATAAAGAAAAAAAAAACAATTTACGGTATCACCCAGGGAAAAAAATGCTATTTTTCAAAAATCGCGATTTTTAGATGTTTGTATAAATCTTTTCAACAGCTTTCTTTTAAAAAATCCTGATAAAAGGTTGTTTCTGCATAAAGTTATTGAGCGCAAAATATTTTTCCATGTTAATTAGTTTAATTGACCGCTGACAAGTCCTGTCATACTTGATTAACTTGTATGTCATCAAGTCACGGGATGTCGAAGACTTGCTGTTCAACACGGGTTTCACACGATTCACTGTTTACTGTTAGTGTTATAATAAAGGACAGGCTAAACACGACTCCCACTCGTCGCAAAAAAATATTTTAAATGCCTAAAATATAAAGCTTTCCCAGTAAGAATTCAGAGAGGATCGCGCTTTTAGATCACAGTTAAGAATTTGTTCTCTTCGATGATATAAACCTTTTGATCTCGGCGGATTATCTCTCAGATTGATAGCGGGAGGATTCATGCTGTCCAAAGCCGTTAATATTATTTTATTTCTTTATGCCGTTATTCGGTGCTAGCTCTATTGGCATACATTGTGGTTTCTATGGCTCATTTTTGTTGCAAGATAAATACTTTTTATCGGCTAAAGTTTGTTATCGCTTTGAAAGTGCTAAGATCGTTTAATTTCTCAGGCCGGCGTGCAAGACTTGAGAGAAAGTGTTTCCGGGATCACGGATATAGGCGTCTAAGATCCGACTCTCAAGAAGCCGTAGTTTATAATTCCACTGCAGTGAAATCATGAATTCTTGCAATCATTTTTAGCTCCTAATAAGTTAGTTCTGTAGTTGAGTAGTGTGTCTCAGTGGATCTAGGATGAACCTCCGTTGCTTTGTAATAGCGTTTGATTTGGCATCCAGCAGATAATCTGCAACATAGTTGCTGTTTTGTAAATCTCACGGATGCTAGTAAATTCTTGAGTCCTTTCCTTAAGCAAGTAATGAACATAATTTTAAGTCTTTAAGCGAATCTCATTTCGGACAGCATGTCCTCCTTCGCATTCAACGAAGGCTCAGGCTCAGAATGTTTAATTTCTGCCGGAGCCTTTTGTTTCCTTCGCTTTGCAGCAGGCGGATTTGACGTGGCGGCTTTTGCCCTGGATTTTTTCCTGGTTTTCAGCATCTTTATCGTACTGGTCAGTATTCCAAGAAACGGAAAAACATATTGTAATTGTTGAGTAAAATACGGATTTTTTGTAAATAAAACGATAAATACTTGCTTACTAACCTCGGTGAATCGCGTCTGAGAGCGGTGTTTTTGTAGCAGACAAAAGTATTTCCCGACGTGGCGCGCTATTTTGTTCCTGTTACATGTTACCTGTTAGATTCCTATTGTTAGTGAAAGCTGATCGCTCTCTGGCATCGATCAAAACATAACTTGCTTGTCATTCGGGCGTCATAATCTCATTACCGGTAGGAGGCCGCAAAAAATCTAGAGAATTTAGTTTTATCGACTGAGTCGATAAGGTAAAATGACCACCGTAAAAAGATTCAAATAGCTGACGTTTCGAGCGCTAGCCCTTCGTCGGAGCGAATCAAGGAATTGTGGGTAGTGTGTGGTTTTATATAGTAAGCGGTGGAGCTACGCTATTGGTGGAAATTTGGTGACAATGAAATTTCTCACAATGAAAATTTCGGCGAGTTGAGCGAACGTTTTAAACTACAAGTCGGCAGGTCGGCAGCCCCTGGACCAATTTCGCTGAAATTTGGCAAAATTATTGTCAGATAGTTTTCCTACAAAACCGTGTCTGCGAATTGTAATTTCCCTTTTCATTTTGAAGTTACAGCATTTTCCCCACAGAGATTTTCTTATTATTTGTCCACCCGAACTTCGTCTGCTCATAACAGAAAAACATTTAAATTTATATTTTATGAATAAACTTGCTCTGATAGAAAAACTAACGCACTTATCAATAAACGGAGACAGTTTTTTAGTCGTACGTGTCAAAGAGCGAATGACGTGTTAATCGTTTTCTTCCGTTTATTTTTGGCGGGCGTGAACCTTACTTTAAGAACACATATACTTTTGCAAATATCTTATCATTTTCGGAATTTATTAAACTTGTGCCCTTTTTAGAGGAATAAGCCATAATCTGGAACTATTAAGCTTTAGGAAAATATACGGTTTATAGGGGTTACTATTAATACAAGTCTCGCTAGAGCGATCTGCGCGCGGACCGTCCTCAAGGGTGGCTGATACCTCAAGGATACTTGTCACTGATTTGTTTTTTGGAAAAATGTACAGTAACTGTACACTTTTTTGTGCCACTGTTTTGTAAGTAATCGTCCCATTTTATTTTATTTATAATATGGTAATTTAATAGCGGAGCACTCGCCGGGCCGAAGGCCCGGCTGTGCAGCCTCATACTCATAGAACCTGTGCCCGTCTTTTTTCATGGCCATGGCTAGCGGAATGTTTCGCGGGCGCGCCTCCGTGACATGTGTGTCCGTTGGGCAGGGCTAATTCGCGGGCGCGTATGACGTCGCAAAACATGCGCGTATGACGCCACACTCGCGGCTACACAGCCGTCAGCTCGGTAAACACTTTAAATGTTGGATCTTTCGCGGGGTTTAGTGGAGCAGTAAAGCCGTTATTTCCCCGCATTTTTTCGCGGTTTGCTACTCAAGACTGGGATACTAAATAAGGGATACTCAGAAGCCGCTTTAGTGGAAAAAGAAGAGCTTTAAGGGATAAAATCTTGCTTCAAGGACCTTCATACGTTTATATCAATGCGGGAGATGTTTGTTTTTATTACGGATTTCAGAACCAACGCGGAGATTTAAAGAATTTTCAAGCAAGCGAGGGACTTAAAGGTAAAACAAATTACATTTTTCGATGCGAATTTATCTTGATATCAATCTGTGATTGATTTTTTATTTGTGTTCTCGTTAGTTTTGGAGAATTGTTTATAAACGTGTAGCTTAATTCGGTTGTATTAATTTCCTGAATTTCATCGAAGACACGGTTCGGCCTCGATGCGCTATAAATGTACGCGTTTTGCTTTTAAACATAAACTAATGGAGATTTCAATAAAATGTTTCGAAAGAAGATTGTGTTGTCCATTTTTAAGTGTTTGTTCATTCATTACATAGATTGAAAAGCGATTTTATGTAAACAAAACAAGACTTAGATTTTATACTCGCGTCGCCTTGTGCAAATATGTTTGTGTATTTTTGCATTTTTTATTTCCAAATCAGTTCCTCGGGCATTTTTTTGACAAGCAACAACTGTATTTTCGGAAAATAGTCGTAATAGTTATTCTAGACAGAGAAAAAGTTGTTTTTGTGAACTTTTGTACGGTCTAAATGTACTCTGCAGACGGTCGGGTAATAACCTTACTGTTTTTGAGAATTGCTAAAATTGAAAAATAGCCCGGTCGTCAATCTTAATTATTCCTGTCATTTTTGTTTCTGTATTTGTCAGCTGTATAAATAAGGGTCAAAATTTGTCTTTGGTTCAAAATTTTTTTGAACTGGGTCAAAATTTTTTGAAGCGGGTCAAAATTGTTTTGAACTGGGTCAAAATTTTTTGAACTGGGTAAAATTTTTTTGAACTGGTCTGTTTATCAACTGTCTAAAAAGGGCTTTTATTTATGGGGTGTGGTTTAAAAAATAGGGGCTTCACCTTGTTTTTTTTTTGTTTGTTTTTTTTTTTGGGGGGGGGGGGGTCTAAAACGAATAATACAACCCCCCAAAAAACAGCCCTCTATCTTTTGAGTCTTTATCCATAAGAACGAAACACTTTGGCAGAATAAACAGTTTGCAAATGTGGTAATTTTCGTAAGCAGAAAATATGGAAATTAAATCACGTGACTTGTCAGGGCTATTTTTAGCTCAAAAATCTTATACACAAAATGGGAACACTTTTTACTATTTCCTGGAATCTGCTATCAGCTTTATGATTTTAAGGCCACAAGGTACATCATTTCTGTGCTTGGCAACTTTAAGATAATTTAAAAGAAAGGCAGGAAAAAAGAAATAACTGTTATGGGGGACTGGGCACTAGTACAAAGTACCGTTTATTTTCAAACGTAATGAAATATTCAACAATTTCCAAGCACAGATCTTTTGTTGCTCCTCTTAGGACTTATCTGGTAGTAGTGAAGTTTATTTACGGTTGTCATAAACTGTTCCCATCTTTGATTTTGTTTTTTTGTGGCCGTATCAAGTCACGTGACCTAATTTGCATATCTTCTATATGATAAAATTACTGCATTTGCAAACTCTTCAGTATTCCAAAGTTTTATGTTTTTATGGGTAAAGCCTCCGAAGATAGACCAACCCCTACCTTTTTTCGAAAATAACTGTTGACCAATGCCTTAATATACCTGAGTTTGTCACTGCTTATCCTCTGCATGCATACCCTGGCTACTCTGAAGGTGTATTGCAACACATATGGGTACCCAAAGCAAATAACGTGTGATAATGGAAGAGAATTTAAGAATGAAATGGTTCAAAACTTTGCCAAAGAGAATGACATAGAATTAAAGCATCGAAGCCCAAGAACACCCACCACACAAGGACTTGTTGAATGCTCCAACAGAACATGGAAAGATGATATGAGAGCCATCAACATGAGCAAAGCAAACAAAGACCTTACAAAGTGGTGCCATTTCACAACAAAAGCAATTAGCTACACTGTGAACATAACAAATCACAGAGCCATACAAACTATTCCATATGAAGCAGTGTTTAGCTTCAGCTCACAGAGAAGTCAAGCAGCACCCTGGTGCAGAAGAACCAGGCCTCCAAGCAGACCAAGAAGAAAAGTCAGAGAATCAATTCAATGATCATCGGCAAGCAAAAGGACGCAAGATTGTTTCCAATCAGTCTACCTCCAATGAAAAGAAAGTCCAGCAAATTACCAAAAAAGAGCAGGCTAAAAACATCTTCAAAGTTGGAGATATGGTAGCCATTCAAATAGAAAAGTGTGATAAAGTAACATCGATTCATCCCAAAATGTTGCTAGGGAAGATTGTCAGTCTTGGTGAGTAAAACTATGCCAAAGAAGTGACTCAATTTAGTAATAACAAATTTAAATACAAACCCCAACCTGTCAAAATAGCCCTTTAAAGAGAAGCTCTGGGGTTAAACCCAAAGGGTACACTTTTAGCACTGGTAAGCAGTGGCCCTTACCTTATATAAAAGCTAACCATTTAAAATCAGTGCTTAGCCCTAATCACAAAACTGAGTGCTTACTGAAATGTGACACCTTAATGTCACAAATTTATTTTACACACAGTAGTTTACAGGCAGAGGTACAAATAAACGAGAATGAGCTACAGTAAAAACCCACATATAAGAACCTAATTTTTAAGAACCTAAGAACCTGTTAGGCTAAGATTTCCATTTAGACTCCCTTTACATAAGAATCTGTTTAAGCAGAAACAGGTTCTTATTTTATAGAGGTAATTTAAAAATTAGAACTCATAAATCAATAAAACAAGTAGGGTTTGTATTTGTTTAGATTGCAGTCATTCAGACATAATTTATACATATTTTATATCAACAATAGACAGTACCAATATTCTCCCAGCAACAAAAACAGTTTTTCGTAAGAAAATAAGAACCTGTTTAAGGACCTAAATAGCCTAATTTCTAAGTAATCACCAATTGTATAAGAACCTTTTGAGGCTAACTTGGAAAAAGCTGGTATAATTTCTAACCAGTTTGAAAATTTTAAACTGGTTCAAAATTTTAAACTGGTTCAAAATATTTTGACCCAGTTCAAAAAAATTTTAACCCAAGGCAAATTTTGACCCACAACATATACATTACCAAGAATTCACAGAAGTGGCAGGCCTGCACTTTCTAGTGAATATGTTGTTTTTGCTATTTGTGTAGCATCAAACTAAGCACTTCTAGATTATTACTTTTTATGAGTTTTATAAAATTTAATTATACATGTGAATTATGCTTGCGTTATTATTATGTGAAAAGAAGACCGGTATTTACAGGCAGAATTGGACGAAACGAAGTCCTATTATCAATTATTCATAACCATTAGAATTTCCGAGAACAAATTAACATAAAAAGAGAAAATGAGTAGAAATTCAAGAGAATAACTTGAAAGCTTTTAATCAACCGAAAACTTCAATACAATTTCATCAATGCAAAACTGCATTAAAATATGCAGCAAAACGATTGCAATCGGTTGCTTAGTAACCGTAGTTGCCAGAGTAATTGTACTGATTGACGTGATTTGTTCATTTTTCCTTAATCTTTAAATGTGATAAGCTCGTGAAACTCTCCGATTACAACAAACTGTCTGATTGCATTGTCCTATTAAAACTTTGCAAGTGATTTACAGGAAAATGCAGGGATTTATGAACCAACCACATTTGGTGAAAGGTGAAATTGTAATAGTTATAATTAATGGGAGTGTAGGTTTGACGGTCGACGGCACAGAAGGTAGCATTTTCACGGTGACGAAAACAATTTTAATTCACTTGATCTCTAACTATTAAGCCTGTCCATGAAGGATCAACGTTAACGGTTGACGGTAAAAATGACCCCTATTTGTCGCTCAACAGTTAAGCTAAGAGTTTTGTCCTTTGACACAGAATGCTTCAATACAATGTTGTTTCAAATGCGTCAGAAGCACATTTCTCTTATTTGGCTAAAAGATACCACACGGAGTACCACAGAAATTATTCACCTTAGCCCTTAATCTCTAAATTAATGCTGTGTTGAAGGTGTGTGACCTCTTTGAGCCAAAACTACATGGATAAGGGAGGAGAGGAGGACTTTTTTCACATTACATTAACCCTATTCACTCGTGGCTTCTTTTGTTGGCGTAATCAGTTCCCAGCCTGCGTAACTTTTAGAATATTAAAGCTATGGATATCAAATTTGGAGGGTTTTACAGTTAACCCAGACACATATATATTAACGAAAACATGCAGCGCAGAAATAATCAAAATAAGTTAGCGCTTACGTAAAAAATAATTTTGCTAACGGACTAGCTGAATCACAGATCAGCAAGGCAATTATAGTCCAATAAAACTGTTACAAGCTAACCCAAATTAAATCAACCTACATGTATTAAACGAACACGGTTTAAATTCTTTTTGAACAAGCTTCATATTTTTTCTTTTTAAACACAAGGAAAACAAAGGGAAGTTTCTCGGTTACTAATCCATCAATGTTTTACTGTTCGCCCACATGCGTTAAGTAAACTACTTACAGTATTAATAAACACACCCACCTAATGCGCAAGTCAGTTACATGTTCATAAACTTACAGCGATTCCAGATTTTGAAGTCCAGAAAATACTAGTTCCGGTAGGGAAACAATCTTATTGTGTTGAAGTTGCCTAGATATATCAAAAGTGCGTAATTAGTGATCAGCTTTTGGCCGTGACAGTGATTGTAGGACGCCAACGCTTGTAGCAATGCAATAGATTTTAATGGATACTTGTACATGCATGTCTATCATAAGAAAAAGAAATGTTCTGACAGGACGCAGGAGACTTGAAATGTTGTTAATTCTTATCTCTCAGTCAAATATTTGCCTGAGGTCAGGCGTGAATACATTATAAAGAATTAACTAAAGTTACAGGCCTCTACTTTTAAGTGAACATGTATTTTTTACTATTTGTGTAGCGTCAAACTAAGCAATTCTAGATTGGGGGTGTTTATGAGTTTTTCTGACGCTTAAAGACCCATCCACACTTACCGTGTTCTAGATTTGTGTCGATGAAGTTTGATTCCTAAAAAAATCCGTTTACATCGGGGAATCTGTATCGTCTATTAACTTCAAGATCATTTCTTTCAAATATTTAGTTCATATTCAAGGCATTGCATATTGTTTTTGTCTGTTTTCTTTTATTTTCCTTTACTGATACGTTTTCTAAGCAACGCCGCCGAAGGCTCGAGGCCGGCTGTCAAGAAACGAGAACCTTCAGAAGGTTTGGCTCAGAAATTGGGTCGTCCGTGGAAAGGAAATAGGTATATTAGATTGCCTACTAGTTAAGATTTATCTTCAAATCTTTTCACTGTAATTTTTTAGTACATTCGTTTTCCAGATACTGTGAGTTGACATTTGAATCTTTCCATCGCTAACCGTGACCGTTCGACCGGAACCTGGAGATGCAAACAACAGAAGAAGCTTAAACTTCTCGGCTCACAGGCGGAGTCGTTTTTGCCAGCAACTGTTCCATGGAAATTGAAGGAGGTTTTCCCCGTCCCTAGCCGTCGAATTTTTTTCGATGCAAACTAATCTGAAGCAGAGAAAACGTCCTCCGCCAGCGGAGCTCATTAATTATGCCCGATGATGATACGCTGACTGGAAAACAACCTACAAAATACAAACACTTCTCGGCTCGCTGGAGGTTTTGTCTTAAGCGGCATCGACCTTAAACTTTCGGTAAAAATAGCAGAAGGCTTACCGCGTCCCACAACGTGAAAGTGTTTTCGATGCGAACTTTCGAAGCGGAGAAAACTGCCTCGGCGACTGGAGTTGCCTGGAGCTACACTATTAAAGGCGGGTTGAGCGGCCCCAGACAAAATGCGAGACATGTTATACGGACTTTTGATATCTAACAGGACCGCTTCCTAGGACTAATAAATTTTAAAATTAATGTCGAACGAAATTTCAAACTCAGTGTTCATTTCTTCCTGGAGATGAGAGGCAAAATTTCACTTTGCGAGAGATCGCATTTATCTGGGTCCAAATCAAAATAAACAATGCGCGGTGTATCACGGTAAGTGCAGATGGGCCTTTAATTATGCGTTCGACAAGGGAAAAAGAATGCCTGTGATGAGTGTTAATGCTAATAAATTAGAAACATTATTAGATGATTACATGAGACACGAAATATCTCAGATAATTTCATCAGGTGTTAAGTAACAAATCAATAACCCTAACACGACGGTATTAATGGGAGTAAAGGTTTTTCACAGTTGACGGCTCAGAAGTAGCATTTTGACAGTGACAAATAAGTTTTAATCCATCCGATCTTTGACGATTAAGAATCAACCTAAACGGTTGACGTTAAACTGAAAATGGCCTCCATTTGTTGTTGACAGCTAAGAGTTTTTTTGTTGTTGAAGGAAACGCTTCGTCCGAGAAGATAAATATTGTCAAAAGGCGTTACAGGCGCAATTTTCCTCATTTGCCTGGAAGAAAGTACACGGAGTATCGCAAAAATCATTCACCTTACTCTCTAAATGCTGTGTTCAGGTGTGATAATCTCTTACAGTCCAAAAAAAAAAACATGAATAAGTGGATAAGAGGGGGATTTTTCGCATAAGATTAAACCTATTCAGATCTGACTTTTTTTTTGCTATGGCTATAAAATTTAGAGGGTTTATAACATGAGATTGCTTCATCATTCCGAATGGCCGCCATCTTGGATCCGCTATCTTGCATTACTATCATGTTAGAAAAACGGCAGAATTGAGTTCAAATTTATCAAAATCAATAGAAAAATGCAAAGCGAAATGTTATCCGTTTAAAATTTGGAAAAAACATGCTTGTCAAGGTCGTTATGATTGCCTTAGATACTTTGAATATGACATAAAAATTAATCAGAAAAAGTCAGGAAGTTTGGGCGGTTTTAAATAAAAAAAATGTTTCTCAAGTTATAAGCGTTCAAAGTCAGCGTGGACACTCTGGGTACTTGTCGTGTTAAAGTTTCGTAGATATCAGCTGAAAGCAGCAGGAAATAAAAATATAGCTTTACGACTTTTACCTGACAATGTGTTGGAAACACACTGCCCGAATGCCATATCGCCATTTTTTTTTAATCCAATATTTGAATCTTCATCTTTTCTCAATTTTGCAGCAAATTTGAATTTACGGAAATTAACGTTTCTGTTTAATTCCGTATATCAATGGATCCTACCTCTGTCGTGGGAATACTACATTGAACACGTAGTAGATGGGACGCGCTAGTCCGGGGACAGCACATATAGGGATTAGCAGACCCCCACAAAACCTTAAATGAATGGTTCGTCGTCCTTCTGGGTAAGGCCCCATGACCTCCTTTTAGTCGGTCCTGGGGCATTACACCAAGGAGACCAAACCACCCCTATAAGATTTTGTGGGGGATCTCCCAACCCCCTAAATATGCTTTCCCCGGACTAGCGCGTCCCATCTACTATGGGGAGCACCCCTAAAAAGAACCTGTCCAGGAGGCCACCCCCCACCCCCACGAAGCCATATGGAGCACTCTGGGGTGGGGCATCACCAATTGAAGAAATGCATACCTTTTGTATATAAAAACAAGTGATTGGCGATGGCTCACACACCTATTACCGCAACTGAGTTTTTAACTATGAGGAAAATCCTTTTGAGAAAAGATGATGATATTTTTGCAAAAATTCAAAGGTACATTCGATTATAATCCTTGCAGATATTGTGGTCTAAATTTCACACAGGGTCACTTGCTTGTGGAACATCAAAAATATGCTTGCAAGAAAATTAAAACACAACCTCGACCAAAAGTTACTTGTCCTGATTGCAATCGAGAAGTATCTAAGCCAACAGTTTACAGGCATAAAAAAATGGCTGCCCGCCTTTGAAAAGAAACTATCGAGCTTTTCCCGAGCTTGAGGCAGTTAACGTCCCATCCTATGCATTAGATTGGGGATGGGTCATAGCCCCAACACCAAGATGGGGCGATTAGTGTGTATTTTACCCATTGTTTTAAACGTCCCCAGATGAACTTACCACACTACACTTGAGTTGGGGCATCACCAATTGAAGAAATGCATACCCCTTGTACATGTATATACAAGTGATGGCAACTGCACAAGTGTTCGTGAACTTTCTTAAATCGAGGAAGACAGGCTTGATACAAAAGAGCGCCGACTTTGTGCGAGCTAGACAAAATACTATGGGTGCATGAGAGATCTCTGTCTTGACAGGATCTTCACCGTTTGAATCACAAAAAAGCTTGCTCTTAAAAAAAATACAACCCACAAATATGCTCAATATTACGGCTTGTACTTGGGGCAACCTATTCGAGCCATTAATACGCAAGTATTTTGAACTAAAACACTCTGTTTTCGTTTTTGGACACAGTATCTCTCTTAATCTAGCAAGAGATCATCTGCTTTATCGAAAGGTCACTTGTAGCCCAGACGGGTATTTTATTAACAAAGGTGTCACCATAGCTTTGTTAGAATTTAAATGCCCGTTCAAGAGGAAAATAGCTATAAACAAAATCCCTCATTATTATAGAGATCAAATACAAACAGGCCTTGCTTTTAGTGGAGAAAGAGTAAACAAAGGTCTATTTGTGGACGCTTACTTTAGAATGTGTTCTTTAAAACAGCTAGAACCTAGTTTAAGCCATAATCAGTTTTTAAACGGTGGGAATACTTACAAGACAAAAAATAAAACAACTCTTGCGTGGGGAGTTTGCTATTTATTTAGCAAACAGAAAATATCTAAAAATCAAAACAGGCCCATTGATCTTGGCGCTCTAGAAACATCTAAAGCCCTGTTTGAAAATGTAATGAAATCTATTGCAGAGAAAAACATCTGGTGTTGTTACGGCAAAGTGAGAATAGGGTTTTCAAAACAAGATGAATGTGAGGAGAGAGAGAGCGATTGATTTCTATGCAACAAGCATTTAAATCATCTGAAAGGCCAAAACCAGTAGCAGTATTTGCGTGGAAACTGCTTGATATGACTGAAATTTGGGTAACAAAAGAACCAAATTTCTTAGAAAACATTCAAGGATTAGTAAAGCGTTTTCACCAAAATTTATCTAGTATCCCAGAAAAAATAACACAAATCGCTTTCGAGGAGGAAATCGAGGGTTGCTCAGACGAAACATTACCAAACACCGGTGATGATAGCGAATTTATGATAGACTTTTTAGAGAGTAGATTAGATTATTAATTACTAAACGCCAAAGTTTTTCGTTCTTTAGATTTGTAGCGGCTTTCTGAAGTTGTATGTAAGATAAAATCTCGCGTTGTGGCCCTTCTGGTAAAATTAGATCTAAGATTTTGTAAATAATAAAGGGATAATAGACGCTTTTGGGTAGGTAATTACTTATTCGAGTGTAAATAAACTGTATTTGACCTTTTTGTTCTATTGTTAACTGCGGGTTTTTTTTTTCCCCGGAAATGACGCACAAGAACTTAGTAGAATATTTGAATAGATTACTACGGCCGATTCTACGCAATAAAGTTTTCAAAATACTTATTGTCAATCCTTCTGGAAGAATATTATTTTCTGATATTTCCCTGCGTTATTCGTTATTCGCTGTCGCTCATTTTTGCCAATGAGACATTACCGAGTGTATTGTCTAGACAATAATTTAAATTATATTTTGAAGAAGAGCGGGGTTTCATTTTTATATTTTGATTCTTGTATAGTTGTTCACGAGTAAAGTTCGCTCCGTCTATTATTTCAATGCGGCCGCATTTTCTACAAACAAGTTCTATTGAAAATGTACCGCCACATTCTAGACACGATTTTAGACTGTTGTTTGTTCTATTTGAAGTGATAACAAACCTTTTTTCGCTGTGTTGTTGGATAAACTCCTGTTTTGCTGTAGAACTAAGAGCTTAGAAGATGAGACAGAGCTTCTCTGGTAGTTGTGAGCGGTAAAGTTCTGTTATGTAGTCTCTGCCAGTGAGTGAACGTAGCAAGTCTGGGTAGAGTGGTAGAGTCTCGCTGTATTCCGGAGCCGATTGAGGCAGTACATTGACAGAACTTATGGTGGGGTATATATATATATATATATATATATATATATATATATATATATATATATATATATATATATTAATTTATCTCTATTTCAAATTCTAAGGGCTTGTTGTTGAAGTCAAAGAGGTCACCATTTACGTCTCTGACTGATAGAGACACGCTATTTACATAATCACAAGATAAGGTGTCACGCAAGATGTTTTGCTGTGTTAATTCATAGTAAACTTTCTCAAATGGCTTCCCACGAACATCAAATCGAGCCAAAACTGTAGAAGGCTTCCCATTGAGTAGGTTTTGTTCTTTGTCAACCAGATAACAGTGGATAAAGTATGTGCTTTGCGAATTGAATTTTTTAATGGTTAAATGAGGGTTTTTTTGTGGGTCCTTACCAAATAATAATCTAATATTATTTGAAAGACCTATTAGATATTTACCCCCTGGGTTCAAAATCACCATAGCCCTAAGAGCTGTATATGGTTTTACATTAAGCTCTACATCCTTTTCTGCGTATTTATCAACTATCGTTTTTGCCAAACTACTAGGAGTGTAAAAACCAGGATCAATGTCAATTATAGTTGGTTTGTCCTCCTAGTCAAATAGTTTTAATGATATTTGTCCTTTTTGTTTCAAAGTATTCCACGAATTGTAAAGCGAAGAAGAGATAAGTCGGATGTAACTAGGTTTTGAAAGCGCGTGTTCGAAGTAGATTGTGTGAGGGTTAGAAGGCGCGACGATTGTTAGCACAACCATTGTATATATAATACATTTTTTAAAAAAATATAAATATATTTATATAAACATGTTTGGCAGACGTCCCGGTGGTTTCTTACCTAGTTCAAACGTTGGTTTAGACATTGGTGGTCACAACTATGGCCTCCCACTCCCTTTTAATTCTCCTCCAAATGTCTACAACCCTCCATATATAAAGAAAAAAACAGCCTGCACCATCCGCAGTAGATCCTGTACTAGCCTGGTTGAGAACGCCAGAAGCGGCAAAGCTCTCTGTAGCGGCTAAAGCCAAGACGATATCACACTTCAAAAAGCGTTTCCCGCGCGCTGATATGTCTAAGTTTGAAGTGCAAGTCGACTTTGATGATAACCAACAGGAACAATGCTTTACCAAGAGAGCCCAGGCTCATAGGCGCTCGTTTCAGAAATAGCCAACAAAGATTGGACTCAAGCCATGAAAGACGCTCTTGGCTTGGAATATATTGGCGGTTTCCCCTATCAGCTGACGTTGAACCGTGATACACAAAAGCCAATCCCTGCTGTTGATTTTTCTAAGACAATAAGCAAAGACATGATGATTGGCGCTGCTTTAAACGACGAAGAGCAAAACATTTACATCACGCCAACTGGTTATTTCACAACGAAATTCAGAAATATTTTCAGAGACACACATATATTATTCACAACCGCGAAATATGGAAGAAAGTGGCTTGGCGGACCTCATATGAGTTTTTGGCCACAGCAACTAAACTTCGCGCTGTGGTGTGCAACAACCGGCTGCGGAATCTCGCGTGACAACAAGACGAATCTTGTATAAGATGGGTGGAGAACAAAGCATTCTCGCTTTGCCAGACGACCCCACATTCAACCAGCAAGACAACAAATACAATATCGATGCGTACAAGAAGATTGGCATAGAGTTCGGTGTCGACCCCAGTTCTGACTTCCGTTACACATACGGCTAAAATCATAGTCTTGGAAATGTGTACATTGGAGCATATGGAGAGGGCAACATCTCTACCGATTACGACTATCCAGATTCCGATCTAGCTCTGTTCAATGATGAGCGTGTGACTGACATAAACGATCCTAATTATCGTGCAAATGGAATAGCTTTCGTTCGTAACGATCAAGGTGCAGTTAGTCAGTTCGAGAATTTTGTGCCAGATTACGCACAAGGGCTAACACAGCCAGGGCTCGCGCGTATGAATCAGTCAATCGAGGCCTTTGTGTACTGCATTCTGGTTTCACAAGCCAAAACCCGCAGCATTCTTGGAAATGGGGGCCGAGCGTTTGAAACGCAGAGAGTATTCCTCGCCCTCCTAGAGGATGCTATAAGACTGAACGACATTTCAGAGAGCGTGCAGCGATATCAGCTTGCCATCCAAAAGACGAAAGTGCGCTTAGACTTTGCGACAGCTCCAGGAAGCTGGCTCATGCCATCACCCATGGTTATCAACACTGAAAACATTGTGGGGTATAACAACAATCTTAAGGAGGCAACGCAAGGGATGAAAGTGGGTGTGAATCTAGATATTAATCTGGGCACAAAAAAGTAGGCATCACTCCCATGGCCGGCGGGTCGCCGAAAACAAACCGGCCCACCAGCCACCCTTCTAATCCCATTCACAAACAGTCAGCTCCCAGCTCCCAGCTCCCAGCTCCCAGCGCGCCAGCCCCCACGCCAACCCAGCCGGCCCCACCCCCAGAGACCCCAAAAGACACTAAAATCGAGCCGAATCATCAGGCACAGAGGGGTGATAGCGCCCCCACAACCCCAGCCCCCACACAGCCAGAGACCGACACCCCAGCCCCAAATGCCGTGTCACAGATACACATCACGTAAACAAAGCAATCGTTGGTGTGGGCGCGCTTGCTTTGGCGGGTTTTATTGCCTGGATGCTGTCACAGCAAGGGTTAGCAGCCAAGCGTTTTCACCAAGAAAGCTTAAGACCTGGCCGCCGTGCGAATCACAAAGCTCACGATCGAGCCCAGCAGGCCCGGCAGAATGGAGCCAATCTTCTTCCCCAGCGCTTTCAGACCATTACTAAAACCCTTTGCAACGGACTTTAAGCTGTTCATTAGAGAGCTAACAATAGCACCGATTGCTATGCCCACAGCAGCTGCAACCCCTGCCACGGTGAAGCCGTATTTCTTGAATGCCGCTTTCACCCGCTCGCGAAGGGGAAGTTTTTCCGCAAGGCGATCTCTCTCGGCGGCAACCTCGTCTCTCTTTGCGGTGTTTTCTTGGACCTTTTCACGGGCTCGTTCACGGGTAGAAGGATCCTCATTTTCATCTTCCGCAACCCTCTGGTCTTCTTGGATGTTCCTGTCAATCTCTGCAACCACTTCATCCTTTTGCTGGATTAGTTCAGTTCTATTCGGCTCAAGGAGTTTCATGTCGGTTTCTGATATCTTTGGGTTAATTGTCCTTCCATCAGCTTTGAAGAGCGGTGTCTCGCCACCTCTTGGACCCACAACTACCAGTTTACCACGGTATCTGTCCATTGTGGAGATTCTGAGATTTAACCATTTTCCATTTTTCCCATATTCAGGGTAGTCTTCGTGTAGAGCGACATTTCCCTCTTCCAAGCTTGCAAACTCACGAAAGGCGTCTCTAGAGGCATTCCCGATGAAAGAGGTTTCTTCCGTGCGCGAACCGCGCTCTTGGGGTCGATTCATTGTATTAGTCCTTGCACGCATTGGAATAGATTCACCCGAAGGTCCGGGTTCGGGTTTTTTTTATCCCTATACCACTGATTGTGTTCATCGTCATCGTCATCGGCATCACGATCATCTGTATGATTCAATAAGGGATCTTTCTCTTCACCACTAGTTTCAGGAATGGGCTCCATCATCACACAAGTTATATATTAATTTTTTTTAAACATATATATATATATATATATATATATATATATATATATATATATATATATATATATATATATATATATATGTTCTGGATATGGCTGTGAGTGAAAACTTCAAGCCGTCTTACAGAGAGAAAATGGCGCTAGCCCTCAAGGGTGCTAGGACTCTGCACCGCATCACCTTCAACCCGAACAAAGCGATGCCGGGGGAAACATTATACGTGTCTGTTTCTAAACTAGACAACGGGGTCGTGCTTGTCCCAGGCTCGTTGTCCCTGGTATTTAATCTTGCCGTGAGCGGACAAGTAAACAGCTACCTAGTAAACAACGTCTCTCGGGCGCTTGTCTCAAGCTTTGTGGTCAGGTTTTCTGGTGAGAAGCTGCAAGACACCAATGCCTTTGATGTTTACAAGCTTTATGAGGACCTTTTCCTGACAAAGACCCAACGAAGTAACATGTTCCTCGAAGGGATACAGTCTGAGGATTTGTGCAAAATCCGTTCAAATTCAGGAGATAAGAAATCCTCTAGTGTTGACACGGAGAAGAAGCTGAATGCGGTTTACGGAAATAAATACAAAATACACCTTGACCACGAGCTCTTAAGAGCTCATGGTGTTTTCTATCCATACGCTCTTGCTGAAGCGCTTGTGTTTGAGTTAATGCTTGCCCCAGCAAGCATGGTTGTTAAAGGCTCTGATGCTAGCAAGCTGGCCTATGAGCTGACGAACATTCAGCTTCAATATGAGATACTAAAAGCCAAGGCACTGGCCAAAGATGCGGAAAGCGCCTATCTCAATGGCAATGATTTCCTGTATGAGCACGTCACCCACCACAAAACGAACACAATCAACAAGGCGTCAGACACAGCGATTCACGAGACCATCAACGTCCCGCGCCGGGCAATGAAAGGCATCATCCTTCTCTTTTTATCGAACTCCATGTGGGTGGCGCAAGAGACTATGAAAAATTCTACAACCCCGATATCACCAGCGTGAAGGTCACCATTGACGGCGTCCCCAACCAAATCTACAGCCAGGGTATGGAAATCCCAGACATGTGGGATGAAGTTCGCCGGCACTTTGGCGAGGAGGTGGGGGTTGATAGCAACATGGATGCCACAAAGTTCTACACGGGGGACAAGTTTGGTCTATTCATCGATCTGCGTCCTATGAGAGACAAACGCCTACACGGCAGTGGTCTTCGACTGGTAAACACAAAAGAACGGTATCCTGCTCGAGATCGACAGGGCCACTTCGGGCAGCGGCACATTTAAAAGCTACATTTTCATAATCAGTGACGCATTGTTCGCCATCCCAAATCATGCGTTGGAATCTATTCAGTATTAGGCAAGAAAAAACAAACTCTCTTATATACATTGCTTGACTGGACCCAAGAAAGCTGCCTTTCAATGCCCTAATTATTGGGCCAACAAACTCTGGCAAAACACAGTATCTTCTTAATCAACTCCGTGGCCCCTTCAGGGTTAAGTTTGACTATATAGTGCTGTTGTGCCAAACCTTTATCCACGACAAGACCTACGATGGTTTCGTGGACAATGAGCCACGCATTTTCGTGATAGTCTGCCAACAGCATGAGATTGAAGAGTGGCTAATACTAGCAAGTTTCTTTTTCAACGGGACTAACACACTCATCAATCTCGATGATTGCGCCGCTTCTAAAGCCGTGAAAGACCGCACGGGCCAGCTGGTCAATCTCGGCTTCAGCGCACGCCACAGTGACATCTCCGTGTGGATACTGACCCAACAGACCAACAGCATTGCGAAACCCTTAAGGGATAACGTTGCCGCAGTCGTGCTTTTTTACACGCCATCAAACAAAACAACGAAGGCCATCTTCGAAGACTATGCCGGCGAGCTCTCCCACGAGGAATACAGCGCTCTTATTGCACGGGTTAAGGAGCGCAAGTTTTCACACCTAGTTTTCTCTCTACGGCATCCATATGGGATTGAAGTGAAGATATAAAAAATAAAACTGCATATATACCCTGAGTTATGAACGCCCCCACCAGTCTCCACAAGCTAACAGCATTTTACCAGATTTTGATCAAATTACAGGTCAAGACAGAAGCAATGCAATTCAAAATTATCAAAGGCGCTGGTGAGGATGATCTGCGTCTCATGCTTCTTAACCGCTACCCTTTGAAACTGTTAGAGATGCCAGACACCATGGCCTCGCTTTTGCAGGAGGTTGAAAGGCTTTTGCCTGACATCAAGAGAATAATTGAAAATTAAAAAACAATATATATATATGAGGGCACATTGTATACATAATTGTATATATATATATATATATATATATATATATTGCGGAAGAGCGGTTATGATTATAAACTCCGATTCAACCCACCAGCACCAAGAGCAGCAACACAACAGCGAACACGAAGAAGGAATGTGATATGGTTTAACCCGCCATATAGTAAGAACGTTCAAACTAATGTAGGTAAAGAGTTCTTTCAGTTAATAGATAAATGCTTTCCAAGCGGCCATGTATTAAGGAAAATATTTAACAGGAACACACTTAAGCTAAGCTATAGTTGTATGCCTAATGTTAAACAAATCATAGATGGACACAACAAGATCACTCTGAAAAAGGCAGAACAGCAAAGTAGTATAGATAATGTTGAAAGGAAGTGTAGTTGTAGAAAGAAAGAAGAGTGCCCATTGAACGGAGAATGTCTAACTAAAGAAATAGTTTATCAAGCTACCGTCAAGACGCAAGAAAGTGCAGAGACCTATATAGGTTTAACAGCTAACGAATTTAAAACTAGATAGCGTAACCATAAGGCGTCATTTAACAATGAAAATAGAAAGAACGATACAGAATTAAGTAAATATTTATGGCAGTTAAAGGACCGAAAACAGGAATATAACATCACCTGGAAAATTCTAGCAAAAGCCAAGGCATATTCGAATCAAACGACACGATGCAATCTGTGTATTGCAGAAAAACATTTGATAATAACTAAACCGCAAATGGCTTCGCTTAATAGGAGAAACGAGCTTATTTCAACGTGTAGACACAGACGTAAATATATTTTAAAACACACCCTAGAATAAGTTCTACCGAAGCAAGTAGTGCGCGCGCATGTATTCTTTAGGCGCGCGCATATTTTAAACGGTATTTTTAACGGTTTTTTAACGGTCAGGTAGAGTGTGCGTCTTGCGAAATCATACATATAAATAACGTAGTCAAACAAGGGATCAATCATTGTAAGTTTAACTGAGAAGTGGGTGGCAACACCTACGAAACAAGTTTGTATTAAACTTATGGTCATCAAAGTTGAGTGATTTTCCTTCTTGGATTATATATATATATATATATATATATTTAAAACAGGAAAAATACTACACTTGTATCCCTACAAGCCTGTTTCGTGATTGCTCACTCTTCAGGGGATTTTATTAAAGAATAAACATAACCATCGCTTATAAACAAAATTTGAATGCTCGGATGTTTAGTTGTTACATAGCAACGCTTTGTTACGGTGACGGCAAGAGGATGCAAGTTCGTTACGTTTATTAAGTGATGACAGGTCAGGGCGGCAAATGATTAAGAATTTTTCCTTAAGACAGAGATTACATCTTTTACTTGAGCTGCTATATGAGGAGCTACTAGAAATTGCACGCCATGAGATAGAATGTTCGATGTTGTTGTCTTTAAGTGACCAGATGTGCTTGCTAAGTTCGGTGGAGTTTCTGTGTTTTGCGTGACGAAAAGATGAAGTGTGGTTTCTATATCTTGTCTTGAAGTCGTTTTCCGTAAGTCCGATGTATGATTGAGAAGTGTTGTTGTCGGTTCGCGTGACGTTAGCTTCATAGATGACAGATGATTGAAGGCAGTTTCCGTTTAGGGGGCATAAGCTCTTTTGACGGCAGTTGCATGATTTGGTGTGAGTAGTGTTATCTGCAGTATTATCAGTGACTTTGGATGAATTTAGAACACGTTTGTTGTGATTGTCAATAATTTGTTTGGTGTTATTCATGCAGCTGTAACTGATCTTGACGGTGTTTCGGTTGAAGATTTTACTGAGTTTGTTTATTTATTTATTTATTTATTTATATATATATATATATATATATATATATATATATATATATATACAATGGCACATGCAAACCCTGGAGATGAGGCCGCAATGAATGAAGTCATACAGATGCTGGAGGCAGCTCCTCTAGATTCAAGGCCTTCGGAGATGGACTCCATTCCAACTCAACGCGAGAAGCTGGCAGTTCTTGTATCGACTGGCAAATCAAATGAAGCTATCGGCGTCCAGCTCACACATGAGCAGGTAAAACGCCTCACGGACAAGGAGGTTGTAAGGCTATACAAAAGATATGAAGCCTACGTCGGCAACAAGACGACCGAGTCTCTGATTGACAGCGTTATAATGCTTATAACCAAAGGCGCTGGCATGGTTGTTTCGATTGACGATGTGAAAGAGCTGCAGAAAGAACTCAAAAATGACTACATGATTAACCATGAATTGTCGTCCCTTGCTGGCGGCCTTGCACTGCGATGCGGTCGATGGTTAGCGTTGGCCAATGCTGCTCTGATCACTACAAAACACATCGACTTCAAAAAAGAGCCTGAAGAGCTGCCACCTCCACCTCCTCCTTCCACACACCCAAGCAGAGACAGTGAAGGCTACCCCCTAGAAGGAATTGATGAAGTTGACAAATAATCTGGCAAGAACTTGGTAGGAATCTGATAGGAATCACATAGGAACCAGATAGGTAATTTTTTTAAAAACTTATATATATGGATACGCCACGACTGGAGACGATACCTGAAGAAACAACAACAACCAACACGCACGTTACCTCTGATGTTCCAATAACTGTTCCAGCAAAAAATCCTGGTCGTGTTGATTCTGGCAGAAGATTAGCAGAGCGCAATCGTCTGGCTCGCGAAGCAAAAAAACAAGCTGCCAAAGCGGCAAATGACCCCACTCCAAACCACACTCCAAACCCATCCCCAAACTCGACAAATGACACATCAAACAGCAACAGCAACTCAGGCTACTACATTCTGGGTGTTGGTGGTTTGATTGCCTCCTCTTTGGAGGTGTATTACCAGCGTGAAGCCATTATGAAGACTCTTGGGCGCAACAAAGCCCCAACCCCACCCGCAGCGGAGGAGACTGTAACTGCTCCTCCAGTCAGACCGAAACGAAAATCCGGAATGGAATAAAAAATCCTATATATATATACAATGGCAAACCTCACCCAACTTTTCGTAAACGGGGCTGCAATAGGAGGTGTTTTTCTTGTTTTGGTTCATTTCAACATAGCCGCTTTAAAAACAGTTTGGCAATTAGCAACACAACCAATCAACAAAAACACAGACGATGAGAAATTAATCGAAATTTAAAATCTTATATATACAATGGCAAAACTCATCCATGACAACAAGCTCGAAAACTTAGTTCTCGATGACGCAATAATCACTGACCTTGTCGGCGGTGCTGAATGGGTCGCTAAAAAAACCGACATCACAGCTGACCCAATCGCCGCCTACATTTATCTTTCGCTTTACACAACATTTGTCATGATTATTGATGAGATCGCAGAGGACGATGAGGAGTCGACTGTAATATACACACCATGTCTGACAACAAGCTCGTGAAATCAGTTCTCGATGCCGCCACAATCACTGGCCGTTCCGCCGGTATTGGATAGGTCGCTAAAAAAGTCGTCAAAGAGCCATTCACATCTGACCCCAGCTCGAATGTGATGAACTACGTGAAGTTCACAGCCGTCATGACTGGGAGCATCGCACTGAAGAAATACCTTAAGGACCAGAAAATCCTTCCAACCTCAATGTAAAAACACAAAACCATTATATACACGCAACAATGGCCGTGATAGTTGGTGGAGCGGTGCTCAATGCAGCCGCTTTCATTGGAGGTAATCTTCTCGTAAAAGTTTGGACTAAGGATGACCCCGACCTCGCACTGGAAGAGAAGAAAAGGCACGACAAAGCCCTTGAGGACTACCAGGCGGCTTATGCCAAATATCAGAAAGACCGCACAAAGCTCATCGACTGGATTGCGGCCATTGATCGCATCAAAGATCATGCAAAACAAAACTTCTCAGACACCGACCAAGCTATGGCGCTCTACAATAACATCCACCGGAACCAACAACTTTCACTTCCAATAGAGCCCGAGTTCTCTGACTTCTATCAGCCCAGTCCACAGCAGAAGCAAGGTGAACTCATGTTTATCGGTGCGAGCACACTTGCGCTTGGGTATGCAACTTTCCGCTTTCTTTAAAAACTAAATATATATTATATATACAACGATGGATGTCAAACTCTCAAAGATATACTACAGCCCGAAAGGATATTGGAGAGGCATTGCCGCTGTTAAAAAGCTACAATAGGCGATGTTGACAAATTGTCATTTTGAACCCCATTTTCTTCGGGACGAGAGGCATTTCAGCCCCACTCCCTTATCCCCAACCCCTCCCCCTCAGACAATGTTGTGTATCGTTTAGTCATGTATGTTGCTACAATCCTACAACATTGGGTGGGGGAACGGGGGTTAATGCGGCCTAGTTTAGTGAATGGAAAGATACAGTGATAAATATGGCACGAAAACCGTTTTTGTTATACAGTGTGTCAACTATTTTTGTCGCCTATTGTAGCTGCAGCTTGTCGCGTCTCTGATGAGGTAGCGAAAAAGTGGCTCGTTAAACAAGCCCGTTGGCAGATTTACCTCCCAGCGCCACGCTACATCTCTCGTCCAAAGTTTGATGTCTTCTCGCCCAATGCAGTACATCAAGCGGATCTACTTTTTTTGCCCCACGACAAACTTCCTCGCGGGAGAAAGGTTTACAAATATGCTTTGATAGTTGTCGATGTGGCTAGCCTTTACAAAGAAGCAGAGCCCTTGACCTCGAAAGAGTCTCTAGAGGTTTCAAAAGCCTTTCAGAAGATTTACAGACGCGGACATTTGAAATGGCCACAACTGTTGCAGGTCGACCCTGGGCGTGAATTTATGGGGGCTGTGACAAAAGAGATGGAGAACAACAAAACTGCTATTCGTCGTGGGCGCGTTTATATCCACAGAGACCAAGCAATAGTTAAAAGATTCAACCGAACCCTGGCTGAACGCCTGTTTGGACACCAGTATGCGGTTGAAATGCGCCTTCCCTCCGGCCAGAGATCTACTGAATGGTTTAAAGGCTGCCCGACGTTGTATCAGCTTTAAACAATGAAGTAACCAGATTGACTGGCAAGAAGCCTGCGCAAGCAATCGAAGAAAAAGCCGTTTCATCAAATCCCTCTACCCCCTATTCTAGACCAGTGGGAGCCAACGAAAAAAAGCTCCCTCCCCGGGTTAGTGTGAGATATTTGTATCAGCCTGGCGAGCTGGAAGGGGGTAGTAGGCGGGCGACCGATCCAATCTGGTCTCTAAAGGTCTACAACATTGAAAAGGTTGTTACCAAACCAAATGAGCCGGTCGTGTACTAGTACTATATTTACGATTGGCCCAAGCGGGGCTTCGTCCGTGAGGAGTTGATGGTTGTGACGCCAGACACTCAGTTGCCACCGATATCTTTGTGACCATATGCCAGCGTGTGGACTCCATCATCTGAAATCCAGCGCTCTGAGTCAAATGGTGAGAGTGTTGTCTTGTTTAGATGTACACCGTAGATCTTGTGGCCCTCGCTACGGAGCATGTCCATCCCGTGCTTGAAGGCATCCTTTTTGAAGAGGGCGTCCTTGTAGTTCTGGTGCATTATTTCCTTCTTGGTCACAACCTTGGTTGTGCCCTTTGCTTTTTTGATGTTTTTCTCGTCTCACAGCAGGATTAAGTAAATCTTCGAGCGCAAGCACACAACATCCGAGATTGGCACACCGGCGCACTAGTCCTTCATTTTACCGATAACCTTCTTGTTCTTCTGGCTGTGGAGGAAGTGGTCCTTCGGGAAGTCGCTCGTGTCGTAGAGCTCGTCCAGGCGGGGTTCCATATCCTTATACACGTCCTCCGTCTTGATCTCTACAAGCAGAGAATCTGTGTCAGTGTAGATAAGCTGGCAGTTTGAGCCGTATTTCAGATCTAGATAGAAGTAGTAGAAGTCGTACATCAACGTCTTTGAGAGGTCCAGCACGCACATGCCTGTGTAGACTGGTCGGTCCATTTTGATATACTCCTTGTGCATTTGGATGCCGGCGAGGGTGTCGCAGAAGATTGAACTCTTTGCGTAGAGGGGGTTGGATATTAGCTTCCAGATCTTGTCTTCCTCGTCCGATCGGACAAGCCTTACGTCGACACAGTTTCCGAGGTTCTCCATCGTCTTGCCGAAGACCGAGTTGTTCGGTTTGAAAAAGTTCTTCTCGAAGTCTGATGTGGCCTTCTTTCGGAGCTCGGTGTTCAGCCGTATATAGGGCTCCATCCACTTCCTCTGCTCGAAACACAGCGCCCTGTGCACTTTTGTGAGCTTCATCCCGAGTTCGAGGTATTGCTTGAGGTTACGGTAGTGAAGGACGTACTTCTTCTTGTCCTTTAGAGTGAGGAGCAACTTATTCGTCCTGTCTTTGCTTATGTTCAACTCTCTTGCAAGCTCCTTTTGGTAGGGTGACATCCACTCATTTGGAACTTGGGACGTCTCTGGGGCGAGGGGTACGAGTTGTGCTTGTCATGGAGCGGGGTACTCCAAGTCTACCTCGAGGATGCAGCCTTGCTTTCTGTTTGGGCCTCACTTCATGATCTGCTCTTCGGTTGACATTTTTTGGGCCCACCTGAATTTACCAACTAGGATCGGTTGACTCATTGACCAGCCGTAGAGATTGTTTGCGTCGAGGTAAAGGAGGTAGGACTTCTCTTTGTCTGGGTCGTAGTCGCTGAGGTATGGGTTGTTCGCCTTGGAGTAGCGCTTCATCTCTGTGGAGATGCCACCTCTCGTTCCCTTCTCGATGAAGAGTTGCATGTCGTAGTCGGTCAGAAGCTCCAACTCGATGCCTGTGTATTTCAACAACGCATCCCAACTCAAGCCCGGGCTGGTGTAGTAGTGCGCTGGGTCTAAGCGATAGTTCTTGAGACATGTCTTCCTGAAGTTCTCAAACACGTCTGCAAGTAGTAATACGTCCGTTAGGAGGTAGCAGTCGTGGTACTCCCCGAGATTTGCGCATTCGAAGACGTCCCACACCCACTGTGCGTGCTCATAGTCTTCGTCTGTGATGTGTTCCTTTTTGAGCTTGCTATAGAAGGCCTCTTTCGGGGGTAAAGACTCTTCTTCTTTTGTTTACGTTTGTTGTGCCGGCTTTGGATTGACTTTGTTGAATATTATGTGTTATCGGATTTGACTATGGAGTTGTTTTTGATTGTTTGTCTGTGCTGCTTTGCTGGTTAGGATTTTTGTCAAGTCGGTTTTGGGGTAGGGTTTTTGGATGTTGTTTGGTTTAAGTAGTTTGGCTTGGATATGGTTATTATGCTTTTTTGGATGGTGTTGGTTTAGGGATTTGTTATGGCTGGTTTTGTTTGGGTTGGTTGTTTGATTGTTGTGGGGTTTAGGGATGTTTCGATTATGGCTGGTTTTTGGTATTGTGTTTTCGGGTTGGTCTTGCTGTTTTCGCGTCTGTTATGGATTGGGTTTGGACTTGTTTGGGATTTTGAGTTTTTTTGCTGGTTTTAGCGCACATTTGTTGTATTTTAGAGTTTGTTCGGTTTTGTTGTTTGGACGATTTTCTTTTGCTTGTGGTTCTATTTCCCTTGCATTTTTTATTTTTGGTTTCTCCTTGGTTGTTATGTGCTGTTCTTGGGGCGGTGTTCGACCCCAGGGCGAAGTTGGCGTACTGGTTACACCCTGTTTTTAGCGGTGGATCTCTTTGTTTGTACTTGCCTGTCTTGCTTGTTCCCTTGTCTGTTCTCTTTGTGTGTAAGGAATTGTGGCCTTGCATCCTCGCCACATGCACTGTTAGAAGACAAAAAACACGACTTTGGTAGTTTGTTTTCTACACTAGCGGGGCCCGCCTTGAATGGATGGGCCCCCTGACTTTGTTAAATAAATCATGAGATCCACCATTTTGAATTTTTAATGAGATCCACCATTTTGAATATTTTACTCAATTTCGCATTTTGAATATTTAATGAGATCCACCATTTTGAATATTTTAAAGTTGGGGTTAATATGCTAATGACTTAGGGTTAGAGTTAATATGTTAATGACTTGGGGTTAGGACAATAGATCTAGGGTTAGGACATTAGACCTGGAGTTAGACACAATAGACCTAGGGTTAGACACAATAGACATAGGGTTAAACACAATAGACTTAGGATTAGGACAATAGACCTAGGGTTAGACACAATAGACCTAGGGTAAAACACAATAGACCTTTTGTTCTCTAAACAATAGATTCTTTTGTTTCTATTTTTAAAGATGTGAAAAGTTGCTCTAAATTGCCCCATACCACTACTCATTTGCATATCCTGACAGCCGAAAGTTAGCAGGATTCGATGGTTAGAAAAATGGAAAAAATTGAATTTTTTGTTCACTTTTTCACAATCTGTGGAGAATTGGAAAAAGAAATTATCTATCCCAAAAAATAGGGGTAACCGTTCATCCAAGCGAGTTAAATCTAAGCAAAGTTAACGCAACGGCTAGCAGCCCTTTATGTGCTTAGATTTCGTTCCTTACGCGCGCGCTCGTGCATGACGTATATGAATGCGCATAAACAATTAGCGCGAGCGTCCTTAAATATTTATGCGACAGTGGAAATCAAGTCGTACTATGCAGGTTCCTTAATCTCAAATCAAAAGATCGAAAAGAGGTGTTTGTTAGCCGGCTCATTTTCCTGGGTAGGTGTTAGACGTCTAAATGTAAATATTAGTCTACAGGTTCATAATCCACTAGGGTGCTTATTGCATTAAAGGTTGTCGCCTGGTACTTGATAGGCCTTTACGTTTAAGCTATTCTAGGTTAAAGGTTGTTTTGCATCTGTCGTGCTAAAGTCTGAGTTGAACTTGTTTAGAGGAAACTAGCGACGATTAATTCCAATAGATTAGTCAAAAGGTTGAATGATGCATATTGCAAACAATTCACTCCGTTCGGTAAGTCACTTAATTCCTGTCACAGAGAGGTATTAAGAATATGAGTACATGTTTCACCGTTGAAGGCACAGAAGGTAGTTGACGGTGAACAATAATTATTTCACGGTTAAGCCTTTCTATATTTATTTTTAAAAATAGTCTTGCTTACTGTCTTGACTTTTCTTAGTGCGATGTTTTGTAATATATATTGTTATGAGTGAAAACTAATGATTGATTTATAATTGATGCGTCTCTTAACACTTTTGAATTATATATATATATATTTGTTTGCCTCTCTTGTTTTTGGTCTTTTGATCAATCATGCTTCTTACAGTGTATGCATTGTTTGTGTTGGGTACATTTTAGTTTGGAGGATTCTATTTTGACCGTATTTAGAGCCTGAATTTAGAATATATGAAATTACAAGCAGACATTGGTCTTACCGTTGATTTGCGTGTTATTTTTTTTTCAACTATTGTAGCGAAAGCAGTTTTTTGTGGATTTTCACTGATGTCATGTGTACCTGTATCGTTTTCAATGGGCCTTAATCACGCCCCGCCATTTTGTATAAAAACTAAAGATTTACCCGCCAAACTTCGCAGGAAAAAGTTGAAAACGAGAAAAGCGTGAAAGTTGAAAGTTGAAGTTGAAAGTTGAAAAGGAAAGTTGAAAGCGGGAGAAACAAAGCATTTTATTTATTCTCCGGGGAGTCGACATTGCCGCCGCGTCATTAAGACCCATTTGGCTTCGGATTAGAAACATTTGACATGCTATGTTTTGAAAAGACTTCTATACATCTCATTTTCGAATTCAGCTTTCACCCAAAGGATCTCTTAGTTCGTTTTATGATTTTTACGCGTGGAAGCCTATGCCGTTTCGAATGTAACCGAGCTAAGCTAAAGATGAATTTAAGTTGAGTTGATTAGAAAATGTTCAGTATAAACTAAACAAAGTTTACAGTAAAAGTTTGTATGTTCACGTCATGATTTCTTATCACATAATCAATTAGCTGAGTTCATATTAGTTACATGAACGTAAAACTGTGTGAGGGTCTTTTCATATGAGCCCGTTTGGCCGGGTTGGCCTGGTTTAATACCGACATCTTGCCTCACAACGATTTCCTTTGTTAAATTTGCAATTTGTTACAGATATGCTGTTTTTCAAACTGGTTCTCGGTAACCGGGCTGGAAATGTTTTCATTATGAACAGCCCAGCAGTAGTTATGAGAGGCACTCTAGGGCACCCACGCGTAAATTTTAGCGGGCTTACGCCCTTCCAGCGTAAAACCATTTCGACCACTTTAGCAGAACCCAAGCAGAGCTTATGCTCTCTTAGCAAAGCCGCAGGAACTTAAGCAGAACATCCCCAATCCGCTCAAACCCCGCATAACATCCTAACGCCCAAACCAGCGGAACTAAAAAATGACATTCTTGTTTTCCGCTAGTTTCAAGCAGAACCCAAAATGACATCCGACTCAAAATCCCCAAGGAAGTGTATCAAGTCCCGTTTCAACTTTATTCAAACAACGTTTGTCGTAAACAAACCGGAAGTCTTTTTCTTGGTATTGATTGACCACCTCTTTTGTTTTTGGATCTCTTGTGATATGCCTTTCATTGACCAGCGTTATGCGTTCTTTTTGTTTGTTGATTATTTGCCTCATTCCTGCCAAATTCAGATATTGGCTGTTCTCGTGATTCAACGTGAATCCCTTGACCTTGCGTGTTATTTTTCCCTTTTTCGTTACATAGCTATAAGACTTGGGGCCACTGCCGCACTATTCCACAATCCAATCTCCGCCCAGTTCATCCGTGAGTTCTCCAAGCATATCTCCTGTTTCAACAGTTGCCCCTCCAGGCCTTTGCCAAACCAAGCACTGTCTGTATCAAATCCAAGCACTTGCTCTCCAAGAGTATCAAGCACATCATAAAGCATCAACCTTGCGTGGCTTGTTGTGAAGGCAGCAACAAAGATATTGGTGCAGTTTGCATTTTCAATAAAGTGCGCTTTCATATCGAACGGCATCTGAACCATATCCTCGTTTATGAAATGAATGAACAGATTATCAACGCGGTCATCTAGCAAAATCTCAAAAAACTCTTTCGGTTCCGTTACATATTTGTGTTGTTTCATATTGTTTTTTTGTCCAAACTTGCCCCAAAGACTATTCAAGCAGGTTTTTGCGATCGTCCGTTTGCCTGGATTGAACTCTATTTTCCCCAAATCAATATCCAGGCGTTCTTTGACAATCTTCTGGAAATGTTCCTCTGATTCATATTTGCACCCCTCGCCAGTTTTCAAAGCAGAACTTTCAAGCTTAATCTTCAAGAACTTTTTAACATATTCTTTGAACAGATCCTCAGTTGTCTGTGGGAAATGCCAAACCGCATAAATCTTTTCAATCTCATAACCTTTTGCCAACGCTTTTTGCATTTCATTTAGGCACCAGGTCCCCACGAAAGATCTTTCCTCCTTCGAATGCGTGCATTTCTGTTGTTTTGTTTCGGCACATCTTCGACAAAGTGGGAACAACAACTTCTTTGAATTTCCGCATTGAATCTTTTGTGGAAAAACAGGGTGATAAAAGCCTCGAGGGGGAGAAACCTTGCACTTTATGAATCCAAACCAATTCGCATCAAATTCCTCACGCTCCAAAATCTTTTCGGGATGCCCCACAGGATATTTCTTGAAGAATTGAACTGTGGGATACAGGCTCACAAAATCTACATAACCTCCTTTTTCGTTTTCGTTATGTCAGCTTTGTGATATTTGTTCGTCCACCAAAAAAAGGCATCTCGTGGATCAAGAGGCTCCACACGATCACGTTTCCAAGAATTTTTCATGGAAAAGTTGAAATCGTTGTTTTGTTCGAGTTCACACTCTTTGACTTCGATAAGCTCATATCCAGCAGCTCTTATTTTAGCATTTTTCTTCATTGTCCTTCTCCGAAGGGTTGCCATATCGATTGGATTCTTGGAGTTGATTGTGTCGCCATTGTAGCATTTTTCACAGCCATGCCAGAAACATCCTTGGAATTCAAAAACTGTCTGAGTTTCCTCGCAAAAACCATCAACTGACATTTTTCTATCTTTAACCAACAACTTTTTTTCACCGCCATTCAATGGGTGTTGAATATTCCAACCATGCTTTTGTGTCAAAAAATCAAGCCATGCAATCGATATTTTTTAGAACGTTTCTCTTTTCGATTGGTTTTTCACAACAGCGATTGTTTTTTCCTTCAAAAAGTTTCCTCTTTAAATTTCCATGCACACACTCGCGATTGTGATATATTGAAAGGGATCGATATTTTCGAGTTCAATAAAGTTTTAGCGAAACTTCATCATTGATCTTCGAAAAATATCCACATCAGATCTGCAATATTCCAACAATTCTATCTTGAAGTCAAACACACAGTTCTCTTTGACTCGTATTTTTTGTTTGGAATTGACCCCACATAATGTGCATTATAATGGATGGTTTATTGAAGAGTAGTTAGAACGATACCCGCACGGGAACACCACAAATAAGAGCTAACTCACCCCACGGGTCTTTCCCCCACGGACCTCCTAAGAGTCGGTCCGTGGGGAATCTGTGGGGGGTGAGTTATTCCTGGAAGGTTCCGTGGGGGTGAGTTAGCCCTTATTTGTGGTGTTCCCGTGGCAGGTATCGTTCTAACTACTATTTGTTAGTTCAGTGATTGTTTTAAAAGCGCTTGTTTTAAGCAGGTAATTCCAGCCTCGGAGCCTATCTGGAAGACATTGGGGTTGGGTAACACCAATTGAAGAAAACAATACCCTTTATTATATACCACTATGGTACACTTCGCTCTTGAATCGCGGTTTCCGAAATTGGCTGCACAGTTATAAGATGACCCCTCCAGCTAACTACCACGTGAAGAATTTACTTTTGTTTCACAATTTGATCGAGCTTGAGCTTCTTAGAGTAATTAGATTAGAAGTTGATCGTTTAGGCCCATTGAAGCTTAGTTACACTATGATGGTCAGGCTTAGAAAAGAAACCAACGAAGATGTAGAACATGCTGAATTCTTGTTAAAACAGGACGTGTCAATACTTTTGAATGCCTTCGATCAAGGACCAATTATAGGGAAACTTAATGCCGAAATAAATAGAAAAAGAGAGTTAATCGCTCTTTGGGTAGAAAACGGCTCAGGATGGGTTGTTGACGGGTTTTCGATCGCTTATTTAGACTTTGCTAGAAATGTGCCAATAAGAGGCGGTTCGTACATCCCTCTTCCTCCAAAACTCAAAGCCAAACAAGCCATTATAAACATCAAAAACATAGATCATGCTTGTCTACAATGGGCTTTGAGAGCTGCACGCTTCCCCGTTATGGCAAACTCTGATAGACCAAGTAAATATCTAACGGACGATGGCTTTGACTTTACAGGCATTTCCTTTTCAACGCCGTTGCAGGAAATACCGAAGGTCGAGAAGCTGAACAACATTGCAATCAATGTCTTCGGCTGGCAAAACGGAAGTGTAGTGATTTAACAAGTTAGCGATATGAAAGGACAGGAAATTCCACGTGTCAATGTAATGCTTCTTACCAACAAATATAGTAACCACTACTGCTATATCAAGAATCTATATCTCTATAGAGGCGAGAACTCTTTACGAGAGTTTTTGACCGCGCTTCTAGGAGTGGACAAGGAGATTAGGGAAGTCCTCAAGCATAAGGCTCCATTACAAATGACGGAGGAAGACTGGAAAGACTTCAAAACAGCCGACAACATCTGCCACAAGGATCTGATTCGGTACAATTTAAGAGACGAGATGGAATTCTTCGACCCAACCACAGGAGAATACAGCGGCCAGATACACAGGAGTACAAAGGCACCCAGGAGTAGAAATAGTTGTTACTCAGAAGTCCTTAAACTCACCACACAAGACGATGATGACAAAAAGAAGCCTTCTCTTCCGAAAGGGTGTCTATCCTTACGAGTACATGGACTCTTTTGAGTAATTCGAAGAGGAGTCATAACCCCCGAAAGAGGCCTTCTACAGTAAGCTCAAAAAGGAGCACATCAAAGATGAAGACTACGAGCACGCCCAACGAGTGTGGGATGCCTTCGAATGCAAGAATCTCGGAGAGTATCACGATCTTTATCTGCTAACAGATGTCTTACTCCTTGCAGATGTATACAAGAACTTTAGGAAAACATGCCTCAAAAACTACGGCTTAGATCCGGCACACTGCTACACTAGTCCAGGCTTGAGTTGAGATGCATTGTTGAAACACACGGCCATCGAGTTGGAGCTTCTGACCGACTACATCATGCATCTTTTCATCGAAAAGGGAATGAGAGGCGGCATTTCCACAGAGATGAAGCGCTACAGCAAGGGGTACAATCCGTACCTCAGCGACTACATCCCGGACAAAGAGAAAGTTTACATCATTTATCTAGATGCAAATAGTCTCTATGGTTGGGCCATGAGTCAGCCGCTATGCCAACCGAAGAGCAGATCATGAAGTGGGCACCAAACAGAAAGCGAGGCTTTATTCTTGAGGTAGACTTGGAGTACCCACAAGAGCTCCATGACAAGCATAACTCTTATCCTCTCGCCCCAGAGAAGTCACAAGTTCAAAGCGAGTGGATGTCACCATACCAAAGATCCCTTGCGAGAGAGTTGAATCTAGGGAACGACAGGACAAATAAGCTGCTCCTCACTTTGAAAGACAAGCACAACTATGTCATTCACTACCGAAATCTTCAGCAATATCTCAAGTTCGGGATGAAGCTGAAGAAAGTGCACAAGGTGCTGGGTTTCGACCAGAAGGATTGGATGGAGCCCTATATAAGACTGAACACCGAGCTCAGAAAGCAAGCCACATCAGACTTTGAAAAGAACTTCTTCAAGCTCATGAAAAACTCAGTCTTCGGAAGGACGATGGAGAACCTCAGAAATCGTATCGATGTAAGGCTTGGGGGGTGGGGTGGGTTTGGAGTGGGGTCATTTGTTGAGTTTGGAGTGGGGCCGTTTGTCGCTGTGGCAGCTTGTTGTTTTTTTGCTTCGCGAGCCAGACGGTTGCGCTCTGCTAGTCTTTTGCTAGAAGCAACACGACCGGGGTTTTTTGCTGGAACAGTTTTTGGAACATCAGAGGTAACGTGCGTGTTGGTTGCTGTTTCTTCAGGTATCGTCTCCATCAGTATATATAAGTTTTTTGAAGTCGATGTGTTTTGTAGTTATCAGAGCTGCATTGGCCAACGCTAACAATCGCCCGCATCGCAGTGCAAGGCTTCCAGCAAAGAATGACAATTCATGGTTAATCATGTAGTCATTTTTTAGTTCTTTCTGCAACTATTTCACATCATCAATCGAAACAACCATGCCAACGCTCTTGCTTACAAGCATAAAAAGCTGTCAATCAGAGACTCGGTCGTCTTGTTGCCTACGTAGGCTTCATATCTTTTGTATAGCCTTATAACCTCCTTGTCTGTAAGTTGTTTCACGTGCTCGTGTGTGAGCTGGACGCCGATAGCTTCTTTTGATTTGCCAGTCGAGACCAGAACTGCCAGCTTCTCGCGTTGAGCTGGAATGGGGTTGTCTGGAACAAAGGGCACCGGCCCCGAAGGCATAGAATCTAGAGGGGCTGCCTCCAGCATCTGCATGACTTCGTTTATTGCGGCATCCTCTCCTGGGTTTGCTGCCATCGTGTATATATTTATATATTTTTTTATATTTTCACTTCGATCCCATATGGATGTCGCAGAGAGAAAACTAGGTGGGAAAACTTGCGCTTCTTAACCCGTGCAATAAGCTCTTTGTACTCTTTGTGTGTAAGCTCGCCGGCATAGTCTTCGAAGATGGCCTTCGTTGTTTTGCTTGATGGAGTGTAAAAAAGAACGATTGCGGCCACGTTTTCCCTAAAGGGTTTCGCAATGCTGGTTATCTGTTGGGTCAACACCCACACGCTTATGCCAATGTGGCGCGCGCTAACGCCGAGGTGCACCAGCTGGCTCGTGCGGCTTTTCACATCTTTCGAAGCGGCGCAGTCATCGAGAATGATGTGTGTGTTCGTTCCGTTGTAATGGAAACTTGCTAGTTTTAACCACCATTCAATCTCGTACTGCTGGCAGTCTATCACAAAAATGCGTGGCTCTTTATCCACGAAACCATCGTAGGTCTTGTTGTGGACAAAGGTTGGGCAAGCTATCACGATATAATCAAACTTGCCCCTAAAGGGGCCCCGGAGCTGATTCAGAAGATACTGTGTTTTGCCAGAGTTTGTTGGCCCAACAATTAGGGCATTGAAGGGCAGCTTTCGTGGGTCCATAGGATTACATTTACATTTACATTTACCAAAATGAGAGCAGTCCCTCTCTTCGAGGCTTATGTGCTCTGGTTGCGGTCAAACCCCACTCTTAGAAGAGTTCATATTAGGAGCTGTAACCAACATGGCAGGCAAATTGTTCCATTTTTTTACAGTTCTAGATAGGAAGCTGTACTGAAGGTAAGTTTTCTCGTTATGTATTCTATAGGATTTCTTTAGAGAAGTCTACTTCGACTAAGCTATTTACTATTTTGTAAAATATGGTTAGTCTATTATCTGCTCTACGCTGAACCAGACTGCGCCAGCCAAGCTCATTCAGCATGGCGGTGACACTTGCTTCGCGGCTGTAGTTGTTGCAAACAAAGCGGGCTGCCCTCCTCTGCACCATCTCGATCTTATTTTGGTTCTCTTGAGTAAAAGGATCCCATACGGTGGATGCGTACTCGATTTGTGGTCGAACAAGGGTCTTATATGCGTTGGCTTTAATGTGTTTCTGATGGATTTGTAGATTTCGTCTAAGAAAGCCTATAGATGAGTTAGCCTTCTTTACTATTGCGCATATATGTTCATTCCAGGAAAGCTTATGATGAATAGTGACACCAAGGTATTTAACTGTATCTTTTTCTTTAAGGATCTGGTTATGTAGGATGCAATCATGATTGAGGGTCATCCTGCACCGGGTAACTCGTAACACATTGCACTTATCTGGGTGGAAATACATTTACATTACACTTTTATACAATGTGTTTTTTAATACTGAACCGCCTGCAGCTGCCTGTCCATGATGTTCATCTGTGAGTCACTGATGGTGTAGATGTGGCAGTGCACGGTTCCCGAGCCGGAGGTTGTTCTTTCAATCTCAAGGTGCACGCCGTCTTTTGTGTTGACGAGGCGTTGGCCATTACCGTGCAGGGTTGTATCAGCCATTGATCTAAGATCGATAAGGAGGCCGAACTTGTTGTCCGTGAGATATTTGGTCAGATTCATGTTGGGTCTGCCACTCTTACTTTTATTACTGAAGAATCGGCTAATTTCAATCCACATGTCACTGCCATCGATGCCGTTGTTGTAAACCCTGTTTGGAGAGCCGTTTATGGTTACATTCACTTTGGTGATGTCGGGGTTGAAATATCTTTCTGAGTCCCTGCGGCCTGCCGTGTAGGGCTCGATAAAGAGCAGAAGAATGCCCTTGAACGATCTGCGCTACGGGTTCACCCGAAGATTCAGCCTAGCGTCTGAGTCTTTTGCAAATGGAACCACCTCTTGTCGCATGACATGGTCGTAGGCGAACTCCTTTCCGCTAGAGTAAACGCTCGTTGCCTCGTCAGCTAGTTGTTTGCTGCGGATTGTCTCGTACTCAAGCTGGATATTTGTGAACTTATATACAAGCTTACTTGTATCCGACCCCCTTACGACATTAGCTGTCTGTGCAAGCGTTAGTTCGAAGATAAGATCGTTGTAGAGGGCCTGTGGGTATAAAACACCGTGGTGTATAAAACACCATGGTAATCCAGATTGATGCGGTATTTGTTTTTGTAAACACTCTCCAGCTTATTTTCTGCATCCACACCAGAGGTCTTCTTTTTGCCGGCACCAGAGCGGATCTTGCACAAATCCACAGTCTGGATGCCCTCCGGCAGCATGTTGTCGCGCTCATCCACTGAGAGAAACAGGTCCTCAAACATTTTGTAAATGTCATAGCCAACGGTGTCCTGGACAGTGGTGGCGGCAAATTTCACAACGAGTCTGTCAACCAGCGCCCGAGAAACATTCTGGACGAGATAGTTGTTTGCGTGACCGCCGGTGCTGGCGCCGGCAAGTTCGATGTTAAAAATCAAGGCAAGCGAGCCTGACACGATAACCTCATGTTCATTCAGCTTGGGCACCGAAACGTACAGGGTCTCGCCGGGCTTGGCCACAGAGCGGTCAAATGTGTTGCCTGTTTGTGAATAGGGTTCGATGGGTGACTGTTTGGTGCATGGATTGATTTTTGTTGGTCCACCGGCCATGGGAGTGATGCCTACTTTGTTCACACCCAGTTTCATCCCTTGCTTTGCCTGCTTTAGCTGATTGTTGTAGCCCACAGTGCTTTCAGTGTTTATAACCATGCGTGATAGCATGAGTCAGGTTCCAGGCGCTACTGCAAAGTCCAAGCGCACCTTTGCCTCGTCGATGGCTAGCTGATAGCGCTGAATACTCTTTGAAATGTCCGGCGTTCTGATAGCGTCTTCCATGATGACGAGGAACTCACTCTGCACCTTCTTAGCCCGTCCACCGTCATCCAGAATTCTGCTACGGACGTTGACCTGTGAGCCTAGAACACAGTAGACAAAGGCCTCGATTGACTGGTTCATACGAGACAAACCAACTTGTGTTAACCCTTGTGAGGTGTTTGGTACAAAATGCTCGAACTGTTTGTCTGCGCCATTATCATTGCAAATGAAGTGCACAAGAGTTCTATCGCTGGCACTTCCACCTTCGTCACTGAATTTAGCATGGGCTCCTGGGTAGCTCATTCCAGTGGATATCATACCGCCGCGGGAAACATAGATAAACACATTGCCGAGTCCATGATTCGTGCCGCGTTTGAAACGGAAATCACTGCTTGGGTCAACACCGAACTCAGCACAGATCCTGTTGTATGATGCAATGTCGTAGTTGTTATTTGTTTGGCTAAAGGTGGGATCGCCTGGCAAAGCACTGATACTCTGGATTCCACCCATTTCAAACAATATGCGCCTTGTTGTAAAATAAACGTGGAAGAGATAAAAAGACCTGAGATGTAGGGTAAGATCTAGAGAGGTAGAGGAAAACAGTATCTCGCGGGAAACTCCAGAGCCTGTTGTTGCACACCATAAGGCGAAGTTCAGCTGCTGCGGCCAGTAGCTCATATTAGACCCAGAAAGCCACCTTTTTGCCTCTTTTCCAGTTGTGTGCTTAATGTGCGCGTTTGCGAAGATCTGCCTATATTTTATTGAAATGGATTCTGTTGGCGTCACGTAGATATTTTGCTCTTTGTTCAAGACATCGCCAACGCTTGCTGCATTTACAGAGAATGCAATCGCGGGGATTGGCCTTGTAGGGCTAATGTTGATTGATAAAGGAATTGGAAAACCGCCGTCTTGTTGCAATCCTAAAGCCTCTTTCATGGCCTGAGTCCATTCTTTTGGTTTCATTTCTGAAACAAGCGCCCATGAATATGCACTCTCTTTGAAAAGCACTACTCCAGTGGCTTTGTGCTTATCATCAAAATCAACTTCTACTTCAAACTTAGACATATAAGCGTGCGGGAAACGCCTTTTGAAGTCTGAGATCGCTTTGGCTTTGGCCGCTGTAGAGAGCTTTGCTGCTTCTGGCGATCTCATCCAAGCCATTTCAGGAGCTACTGCGGGTGGTGCGGGCTGTTTTTTCTTTATATATGTAGGCTGATAGGCATTTGGAGAAGTAAAAAAAAAACGGGGGTGGGGTTCATCAAGGCCTAGACCAAGATTCGAACTAAACATGTTTATATAAATATATTTTTTAAAATGTATTATATACACAATGGTTGTTCTAACAATCGTCGCACCTTCGAACCCTCACACAAGCTACTTTGATCACGCGCTTCCAAAACCGAGTTACATCCGGCTTATCTCTTGCTCGCTTTACAATTCGTGGAATACTTTGAAACAAAGAGGAGAGATAACACTGTTCACTAATGGGAATAAAGAAGGAAGTGTCATGAGGCTTCTCCCAGGGCATTACTCTCTTGAGTATTTGGCAAAAGAATTAGAAAACGTATTCCAAAATAAAGAGTTTATATTAGCAACCGAGACAGACACGCCATTGGGGTCGATGATTATTTTCAAAGAATATGAGGAAGAGGTGAAACTAGACCGCGATTTGTCAGAATTGCTTGGTATAAATCCTAAATTGCTGTACCCATCAACATTCGTCAAAGGATTAACATCTCCAAGCACTTACTTTATTCACTGTGATCTGATCGATAAAGAACAAAACCTACTCAATGGGAAGCCTTCTACAGTTTTGGCTCGATTTGATGTTCGTGGGAAACCCTTTGAGAAAGTTTCTATGAATCAACACAGCAAAACGTCCTGCGTGACACCTCATCTGGCGATTATGTAAATAGCGTGTCTCTATCAGTCAGAGACGTAAACAATGACCTCTTTGATTTTAATAACACGCCCTTAGAATTTGAAATAGAGATAAATATATATATATATATATATATATATATATATATAATTCCGTTAACTTTTGTGATGGGTCCCTCAGACAATGCTCCCTAAGTAGTCCAAATTTGGAGGATCACTGTAGCGATCGTGGGGACTTGAAGTTTTGTAAATTAATTTTTCTTTGTGATGGTCAAGAAGCCAACTCCAATTGGACTTTCAGATGTTTATATTTAAGTGCTCAACGTTTCGGCCGTCGCGGTCTTCCTCAGGAGCCTATACTAGTGTTACAACATTTGAAATTTGTGTCAACGGAAACGTATGTCAGTTAACATAACGTAATACAACAAAACAAACCTTGCTTGCGCGCGTTTAAATGTTGCATGCGCATGTTTTAACGGAAAGAAACGTACAAAGTATAGTAGTATGGGACGTTGGGGGTTCGGGATCACCTGAAAAAAGCGAGATCATGCCCGAGTTACCGGCTCCAATAACTCATTGCATTCGTTCGTGGAGCCGGTAACTCGGGCGTGATCTCGCTTTTTTCAGATGATCCCGAACGCCCCAACGTCCCATACTACTATTCTGTTTGCATATGCTGATCCGGTACGAGATCACCAATTGGAGAAATCCCACCCCCTGTATATACCCACCCACATGGAAATGGCAAACGTGCAAGCTTTCAAGGACTTCCTGAAATCACGTGAGACTGGCCTGATTCAAAAGAGCGAAGAATGGGTTAAAGCCAGACAAAACACAATCGGCGCATCGGAGATATCTGCCTTGACAGGATCTTCGCCATTTGAGAGTCAGTCAAGTCTAATCCGCAAAAAAGTAAAGTTCATTGATATGAGCAAAAAATGTGGCCTGCGCTTGGGGTACATTATTTGAGCCTCTAGTCCGTGAATACTTTGAGAAGATACATTCTGTCAAAGTTTTCGGCTATACGTGCTCTCTAAATCTTGCAAAGGATCACCCTCTTTTTGGGAAGGTCACTTGCAGTCCAGACGGATACTTCTCACACAAAGACGAGACAATAGTCTTGTTAGAGTTCAAGTGTCCTTACACCAGAAAGATCACAGGCAATAAAATTCTTAAACAATACCTTGATCAAATACAAACCGGCCTTGCTCTCAGCGGGGAGAGAGTTAACAAAGGCTTGTTTGTCGACGCCTATTTCAGAATGTGTTCTTTGAAGCAGCTTAGCCTTAGCCTTGAACACAATTCCTTCCCAAACAAAGGGGTTGTACACAAAACAAAAAAACCATCAGCACTCGCATGTGGTATTTATCTTCTATCTTGCAAGCAAAAACTATTTCCAGATCAAACAAAATTGCTTAACGTCGGGGCAACAAAATCAACAGCAATGTTTGAAAAAATCATGAGAGGAATTTCAGCAGGAGATATCTTGTGTAGCGGTGATTGGTTTTATATGACATATGATGAGGATCAGAAACCAAACGATTTAGAATTTTTGAATGACATAGGCAGAAGGACATTCAGTGAAGACTGGCCCCCAAACTATTACAAGACAGTAGCCTTCTTCGCATGGAAGCTGCTGGACATAACAGAAATTTGGGAAACAAAGCAACCAAATTTCTTAGAAAATATTCACGAATCAGTTAAAAGTTTCCATGAAAATTTGTCAAAACAAAAACACCTTGACAAAACCAGACCTATTGAAACTTTTGAAAACAACATCGGTGATGAACAGTACCATTTTGGAAGCCTTTTTACAGAGTAGGCTCCCCCAAACACCCCTTATTGCTTTAAAGGGACATTTCGTGCCGCATATACAATATCTTTCTTTGCCCGTCTCAGTCCCCCGCGGCCAGAAGGCTTCGATATTCCTTCGACCGCCATTATTGTCAACTTTGGCCGATAAAATAGCGCCAGAGCTTCAATCTTGTTCAAATACACTGCAGATGTGGACGCAGTAACTTCGAGAAATGCCACCTAAAGTGCCAGAGTGACAGAATCAGAAGAAAGTGAAAAAATCACCGGATTTGCAGTTTGAGAGATCGATCTACGATCGTGAGGAAACAGTTTCTTTGACATGTTTAACTGATGATTCCTTCTGTGATGCTTCAAGGATGGATTCCATAACTTCATATGTTATTTGTCTGACATTTTTCTCAATCTTACATGGTAAGAATAAAGTATTTTGGCTTTTATTACCTCAAAACCGCATGTAGAATAAAGTATTTTGGTTCATGCAGAATAAAGTATTTTGGCTCATGTAGAATAAAGTATTTTGGTTTTTATTGCCCTAAAAGCGCATGCGTATTGCTTCAATTTTTCAGTGTTAACCAAATCGAAACCACAAGTAAGCGGATTGTTGACCTAACGCTAATAAATAGAAAAATCGCCCCATATATTACTTAGTTCACCGATTTTGGTGAAGTCTAGGGAGGTGAAAGGTGGCCACTTTCTAAATCCCGTTTAAAGGCTTGTGCGAATGGTGAATTACAGAGTAGAGGGGGATGTCTTCCAGTAGACGGTACCCCCGGGTGAGCCCGCTCTTGCCCTACTGGTTCCAGGGGGGTGCCAAACAGTGTTCTCCTCGGAGTTCTCGCCCTCGCTCCCAGAGGTAAAATGTGGAATGACAACCGCCTTGTCAGCGGTTAAAGTCCTAGCCGAGGCTAGGCAAAGAACAGCCACCGGCACCCCCCTGCAAGGGTTTTTGTCCTTTTTTTTGGTCTGTCACGCAATGTGTCACGCGTGACAAGTAACGCAATGTCACACAACGTGACACATCTTTCCAAGCACGATCTGCCATTTTTGCTCGTGTTTTCACATTGAGTTTTGTGGAATTTGTAGCCAGAAGTAATTGACAATAGCACGTTGTGGCCATTTTAGTACTATCTCGTCTAAGATCTTGTAGGCTACAAATGGCATAGAGATTCTATCCGATAGATGTTCTTCAATGAAGTTGAAGGTATCATTTGCATGTTGAATTTCTTCGGAGGACAAGCCGGTGAAGGGCTCACAAAATTTCAGATGTTTGTTGAGATAGTTTTTGAAGTTGTAGCGTTTGGTAGGCCTTTCTTTTTTTGGTAATTTTGTAATCACCAACATATAGCTCTTGATAATCAAAGGTCACACCATCCAGAGGCTCTAGGAGCCCGCAGTTCTCACAGCAAAGTTCTGATGAAAACATCCTGAGGTTTAATTTGCCTTCGCAGTTTTGGCAAGCTTTTATCCTTTCATTCAAAAGGGTGAAAGGTAGGTTGGGGTGGTATTGTGCCACGTGAGAAAGACACTCCTTGATGTGATGAAGGCGTTCTGTAAGGTTTGAACGGCGCATTTCCTTGTTGTATTTAGTGAGTGAGCGTAGGAGGAAAAATTTGTATTCTTTATCCAGCTCATTGAGTTTGGCTTTGTATTCGCCTTTAGTGTCCAAGCGTCCAACATCAGCCAGTTGTTTAGCAAACTCCTCCATTGTTGAACACAGCCGTGTTGTATATTTAATGGGGGGGGAAATGATTTATCCTTCGAAATGTAGAGGTTAAATCCAGAATTTAATCTCTCAAATCGGACTTGGATGCTGCGGTGAGAAGATTTATCTTTTTTTGAGATTCTTGTTTGACTTCCTTGCGACGTTTGTTTTTGAGTTTCTCGAGGTCTGGTGATTGTGTTTGAGTGGCAACGTCTTTTGATGCCTTTAAACCATCCCTGATTGCAGCCTTGAGTTCGTGATATTTTTCCACCTCACGAGTAATTATGGTGAATTCTGTATCACTAATCCTCTTGTCTTCCAGAGATTTTGAGACCAGCTCATTGACAGAGTTGCGTTTAGCCTGGGCCAGTGTGTAGATATTCTCGTGTTTAGTCACTTTCCGCTCTAGCCGCTTGTTTGCAGTTGCAAAGCCAACTGAGGACAACCCACAGAGGGTCGCAATACCGGCAAGTGCGGGGCTTAAAACAATGCCTAACCCGGTCAAGGCAGTGGCTAGGGCTCCTGATGACAGCCCAACAGAAAGCGACCCAAGACCAACCGCCGAGTAATGAACTATTGATTGGGTCCGTTTGTATTTCTTTGCGACTTGTCTGTAGTGCTCGGCTTCGTCAGACAACTCCTTCAGCAAGTCAGAGATCTTTTTGAGCCGGAAGTCTTCTGCATTGATTTGAGTGATCTCACGCATAGGGTAAAGTGGTTGGGTATCACTGTATTCCGGGGCCGATAGCAGCACGTTCGCAGAACTCATGGTAGATGTGAGTATATATATATATATATAAGATTTTTTTTTATTTTTAATTTATCTCAACTTCAAATTCTAAGGGCATGTTATTGAAGTCGAAGAGGTCATTGTTCTCATCCCTCACTGACAGTGATAAGCTGTTTACATAATCACCAGACGAGACGTCACGCAAGACGTTCTGTTGTGTTGATTCGTAAAAAACCTTCTGAAAAGGCTTTCCACGAACATCAAACCGTGTCAAAACTGTCGAAGGCTTCCCATTGAGGAGGTTTTGTTCTTTATCAACCAGATCACAGTGGATAAAGTAAGTGCTTGGGGATGTTAAACGCTTGACGAACGTTGTAAACGATAATTTAGGATTTATACCAAGCAATTCTGATAAATCGTGGTCTAATTTCACTTCCTGATTTTGCAAGTTGAAAATGATCATCGACCCTACAGGCGTATTTGTCTTGGTTTCTAATTTTAACTTTTCGACTGGCAATGCGCCCTCTAATTCTTTTGCCAAATACTCAAGAGTGTAATGGGCTGGAAGAAGTCTCCTGACATTTGTGTTTTTATCGGGCCCAGTAAACAATGTTATCTCTCCTCTTTGTTTCAAAGTATTCCACGAGTTGAAAATCGAGCAAGAGACAAGGCGGATGTAACTCGGTTTCGGAAGCGGGTGATCGAAGTAGATCGTGTGAGGGTTCGAAGGCGCGACGATTGTAAGCAAAACCATGATTGCATATATATACATAACATTTTTTTAAAAATGTAAATATACACAATCATGTTTGGCAGACGTCCCGTTGGATTCAATCCTAGTTCAAATCTTGGACTAAACATTGGCGGTCACAACTATAGTCCCCAACCCCCTTTTAATTCTACTCCAAACATCTATAGCCGTGTAAAGCCACCCCCAGATCCACTAGCCTGGATGAGAACACCAGAAGCAACAAAGCTCTCTGCCGCGGCCAAGGCTAAGGCGATATCAGACTTCAAAAAGCGTTTCCCGCGCGCTGATATGTCCCACTTTGAAGTGCAAGTAGAGTTTGGCGACGACCACAAAACCGCCACAGGGGAAGTGCTTTACAAGGAAGGCCAAGGCTCATTAGCACTCGTTTCAGAAACAGCCCACAAATATTGGACTCAAGCCATGAAAGACGCTTTGGGCCTTCATCAAGACGGTGGTTTCCCCTATCAGCTATCGTTGACTCGAAATACAAAAAAGCCAATCCCAGCTGTTGATTTCTCCACCACACTAGACAAGGATATGATGATTGGCGCAATCTTGAACGACGAAGCGCAAAAGATCTATGTCACGCCAACTGATTATTTCACAACGAAATACAGAAATATCTTCAGGGACACACAGATTTCATTCACAACCGCGAAATACGGTAGAAAGTGGCTCGGCGGACCGCATATGAGTTTTTGGCCACAACAACTATCCTTCGCACTGTGGTGTGCAACAACCGGCTGTGGAATCTCGCGTGACATTCTCTTCGATAAGAACTCCAGTTTATCCCTAACCCCCCAGCTCCGGTCGTTTTACAGGTTTCACGTTTATTTCACAACAAGACGAATACTCCACAAGATGGGTGGGGAACAAAGCGTGAGTGCTTTGCCAGACAACCCTCCATTCAACCAGAAAGACAACAAGTACAACATCGACGCGTACAAGAAGATCTGCATAGAGTTCGGTATCGACCCCAGTTCTGACTTCCGTTTCACATACGGCAAGAACCACGGTCTTGGGAATGTGTACATTGGTGAATATGGAGCTGGCAACGTTTCTACCGATTACAACTACCCCGATCCCGATCTAGCTCTGTTCAATGATGAGCGCGTGACTGACAGAAACGACCCCAACTATCGCGCCAATGGAATATCTTTCGTCCGCAACGACCAAGGGGCGGACACCCAGTTCGAGCACTTTGTGTCAAATTACGCACAGGGGTTAACACAGCCAGGGCTCGCGCGTATGAACCAATCAATTGAGGCCTTTGTGTACTGCATTCTTGGTTCACAAGCTAAAACCCGCAGCAGCATCATTGGAAGAGGAGGCCGGGCGTTCGAAACGCAGAGAGTATTCCTCGCCAATCTAGAGGATGCAATAATACTGAACGACATTGCAACAAGCGTACAGCGTTACCAGCTTGCCATCCAAGCAACGAAAGTGCGCCTAGACTTTGCGACAGCACCCGGAAGCTGGCTCATGCCATCACGCATGGTTATCAACACAGAGAGCGTGATCGGGTATAACAACAATCTCAAGGAAGCAACGCAAGGGATGAAACTGGGAATGAACAATGATGTTAATCTGGACACAAAAAAAGCCTCACTTCGCCACTTGGCCGGTGGACCAACAAAGATTAATCCACCAAACAGCCATCCATCAAACCTGATACATAAAGAGGCTACACAGGCACAGGGCGCACCAGCACCAGCCACAAGCAAAACACCACATTCCACGCCAACCACAAGCGCGCCAGCCCCAACCACAAGCGCGCCAGCCCAAACCGACCCGCATCACGTAAACAAGGCACTCATGGCTGTGGGTGCGCTTGCTTTGGCAGGCGTTATCGTTTGGTTTAGGTAAGCGCAAATCTCAAGACCTCGCACGCTTGGTGATCTTTTCAACAAGGAAGGCCACCACGGCAAGGATTAGCAGCCAGGCGTGTTCACCAAGAAAGGAGATGACTGACCCAGCCGCTTTGAAGATGAAGCTCATAATTGAGCCGAGAAGGCCAGGCAGGGCGGCAGCTGCCTTTTTGCCAAGCTCTTTAAGCCCATTTCCAATAGCCTTGGTGGCCTTTGTCAGGCCATTCAAGGTGGCTAGTACCACAGCGCTGATGGTGATGCCAGCTGCCAGAACAACAGCTTGCAGTGTCCATCCGTATTTCTTGAAGATATTTTTGATCCTCTTTCTCAAAGGCAGGGCTTGTTCCCTCTCCTCAACCTGTGGTCTGAGCCTTGCCAGCTCTTCTTCTCGCTCAGCAACTCGGGCTTCCGCGGCTTCTCTATCAGATGGAGAAGTGTTCTCATCCTCTATCACGCGTCTGTCTTCCTCGTTTTCGCGTTTAAGCTCGGCTTCTTTTTCGTTTAACTCATCAAGGGGTTTAGTAGAGTTTAGCCTTGCTTCAACTTCATTTCTTTCCTTCTCTTTGGCAGAAAGGCGTGTTCTGAGTTTGTCAACCTTTGCCTGTTCTTGGTCTCGTTGTTTTTGTATTTTTTGAAGGGCAGCTGCTTCCTTTTCCTCGTTTTTAAGATCACGTTGAAGATTGTTTAACAGCAGTTTTAGGCGGTCTATCTCGGCTTGATTTTCAACGCTTAAACCGTGTTCAGGCTCCAGAGCGTCAATCCTCGCTTGAACTCGTTCTTTTCTGTCCCTGAGGTTTTGCACATCATTTTCTGCTTGTTGTCGTTCCACAGCAAGCCTTTCCTTCTCTTTCAGTTGTTTTTCTGTCTCCTTCACTCTTTGTCTTTCTTCCCTTATTGATGCATTGTCTTCAGAGACAAGCTCTTCAGCGCTTGGGCCAAGAGATTTTTTGAACTTGTCTGTGAATGATTTCAGAAGGGCCGACCCATCTTGCTTGAAAATGGGAGTTTCGCCACCCTTTGGGCCAAAGGAAACTATTCTGCCTTCATTTCCTCTTCTTTTACCGAAACCAATTGGGCCTAATTTGTCGATAGCTGCTTTTGGAAAGCGCCTTTTGAGCCAGTCCAGAGCTTCATCAACTCTTTCTGGTTTATCAACATCATGTATGAAGTCCTCAAGCAGAGGGATATCTTCAGGATCAAATCCACTCTGATCAGTAGGCAGCCTGACCATTTCATGCTCCTCGCCGCCATGGTATGGGGTGGATGTGCCGCCTGGTTGAAAGGGGGTTGTTGTGTCAACTTCTTCTTCGTCGTCATCATCGTGGTCTATGTCCCAGTCAAGCCCTGTATTCTCATTCTCACCAGGTATATCATATCCGCCTTCAGCCATGATGATATATAAATATAAATTTTAAAACACAAATATATACCATGGCTGTGCAACCGAATCTACTTCCATCTCACAGTGAAAAGACACTGGGCGCCATGAAGGCAGAGCGAACCGTCAAGCGCATCACATTCAACCCCTCTGAGGCCAATCCCAGCGAGACATTGTACGTCTCGGTACCAAAGGTGAGTCAGCACGATGTCATCGTCTCTGGTTCACTTGCACTGGTGTTCAACATCAACCTAGCCGGCGGCCACGCGAACAACTATCTCGTGCAAAATGTTTCTCGGGCCCTGGTGGACAGGTTCGTTGTAAAGTTTGCCGCCACCACCGTCCAGGACACGGTTGGGTACGACATCTACAAAATCTTCGAAGACCTATTCAAATCAACCGATGAGCGGGACAACATGATTATGGAGGGCATCCAGAGTGTGGATTTGTGCTAGATCCGCTCTGGTGCTGGCGACAAGAAGACCTCAGGCGTGGATGTGGAAACCAAGCTGGAGACAATATATAAAAATAAGTACCGCATCAAACTCGATCACCAAATCTTAACTGATCACGGAATCATATATCCTCAAGCACTATTCAATGATCTGGTCTTCGAACTAACCCTCGCCCCCGCATCCCAAGTTGTCCGGGGCTCAGACACAAGCAAGCTCATGTACAAGTTGGAAAACCTCCAGCTGGAGTATGAGACGATCAGAAGTAAGAGTCTGGCCGACGAGGCAACAAGCACTTACACTAATGGCAAGGAGTTCGCCTATGACCTCGTAATGCGAGATCGGGTGCATCCCTTCACAAAAGGCGTTGACACTCGGCTGAATCTTCGGGTTAACCCACAGCGCCGGTCTCTCAAGGGCATCCTCTTGCTGTTCATCAATCCCTATACAGCGGCTGCCAGGGACTCTGAGCACTATTGCAATCCCGACATCACCAAAATGAAGGTCACAGTCAACAGTGTCCCAAACAGGGTCTACAACGATGGCATCAGTGGTACTGACATGTGGAGTGAAATAAACCGATACTTTAACACACACGCGCGCGGGATGCCAAACATGAACCTGACCAAATATCTCACAGGCAACAAGTTTGGTCTCTGGATTGACCTGCGGTCCATGGCTGACACAGCCCTGCACGGCAACGGCCAACGGCTCGTCAACACACATGATGGCGTGCAACTCGAGATCGAACGAGACGGCAAAGGCTCGGGAACCGTAAACTGCCACATCTTCACCATCTCTGACTCACAGATGAAACTCATGGACAGGCAGCTGGAATCGGTTCAGTACTAGGACACACTAATATATACCATGACCACAAAACAACAAACAACAAGCAACAAGTACAACTTCTATGCTAAGCCGGCTCCACTGCCATCCAACAGGCCATTATCATACAATGAAATACAAAGACTTCTGGCAAAGGCACCCTCTCCACCAACACACGAACCAACTGTTTGCAAACCAACTAATATAGCTGTTGGTTATGGACCCAAGAAAGCTGCCTTTCAATGCACTAATCGTGGGCCCCACTAACTCTGGCAAGACACAGTATCTTCTAAACCAACTGCGAGGCCCCTTTGACTACATCGTTTTATTCTGCCCCACATTTGTCAAGAACAAGACATACGATGGGTTCGTGGACCGCGATCCGCGAATCTTCGTGATTGTCTGCCAACAGCATGAGATCGAAGACCGGTTGAAGTTGGCAAGCTTCTTTTTCACATGCACCAACACTTTATTCATACTCGATGACTGCGCCGCCTCCAAAGATGTCAAAGCCCGCACGAGCCAGCTGGTCAATCTAGGGTTCAGCGAAAGGCATGACGGCATATCCGTGTGGGTCTTGACCCAGCAGATCACCAGCATTGCCAAGCCATACCGTGATAATATCGCAGCGATCGTGCTCTTTTACACACCCTCCTGCAAGACTACCAAGGCCATCTTCGAAGACTATGCCGGAGAGCACTCCAACGAGGAGTACAAAGAGCTTATCGCAAGGCTCAAGTCCCGCAAGTTCTCTCACCTTGTATTCTCTCTGAGGTACCCGTATGGAATTGAGTACAAGATGTAAATACAGTAAACACATATATAATACATGACCATGAATGCGCCAACCAAGCTATGCAAGCTCACTGTGCTTTCACAGCTTTTGGATGAATTGCGCAAACACACGCTTGATGTGCAAAACGAATTTATCAATGCCGCTGGTGAGGAAGATCTGCGCCTCATGCTTCTAAACAGATATCCATTGCGGTTGAATTCTATGCCAGACACCATGGCGGGGCTTATACGGGAGATTGAAACCCTTTTGCCCGACATCAAGAGAATTATCGAAAAGTAAAAACAAACAAAAAAAAAAAACAAACAAAAAAATATATACATACACTTGCTGATGGCACAAGCAGCTGAAGACCAGACCGCTTTGAACGAAGTATTGCAGATGCTGGAGGCCACCCCTGATACCACACCTCCCGCTGGGAAAGCTGGTACTAGTGACATTCCTACCAAACGTGAGAAGCTGGCAATCCTTGTTTCAACTGGCAAGGCCAAAGAAGCTATCGGCGTGCAGCTCACACACGATCATGTCAAGCGGTTGTCAGACAAGGACGTTGACAAGTACTACAAAAGGTACGAGGCCTACGTCAGCAACAAGACAACCGAATCCCTAATTGATTCCGCTATCATGCTCGTGTCCAAAGGCGTTGGTATGGCGATCCCGATTGATGATCTCAAGGAGTTGCAGCAAGAACTCAAAAACGACTACATCATCAACCAAGAGCTATCAAATATTGCTGGCGCTATTGCCATGCGATGCGGACGATTGCTGGCGCTTGCCAATGCTGCTCTCATCACAACAAAACACATCAAGCTTGAACGAGAGCCTGACTTGATAGAATTGGAACCCCAACCCACACATCCAAGCAGAGACAGTGAAGACAATCCACTTGAGGGCTTTGATGAAGTTGGTGTTAATCTGGCAGCAACCTCGCAGCAACCTTGAAGGAACCCGGCTGGAACCTGGCTGGAACCTGACAGCAACCTGTCAGCACACTTGCCACATTTTGCAAAAAATAAAATTCACATTTATATACACTATGGCCACACCACTCGAGGCGATCCCTGAAGAAACTCAAACTCAAACTCCAACCCAAACACCTGTCCGTGTTACCTCTGAGACCTCGAAAACAAAGCCTGCAACAGAAAAGAAACCCGGCCGCGTTGCTTCTGGCAAAAGGCTAGCAGAACGCAACCGCCTGGCCCGTGAAGCAAAGAAAAACGCCGAAGCACAAAAGACTGCACCCTCAACACAGTCCAGTGCTGCAAACCAACCATCAACAAGTGACACCGGTGGCGCAACAAGTGACACCAACAGCAACTCAATCTTTTATATTCTGGGGTTTGGAGGGTTGATTGTCTCTGCTGCGGGTGTGTACTACCAACGCGAAGCCATAATGCAAAAGCTTGGACGCACACCAAACACACCAGCAATACCAGCACCGGCCCCGGAGCCCGCTGCAGCCCTCCCATCTCGAATTCCGGTAAGGCAAGGAATTATAAAAATGGAATAAAAAACAAACACATATGCATACTGCATACAAACCATGTCTGACAACAAGCTTGTGAAGGCTATCCTCGACGCAGCAACAATCACTGCCCTTGTCGCCGGTATTGGTTGGATTGGGAAAAAGACCATCAAAGAAAACTTCACTGCGACCCAAGTGCAAGCTTGATGAACTACGTCAAGTTCACAGCCGTCATGGCTGGCAGCATCGCGCTGAAGAAATATCTCGAGGACCAATCAAGCAGTTTAAGGCCTGGGTTTAAAGTGTGTTCGGAAAATATGGTTGACACTTAATATCTTCACCAAGAAAACCTAGATCAAAATGAAATTTTCCCTGAATGTTAAACCTGATGTTTTCTTTTGCCTTAACGCAAAAGTTTGGTCACGTGACATGTCACGTGATCAAAATTTTAAAATTACGTAAATCGGCGATTTGGTAGCGAATTTTCTTTGTATAGTTAAATAAATTAGCTTTTCCGATGGAGGTTTAACATATTTAACCTTCTACGTTTGGAATGATTGTCCTCAAGTCTTTAAAATACAGCTATAAATAATTATAGGTTGAATTTTGGACTGAAAAATGACCTTTGTCCTCATAATTTATTTTTAGAGATTAATGAACACTCATTCCAAACGTGAAGGGCTGGAGATATTTAATCTGCATCAGAAAAGCATTTTTATTTGATGTTTTCTCTTAAACCCGTCACCAATTCGTCAAATATTTGCTATTTTAAGAAAAATGGCCACGTGACACGTCACGTGACCTATGCCAAAGTTTATTACACTTAAAAATGTTAAGGACGATAATATCTTTCTATGTGCCAAATTTTGATTCAGTTCCATTCCGTTTGTAAAAGTTATTACGAATAAACCGTTTTTTCCTGGTCAAAGCCCTTGACCCAGGCCTTAAACTACTTGAGCAGAAAATCCTCCCAGACAACATGTAAAAACCATATGTATACACACGACTACAATGGCCTCGATTGCAATAATGGCCCTTGGCGCTGTTCTCAATGCGGCCGCTTTCACTGGCGGCAACTATCTCGCGAAATATCTGTCTGGTGATAGCGGAAAGGCAGCAATGGATGAGAAAATCCGTCATGACAAAACCTTGAACAATACCAAGCGACTTACGCTAAATACCAGAAGGACCGCACCAAGCTCCTCGACTGGATTGCAACCAACGATCGGATGAAACACCAAGCTAGCCAAAACTTCCAAACCACCGTGTCCATATGCCAGCGTGTGGACACCATCATCCTTGATCCAGCGCTTGGAGTCAAATGGGGAAAGTGTTGTCTTGGTTAGATGCTCACCGAAGATCTGGTGGCCTTTGCTTCGGATCCTGTCCATCCCGTGCTTGAAGGTTCGCGGTCGAAGAGGGCGTCCTTGTAGTTCTGGTGGGTGATCTCTTTCTTTGTGACAACCTTGGTGGTGCCCTTTGCTTTCTTGATGTTTTTAGCGTCATCCACAAGGATGGAGTACATCTTCGAGCGAAGACACACAACCTCCGAGATCGGCTTACCAGCGCACTCGTCCTTCATCTTGCCGATGACCTTCTTGTTAAGCTGGCTGTAGAGTGGATGGTCCTCGGCCGTAGAGTGGATGGTCCCAGCCATAGATTGGCTGTAGAGTGGATGGTCACTTGTGTCGTAGAGTTCCTCCCGAACGTTCTCCATGCCTTTGTAGACATCCTCCGTCTTGATCTCGAGGAGTAGGGAGTCGGTGTCTGTGTAGAGTAGGTCTACTCGCGGACCGTACTTCAGCTTGAGATGGTTGTAGTAGAAGTCGTACATAAGTGTTTTGGAGAGATCAAGGATGCACATGCCTGTGTAGACTGGTCGGTTGAAGAGGATTTTCTCCCTCTGCATCTGGATCCCCGCCAGGTTGGTTCCAAAGACCGCTGCTCTGGAAAACAGTGGGCTTGCGATACGCTTTCTCATCTTGTCTTGCTCGTGCGGTCGTACAAGCTTCATGTCGATTCGATTTCTGAGGTTCTCCATTGTCTTACCGAAGACGGAATTGTTCATGAGCTTGAAGAAGTTCTTCTCGAAGTCGGAAGTTGCCTTCTTCCTGAGCTCGGTGTCTAGGGAGATGTATGGCTCCATCCACGCCCTCTGCTGGAACTTGAGGATTTTGTGGATTTTCCTCAACTTCATTCCAAGATCCAGGTACTGCTGGAGGGCTTTGTAATGCAACACATACCGGGATTTATCGTGTAGGATAAGGAGCAGCTTCTGTGTCTTGTCCTCTGGCTGCCCATCTACCAAGGCCCTTTGGTAGGGTGACATCCATGCCTTTGGGACGACCTGCTTTTCTGGGGCTAGAGGATAGGCATTGTGCTCATCGTGCAGCTCCTCTGGGTACTCAAGATCAACCTCGAGGATGTAACCGATCTTTCTGTTTGGCCTCCACTTCCTTATCTGGTGAAGTGTTGGAAAGACAGGGCACCATGCGAACTTGCCAACTGGGAGAGGATGAGTCATGGCCCAGCCGTAGAGATTGTTTGCGTCGTGGTACATGATGTAGCTTGGCTCTTCCTTTGGGTTGTAGTCGCGAAGATATTTATTGTTGGCCTTACAGTGGCGCCTGCTCTCCATGGATATACCGCCTCGCAAGCCTCTTTCAACAAAGAGGTGCATGTTGACGTCTGTGAGCAGCTCCAGGTTAACGTCCGTATACTTGAGAAGGGCGTCCCAGGAAAGGCCCGGGCTTGTATAGTAGTGTGCCGGGTCAAGCTTGTAGTGGCGCAGACATGTTTTTTTGAAGTTCTCGAAAACATCGGCCAGAAGAAGCACGTCTGTCACGAGGTAGAGATCGTGGTAATCTCCGATTGTCTTGCATCCGAATGCATCCCACACTTTTTGCGCATGGGCGTAGTCACCATCGGAGATGCCTTCCTTCTTGAGCTCACTGTAGAAGGCATCCTTCGGTGGTAGTGTTGTCTCATCGAAGCGGGTCCATGAGTCCATGTGCTCATATGGGTAGACACCTTTTTGTAAAATAAGCTTGCGTTTGAAAGGGTTCTTCTCGTAGTCAGCCGTGATTGTAAAGGACTCTGGCTTGTTTGCTTCAACCAGGGCGCTTAGGCTTGACTGCATGAACTGCAAGCTGTCAATGAACCTCAGCTTGCCAAGGGAGAAGGATATGTACTTCTCCATGTTGTTGGGAATGCATTTCAAATCGGAATGCACGTCTGCAATACCACTCATAATGTGGTGCGCATCGTAACCCTTCAAGTTGTGAAAGATTACGTTTTCGAACTGGTACGGAAATAGTTGAAGTTGCAAGCACTGTGAGCCGCACCCCGGTACTTTCCTGTGATGTGGCAATGATCTCTGACTGCGTCTCGAACAGAGTCTTGGATAAGGGGCTCTCCACAGAAGAGACAATCGGTCTGCTCGAATAAATTGTCCGGGGTGGCCTGCCTTTGGTTTCTTGGTCCAACAAATGGGAACTCTTCAAATTTGCCGTCCTCGCCCTGGATGTAAGTTTTGAATGTCTTTTGGTAGCATTTGTTGGTGTGCCGATGAACGAAGCCCGCGTGTTCTCCGGTGTTTGGGTCATAGACCGCAATGGCATCCCTGTGGTCCTCCTTGATGAGAGACTTGTCACAGATGTGGCAATCTGTTGCACGGTTGAATTCTGCCCAGTCTGCTCTTGTCATGGAGAGTGGTTCCTTGCGTTGCATCTCGTCTCTGATCTCTCCTTCCAGCTGCTGTAAGCTGTTAAGAAATAGTGGCACCGCGTCCACTCCTCTGTATAGAAAAGGACCCTTTGTCTCTCCATCAGAGCGAACGGCTAACATACAGAACCCGCAGGGTTTATGCACGGATGTTTCAGTGGTACTGCTCTGTGATGGGTCTGGTGTGCAACCGTGAACTTTTTCGACTATGCTTTCGAAGTCGGCATAGATAACCCAAGGCTTCTTCATCTGGTTCTGTAAGTTCTCGAAGTGAAGGAAGTTTTCGCCTTCTTTTGGCATTTCAGCTCGTACCGGCCTGCATTTGACTCCCCTTCAGTAGAAGAGATGGTCAGTGAGAACCCGTTCTGAAGAAAAGGCTTGGAGACACCTGTCACAGTGATGCATACGGCGCCTTACGTTGTACTCACTGTGTAGGAGCCTGCTCATGCTCTTGATATAGCAGTAATGCGAGGTGTGCCTGTCTGTGAGCATCATCAGATTGATCCTTCGAAGATTGGGGTCCTATAGCTCACTGACTCTGATTACAACCACCTTGTTGTTCTGGTATCCATAAATGTTGATTGGAAAGTTGTTTTGGCGATCAACCTTGGATATCTGGCTCAATGGTGTTGGAAAATCGATTCCAGTGAAGTCTAGACCATCATCAACGGGATAACTACCTGTTCTGTTTGTGTTAACATTTACAGGGAACAATGCCGACCGCAGTGCCCAGCGGAGACACTGGTTGTCATTGTTCTTCACATTGATGATAGCCTGCTTTGACCTGAGTTTTGAAGGGGTTGGAATAAATGTGCCACCTCATAGTGGCTGGTACAGCCCAAACTCAAGGTAAACAATTTTGATTTTCTCAATCACCCAGCCAGAACCCATCTGCTGCCATCTGGCAATCTCTTCATTAAAGCCATTCACAATGCCTTCCAGTATGCCCTCCTCTCGCAGCTGATAGAGATGTGTTATTATCAGTGGGTTGACGTTCCAAAAGAAGTGATCAATTTCTCGATTGTCATCGCCTTCCATTGAAAAGTGAACATCGAATGACAAAGTGACCTTCACTCCGCCAAGCTCTGTGACTTCGCGTGCTATTTTCTGGAGAATAGCCGCCCTATTAGCTATGAAGAATGAATTGAGGTCCTTGATTTGGTAGTCATCAGGGACGTTCATCTTGTAGCCATGCAACCAATTGCCAAAATAGTCTTGGTTCCTTGGGTTAAAGTCAAGACCTTGAGCCGCCATCACCATGTGGTGGGTATATACAGGGGGTGGGATTTCTCCAATTGGTGATCTCGTACCGGATCAGCAAATGCAAACAGAATAGTAGTATGGGACGTTGGGGTGTTCGGGATCACCCGAAAAAAGCGAGATCACGACTGAGTTACCGGCTCCAGAACGAATGCAACGAATTCGTGGAGCCGGTAACTCAGGCGTGATCTCGCTTTTTTCGGGTGATCCCGAACCCCCAACGTCCCATACTACTAGTATACAATTAAAATCCTGTGCGCGTGTAACAGGAGCGCGCCCAGGGTTCTTTACGAAAAATTAAGAACATGTTAAATTGTTTATCACGGGTTTCAGTTTTGTTATCCAGAAACTTTCACTGGCGCGACTAATTTCAATGGTATGGCTTCGTACTTTCTCCATCAGTGTCAGTTTTAAGTGTTTCAATCCACACGTTCTAAAATGTCGCACTGTGGGTATGTTCTTGTGACCAATTGAAATGTCTGAGCGGTGTTGGTTTGCTCGTGTGCGAATACAATTACCTGTTTCGCCTACATACTGGTCATGGCACTTCGTGCATGTTATCAGATATATGACATTCGCTGACTGGCATGTCATGTTATCACGGAGCGTGATCGTTTCACTTGTTGTTGTACTGGTTATGGTTTGTGCGAAGTTGCCATATTCCTTGCAGCAAGCGCATCTCGTGTCAGTTTTACATGGCCAGAATCCGGGTTTTGTGACGGTGGTAGCTGGGCGGTTTCTGTGTGTATGTGTGTAGTGTATTTTGAGATTTTTATTATTCCGAAAGGTGCGGTCGCAAATCTTACATCTTCTTTCTGAAGGGGCTGTTATGTCAGAGTTTTTGAGTGGTAGGTGGCTTAGGTTGGCTGCTGGGTGTGTTTCGTTGATGTTGTTTGGCTTTAACCGTTTGCTTGTCAGAATTTGTGAAAGGTTTTTTCCTTTGCGGAAGGCAATAAAGGGAGGTTTACTAAATACATCTTTGCATCTGGATGACGTGAGTAGGATTTGCTGATGATCTCTGATGATCTTATGAAGTTTTGGCAACGCTCACGCTGGTTTTTTTTTGGGCGATTTCCGGCCACGGTTAAACTACTTTTTACGTTTTGATGCTCTGACCATGGAACTTTGCCACAATATAAATCTCCACATTTTCTAAAAAGTTACCGTTTTCGATTTTCAAATTTAAGTATTTTTGGCGGGAAAATGACGTCACAACTTTGGCGGCAAAATTTTAATTTTGTATTATGGGATACACAATGGCGATTTCTGAAAGAGCGTGCAACAAGGATTTCAAATCTGAAAAAAAATCTAAAATACGTTGATCCAGTTAGAAGTTATGGGGCGTTGAATTTGAACTTCCCGCCATTTTTGTTACTAAAAATAGCACAAATTGAATATTGAACGCCCTATAACTTTTTATTGGATCAAAATATTTCAATTTTGTTTTCAGATTTGAAATCCTTGTTGCACACTCTTTCAGATATCGCCATTGCATATTCCATAATACAAAATAGAAATTTTGCCGCCAAACTTGCGACGTCATTTTCCCGCCAAAAATACTTAAATTTGAAAATCGAAAACGTTAACTTTTTAGAAAATGTGGAGATTTATATTGTGGCAAAGTTCCATGGTCAGAGCATCAAAACGTAAAAAGTAGTTTAACTGTGGCCGGAAATCGCCCAAAAAAAACCCAGCGTGCTGGGTTGTAGGTGACAACCATGGGTACCCTATCTAAATTGTTGTTAATGGTATCAGTCCGCAGTGCCTCTTCCCTTGTCATCAGCCTCGCTTTCATGATAGATTCTTTAATCAGTTTGTTTTTGTATCCGCGGTCAAGAAGGATGTTATGTAGTTCTCGCGCTCCTTTTTCGAAGAACTCGTTCTTGGAGCAAATTCGGCGGAGTCTTACGGCCAGGCTATACGGTATGGCCATTTTGGTGTGGCGTGGATGGCAACTGGTCCAGTTAAGATACTGATGAGTGTCTGTTGGTTTGGTGTAGAGGTCACTGTGGATTTTGCCATTTTCTAGAATAACTTGTACGTCAAGGAAGGGAATAGTAGTGTATGATATTTTTTGTTCAAACTTGATATGTGGGTTAAAGTTGTTGCAGTGTTCGAAAAACAGATTGAGTTTGAGTTCACCGATATCATTGATGATATCTTCTTTCTCTGGACTTTCGGTGAACTCAAACTCAATCTGTTTTTCGAACACTGCATGTCAATCTCTCCAGGAAGAATCAATTTGTTTCCTCTGAGGTCAAGATCGCCTGTCATATGAGAGGATCCATCAACCATCAATGAATCTGCCCTCAATTGCGTCAATTTGTTTTCGAGACTTGTTTCAAGCGTGTCAACTTGGTGTTTGACGATTGCGTCATCATTGTCAACTCCTTCTGCAACATTGGCCAGTCGTTTTTGTTGGATATCATAATTGTTGTTGACGTCCAATTTCAATCCACCGCTTTGTTGAACTGGCCTGTTGAAATTTTTATGTATTTACTCAAGTCAACACCAGTGAATCTTCCCACATTGTTGAAAATGCCCAAAATAATGGATGTAAACAGAGTTCTCGTTTTCAAATCAGTGGATGCAAGAAAACAAAACCCGCAAAATAAACCAGGGAATTTCACCGTGAAGTTTTTCCCGGAGTTGATTCTGGATGATAATAAACAATATTATCTTGCGCTTGATCATCTTTCAATGACTGCAAGCTGGCATAATATCAGACATGAATATAACAACAACACGTTGGTGATTTCAAAAGACAAAGGAAAGACGTGGGAAACAATCAACTTTCCAGCAGGAATTTATGATTATGAGGATATCAACGAATTCATTCACAAAAGAATTGGAAAAATTGATGATGGGCAAAGCCCTAATGCTTATGGCATCAACGTGTTGTTTTATTTGACAACGTTCAAAGTATTTATTTAGTTGGATGACAACTTTCAAATTGAAACAGAAACTTGGATTAGGGATTTCAAACAACGGAGAAAGGTTTTGAGTAATGATTGGGCTCGAAAGCTCGCCGAAGAATTACACAGACCAATCAAGCGCAGATTTAAAAAGAGAAGGTTCATTGCATATGGAATGGACAGAATATGGTCTGCGAATTTAGTCGAGATGGGGAAATTCAGCAAATGGAATAAGGGGATTAAATATCTCTTGATGGTCATCCATGTTTTCTCAAAATATGGCTGGATTCGACCATTAAAAGACAAGAGAGGACAGTCAGTTGCTGATGCTTTTAAAGATATATTTGGCACGAAGCGACAACTGGAAATGATTTGGGTTGATCAGGGCAAGTAGTTTTATAATTTTCATTTGAACAATCTCCTGAATAAACATGACATTAAATTATATTCCACTGAAAACGAGGAGAAAAGTTCTGTTGTCGAACGATGGAACAAAACGATAAAGGAAAAACTCAGTAAGATGTTTTCTGCTAATAATAGCACAGTGTATTTCGACAAAACTAGACAGGTTAGTCGATGAATATAATCACACTTATCATTCTAACGTTAGGATGAGCCCTGTTCAAGCCAGTCAACATAACAATGAAACAAAGGTTTTCGCTAATTTATATGGGGACTTCATTTATTCTAAACACGTATCAGAGAAATTTTCAGTAGGTGATAAGGTTAGAATATCTAAATATAAACGAAAAATATTCGATAAAGGCTTTACACCGAATTGGACAGAAGAAATATTTGTTATTGACGGAATATTACATACAAAACCAGTTACATACCGATTAGTTGATTTGCAAGGAGAACCGGTCAAAGGAAACTTCTATGAACAGGAAATTCCAAGGACAACACAAGATGTATTTCGAATTGATAAAATGATTCGTCGGGATAATAAGCGAAAACTCGCGCTGGTAAAATGGAAAGGATATCCTGATAAGTTCAATTCTTGGGTTCCATTGAGTGATGTTCAAAATCTCTGAGACACGCCATCAAAAATGAAGAGTCGCGACGCTTACTTGAAAAGCAAATAATGAAACTCACGGAAAGACAAAACAAAAAAAAAATTAAAAAACACGCATACAAGTTGTCAAGAAGAGCGGACAGATTGACACAACACCCTATCCAAAACAACCAACACGTCAAGCTTCAATCACACTGAAAAAAGTTCACAAATGTGAAAAATTTCACAACTTTGAAGTAAAAATGTCAAGGTTTTGATTGGTTGAAAAAATCATACGCCTGTCATATGACTTGAAAATAATAGCATGACCTTCAATAGGTCATATCAAGTTCAAATCTAAACACTTTAAAAATTGCTAAAATGCCAAACGAAAAATTAACGCTGAAAATCTAGGGAGAATAAAGGATGTCATTTTTGAGTTCCGCTGGTTTGGGCGTTAGGATGTTATGCGGGGTTTGAGCGAATTGGGGATGTTCTGCTTAAGTTTCTGCGGCTTTGGTTTCCTGCTAGGAGCGCATAGATCTGCTTGGGTTCTGCTAAAGTGGTCGAAATGGTTTTACGCTGGAAGGGCGTAAGCCCGCTAAAATTTACGCTTGGGTGCTATAGAGTGCCTCTCATAAATACTCCCAGCCTTCTGTTGAAGGATGGAAAAGATAGCATTTATTCGACTTATTTTTTTAAGTTCTTTTTTTATCAAAAATGATTTTGCGATATGCTGAATGAGAAAAGATTTAGGAATTTTCAGAATTACAGCAGAGAAAATCATGATTTGATATTTGTATGCAAGCGTATATGACGTACACAATTTAATTCCGGCAATCGGGATGCAATACATGAGAAAATAAGGAGGGGTTTCTTGTTTGCTACACCGCGGGTAAAAAAATGGAACTAGAAATTCAGCATTGCTTCTGGGATTTTTCACGATTTTATGGTTGTTTAGGACGGTTTTAAAGTTCTTAATTCCAATTTGACGGCATTTTGTCAGACCGAATTCAATCTTAGACGGGTTTCTCGTCTTCCAATACGAATTCTTTAATTGCAAAAAGTGGTTACTCGCTTTTCAGTTAATTTATTCCTCAAGCTCTTCCACATGTCATTCTGCAAAATCATTCCTCATTTTACGGCTCACCAAAATAAATTAACTACATGACATTTATTTTAAAATGTGGCGGGCACACACTGCCTACCTACCATACCGCAATTTAAAAATAATCCAATTTTTTTAATAATCATATTTTTGCAGCGATCTTTACGAAACTTCGCGTTTTTGTTGAATTCATTACATGTATATTAACCCCGGCCTATTCAAAGCGGTTATTTTCGTCTTCTGGGAGCTGGATGGGGATTCCGCCCCGTTGCGCTCGCCCACCCCGTCACTTCAATGATATTAAAGCTATGTCTATGAAACGTGGATGGTTTATAGTACATCAAACATTTCCTAAGCTGCCTTTTGGGGGAGAATTCGAAATCGATTTTTGATCTCAGATCGGTATGGATTCTTCATGAATAAAAAACGAAAAAAAACTAAGACGGATATCATTTAACTTAAGGTATCCTACTGAATCTACTTTGACTCGCCTATGTTTGTCTCTCTACTTCAACAAATAATTTTCAAAATATATGAAATATAATCTAACTTGAATTGTCCATGATATGAAATCGTGATAGAAACAAAATAGCAAAATATTTTCTTTTGGATTCAAGAATCTGGATTCGGATTTTCTCACGAAAAAACATAGCAAGTTGTAGTAGCTGACGTTAGGTATTTGACGAGGAAATTTCGTCATTATTTCGAGTGGCCGCTATCTTGGATACGCCGTCATGGATTTCCATAATGTTGGAAAAGCGCCAAAATTGAGTCAAATTAATACAATGCTAGCTTGTAAAATGTACTTAAAGAAAGTTAAAAATGTTCCGTTTAATGAAAATTCAAAATGTGTGAAATAACACTCGTCATATGCGGTTATATGTTGTCATATGAAAGAAAATGTTTTGTTGTTTGTCATGGAAAACAATTTATTTCGATGCATGTGTATTTCAAAAACAAAGACAACTCTTTAAAGCGAGCTCTGCTAGATTTCCATAGCACATGATGTCCTCAGAAGATGGTTGTATATTATTGGGACACATTTTCGGTGACAATCAGTTGCTATGGTAACGTGTTGTGACAGGTGACATGAGGTCAAGCCATTTTAGAATAAAATTGCTTGATTTCACCTTTTTTTAGGTGAGCCCAAGACCACCCCCAACAACCCTTCAACCACCACCCTGCGTAACTTCTAGAATATTAAAGCTATGGCTATAAAGTATGGATGGTTTTACACTTACTCCAGACTAACATAACCAAAACATGAAGCGCATGAAGTTTCAAAATAAGTTACAAGTTAGGTAGAAATTAATTTTGCTAACGGACTAGATGAATCACAGTTCAGCAAAGCAATAGTCCAATAAAACAGTTACAAGAAAACCAAAACTAAAGCAACCTACATGCATTAAGCGAACGCCGTTTAAATTATTTTGAAGCAAACTTCATATTCTTTCTCCTTGAACACAAGGAACACAATGGGAAAAAATCTCAGTTACTAATCCATCAATGTTTTACTGTTCACCCACATGCTTTAATCCAGTAAACTACTTACAGTATTAATAAACACATCCACCTAATGAGGATGTCAGTGTATTTTTAATACGCTCGCTAATTATACTTAGCATAAAACTTGTCACATATTCATAAACTTACAGCAATACCAGATTGTGAAGTCTAGAAAATACTAGTTCCGGTAGAGAAGCAATGTTGTTTTGGGAAAGGTACCTACATATATCAAAAGTGCGTAATTAGTGATTAGCTTTTGGCGGTTACAGTGATAGTAGAATGCCAACATTTGTAACAATGCAATAAATTTGAGATACGTCCAGAAATGCAGGCAAATACGAAAATGGCAAATTTTACGAAATTTAGTCAAGCCATTTGACGAAAGTGACAAATTTGGCGAAAATGACGAAAAAGACGAAATTTCGCCAAGATTTTTTTAAGAACTTGGAAGATTTTATGCGAATGAGCTGGCTCAGAGGGCCCGTCGAAAGCGACGGATTTGACGAAAACGACGAATTTGGCAAAAAAGACGAAACTGACGAAATTTCGCCAAGATTTTTGACGAACATGGCAGATTTTGTACGACTGAGCCGGCTCAGAGGGCCTGACGAAAGCGACGGATTTGACGAAAACAACGAATTTGGCAAAAATGACGAAACTGACGAAATTTCACCAAGGTTTTTGACGAACTTGTAAAATTTTATGCGAATGAGCTGGCTCAGAGGGCCCGACGAAAGCGACGGATTTGACGAAAATGACGAATTTGACGAAAGTGGCGAAACTGACGAAATTTTGCGTCATTTTTTACGAACTTGGAATATTTTATGCGAATGAGCTGGCTCAGAGGGTCCGACGAAAGCGACGGATTTGACGAAAACGACGAATTTGGCAAAATGACGAAATTTCGCTTAGGTTTTTTATGAAATTGAAAGATTTTATGGAAATGAGCTGGCTCAGAGGGCCCGACGAAAGTGGCAGATTCGACGAAAACTGCGGATTTGGCGAAACTGACAAAATTTCGTTAAGGTTTTTGACGAACTTGGAAGATTTTATGCGAATGAGCTGGCTCAGAGGGCCTGACGAAAGCGACGGATTTGACGAAAACGACGAATTTGGCAAAATGACGAAATTTCGCTTAGGTTTTTTATGAAATTGAAAGATTTTATGGAAATGAGCTGGCTCAGAGGGCCCGACGAAAGTGGCAGATTCGACGAAAACTGCGGATTTGGCGAAACTGACAAAATTTCGTTAAGGTTTTTGACGAATTGGAAGATTTTATGCGAATGAGCTGGCTGTCGCAGTTCATCAGACTGTAAAATCTGTTATCTGATAACATAGTGACAAACATGTAGGCAGGGTATCATTATGGTGAACCTTTATAGTTGAGGACACTTTGTGATGTCTATCATGGAGTAGCATGGTCCCCTCTGCCTGTTTCACAAATACTCTATAATTAACAGACTTAATTGTCATTTTCATTTACTTCGTATATGAAAGAATTATGTGTGTTATGGTGAACTTTTATAGTTGAGGACACTTTGTGATGCCTATCATGGAGTAGCAAATTATAATAATTTGCAATAACTATTACAGTTATTTAAAAATTCTGCACTGACAATCCAAAACATTAGGTTGAAAGTTTGTTAGATTCAGACCAAATATTATAGTCTCCATATCAGTTGTTATTTGGGTTGTCACGGGAGGTGCATTGCGTATATGCCAATTCTCCTGGATTTGGAACTAACCTCCTGGTTTCTCAACAACTCACAAAAGCTCCCTATTTTTCATCTCTAACAGGGTGACATCTTTGCATTGCATGACAACCCAAACAACGGTTGTGATGTAGACAGGAACAAAAAGGTCGATAGAGAAGCAGTGCAGTTGGTGTCATACATTTCCCATTCATTTTATTTAGTACATGTCAAGATTATATAGACATAGTATTATCATAATTCCAGATTTTAAGGTAATCACCTCTTTCAAAAATGATAAATAAGATGGTGCAGGGATGTAGCTAAGATATCCAACAGGTGGACTTTTGTTCATCACAGGCGGAAAATTTTGGTAAAAAAAAGAGAGAGAAAGTTAAGCAGACAGTTTTCTAGGCAGAAAAAAATCAAGAAAACTCAGTCTTCAGGTAGTTATTTTTCCGCCTTCCGCCTATTATTTACATCCCTGATGGTGGGAAACATTTACTCTACATTAAGTATAAGAGATTATGGAAATTGAGATATCTCAGTGCCTATGAAATAAAAAAAATACACCTGATGGAGAGTGCTTGTGCCATTTGTTTTCATTGGTTATAAGGTTTTGTGAAACCCACTGACTTGTTTGTTTTATTAACATGCATACACATCGTTTGTGCAGACAGTAGTATAGGATGTTGGGGCTTCGGGATCACCTGAAAAAAGCGAGATCACGCCCGAGTTACCGGCTCCACGAACTCATTGCATTCGTCCGTGGAGCCGGTAACTCGGGCGTGATCTCGCTTTTTTCAGGTGATTCCGAACGCCCCAACACCCTATACTACTATTCTGTTTATATATGCTGCTCCGGTACGAGATCACCCCCACCCCAGGGAGGTATTACCAATTGGAGAAATTCCACCTCCTGTATATACCACTCACATGGCAATGGCACAGCAGATCGATACGAGATCACCAATTGAAGAAAATGAAACCCCTGTATATAACATGGCGGCTCAAGGTCTTGACTTCAACCCAAGGAACCAAGACTACTTCGGTAATTGGTTGCATGGTTATAAGATGAACGTCTCTGATGACTACCCAATCAAGGACCTTAATGCATTTTATATAGCTAATAGGACGGCTATTCTCCAGATAATAGCACGCGAAGTTACAGAGCTTGGCGGAGTGAAGGTCACTTTGTCATTCGATGTTCACTTTTCAATGGAAGACGATGACAATCGAGAAATTGATCACTTCTTTTGGAACGTCAACCCACTGATAGTAACACATCTCTATCAGCTGCGAGTGGGGGACATCTTGGAAGGCATTGTGAATGGCTTTAAGGAAGAGATTGCCAGATGGCAGCAGATGGGTTCTGGCTGGGTGATTGAGAAAATCAAAACTGTCTACGTTGAGTTCGGGATGTACAAACCACTACGAGGTGGTACATTTATTCCAACACCCACAAAACTCAGGTCAAAGCAGGCTATCATCAATGTAAAGAACAATGACAACCAGTGTCTCCGCTGGGCACTGCGATCGGCATTGTTCCCTGTAAATGTTAACACAAACAGAACAGGTAGTTATCCCGTTGATGATGGTCTAGACTTCACTGGAATCGATTTTCCAACACCATTGAGCCAGATATCCAAGGTTGAGCGTCAAAACAACCTTCCAATCAACATTAATGGATACCAGAACAACAAGGTGGTTGTTATCAGAGTCAGTGAGCTAGAGGACCCCAATCTGCGAAGGATCAATCTGATGATGCTCACAGACATGCACACCTCGCATTCCTGCTATATCAAGAGTATGAGCAGGCTCCTACACAGTGAGTACAACGCAAGGCTCCGTATGCATCACTGTGACAGGTGTCTCCAAGCCTTTTCTTCAGAACGGGTTCTCACTGACCATCTCTTCTACTGAAGGGGAGTCAAAGGCAGGCCGGTACGAGCTGAAATGCCAAAAGAAGGCGAAAACTTCCTTCACTTCGAGAACTTCCAGAACCAGATGAAGAAGCCTTGGGTTATCTATGCCGACTTCGAAAGCATAGTCGAAAAAGTCCACGGTTGCACACCAGACCCATCACAGAGCAGTACCACTGAAACATCCGTGCATAAACCCTGCGGGTTCTGCATGTTAGCCGTTCGCTCTGATGGAGAGACAAAGGGTCCTTATCTATACAGAGGAGTGGACGCGGTGCCACTATTTCTTAACAGCTTACAGCAGCTGGAAGGAGAGATCAGAGACGAGCTGCAAAGCAAGGAACCACTCTCCATGACAAAAGCAGACTGGGCAGAATTCATCCGTGCAACAGATTGCCACATCTGTGATAAGTCTCTCATCAAGGAGAACCAGAGGGATGCCATTGCGGGTTACAACCCAGACCGCGGAGAATATTTGGGTTTTTTTCATCTGCACACCAACAAATGCTACCAAAAGGCATTCAAAAATTACATCCAGGGCGAGAATGGTGAATTGGAAGAGTTCCCATTTATCGGACCAAGAAACCAAAGGCAGGCCCCCCTGAGAATTCATTCGAGCATACCGATTGTCTATTATGTGGAGAGCCCCTTATCCAAGACTCTGTTCGAGATGCAGTAAAAGATCATTGCCACATCACAGGAAAATATCGGGGTGCGGCTCACAGTGCTTGCAACTTCAACTATTTCCGTACCAGCTCGAAAACGGAAATAATCCCAGTAATCTTTCACAACTTGAAGGGTTACGATGCGCACCACATCATGAGTGGTATTGCAGACGTGCATTCTGATTTGAAATGCATTCCCAACAACATGGAGAAGTACATATCCTTCTCCCTTGGCAAGCTGAGGTTCATTGACAGCTTGCAGTTCATGCAGTCAAGCCTAAGCGCCCTGCTTGAAGCAAACAAGCCAGAGTCCTTTACAATCACGGCAGACTACGAGAAGAACCCTTTCAAACGCAAGCTTATTTTACAAAAAGGTGTCTACCCATATGAGCACATGGATTCATTGTCCCGCTTCGATGAGACAACACTACCACCGAAGGATGCCTTCTACAGTGAGCTCAAGAAGGAAGGCATCTCCGAGGAAGACTACGCCTATGCGCAAAAAGTGTGGGAGGCATTCGGATGCAAGACACTCGGAGATTACCACGATCTCTACCTCGTGACGGATGTGCTTCTTCTGACCGATGTTTTCGAGAACTTCCGAAAAACATGTCTGAACCACTACAAGCTTGACCCAGCACACTACTATACAATCCCGGGCCTTTCCTGGGACGCCCTTCTCAAGTATACGGGCGTTAACCTGGAGCTGCTCACAGACGTCAACATGCACCTCTTTGTTGAAAGAGGCTTGCGAGGTGGTATATCCATGGAGAGCAGACGCCACTGCAAGGACAACAATAAATATATTCGCGACTACAACACCAACGAAGAGCCAAGCTACATCATGTACTACGATGCAAACAATCTCTACGGCTGGGCCATGAGTCAGCCTCTCCCAGTTGGCAAGTTCGCATGGTGCCCTGTCTTTCCAACACTTCACCAGATCAGGAAGAGGAGGCCAAACAGAAAGATCGGTTACATCCTCGAGGTTGATCTTGAGTACCCAGAGGAGCTGCACGATGAGCACAATGCCTATCCTCTAGCCCCAGAAAAGCAGGTCGTCCCAAAGTCATGGATGTCACCCTACCAAAGGGCCTTGGTAGAGGGGCAGCCAGAGGACAAGACACAGAAGCTGCTCCTTACCCTACGCGATAAATACCGGTACGTGTTGCATTACAGAGCCCTCCAGCAGTACCTGGATCTTGGAATGAAGTTGAGGAAAATCCACAAAATCCTCAAGTTCGAGCAGAGGGCGTGGATGAAGCCATACATCTCCCTGAACACCGAGCTCAGGAAGAAGGCCACTTCCGACTTCGAGAAGAACTTCTTCAAGCTCATGAACAACTCCGTCTTCGGTAAGACAATGGAGAACCTCAGAAATCGAATCGACATGAAGCTTGTCCGACCGCACGAGAAAGACAAGATGAGAAAGCTTATCGCAAACCCACTGTTTTCCAGAGCAGCGGTCTTTGGAACCAACCTGGCGGGAATCCAGATGCTGAGGGAGAAAATCCTCTTCAACCGACCAGTCTACACAGGCATGTGCATCCTTGATCTCTCCAAAACACTGATGTACAACTTCTACTACAACCATCTCAAGCTGAAGTACGGTCCGCGAGTAGACCTACTCTACACAGACACCGACTCCCTACTCCTCGAGATCAAGACGGATGATGTCTACAAAGACATGGAGAACCTTCGGGACGAACTCTACGACACAAGTGACTATCCCAAGGACCATCCACTCCACAGCCAGCTTAACAAGAAGGTCATCGGTAAGATGAAGGATGAGTGCGCGGGTAAACCGATCTCGGAGGTTGTGTGTCTTCGCTCGAAGATGTACTCCATCCTTGTGGATGACGCTAAAAACATCAAGAAAGCAAAGGGCACCACCAAGGTTGTCACAAAGAAAGAGATCACCCACCAGAACTACAAGGACGCCCTCTTCAGCAAGCGAACCTTCAAACACGGGATGGACAGGATCCTGAGCAAAGGCCACCAGATCTTCGGTGAGCATCTAACCAAGACAACACTTTCCCCTTTGACTCCAAGCGCTGGATCAAGGATGATGGTGTCCACACGCTGGCATACGGACACAAAGACATACACTAGCCCGCGCTCGAGAGCAGATGGTGGTAACTGAGTGCCCAGCGGCACAACCATTAGCTCTTCACGAACAAACCCTCTCTTAGGGCCATCGTAAAGGTAGTACACCACGGGCTCATCCGGCTTGGTGACAACTCTCTCAACGTTATAGACCTTCAAAGACCAGATGGGATCAGTAGCACGCCTCCCACCACCTTCCAGCTCGCCAGGGTAGTACAGATATCGTACATGGACTCGAGGAGGGAGTTTTTTCTCATAGACCCCAACAGGCCTAGCATATGGTGTCGCAGGCTTGGCTGATATTGCTTTCTCTTTGATCGCATCCTTTGGCTTCTTGCCAGTGATTCGGGTCACTTCATTGTTCGAGGCCGAGACAACATCTGGCAGTCTTTTGACCCATGCAGTAGACCGGCCAGAGGGCATATTCATTTCAACGGCATACTGGTAGCCAAACAGTCTTTCAGCCAGGGTGCGATTGAATCTCTCCACAATTGCTTGGTCTCTGTGGATATCTGGGCGCCCTCGGCGAATGGTAGTTTTGTTGTTTTCCATGGTCTTAGTCACAGCCCCCATAAACTCACTCCCAGGGTCAACTTGCAAGAGTTGAGGCCACTTCAAAGGCCCCTTCCTATATATTTTCTGAAATGTCCTTGAGACTTCTTCAGACTCTTTCGAAGTCAGGGGCTCCGCAGCTTTGTATCGGCTAGCCACATCAACAACTGTCAGGGCGTATTTGTAAACCTTTCTGCATTTAGGGAGCTTGTCATGGGGTAGGAAGGGAAGATCTGCTTGATGCACTGCATTGGGTGAGGAGACATCAAACTTGAGCCGAGGGATGTAGCGTGGCGCCGGGAGATATATTTGCCAAAGGGCTTGTTTGACCAGCCATTTCTTTGTCGCCTCTTCAGAGACCCTAGCCGCAGTGGCCAGCTTTTTTACAGCGGCAAGACCTTTCCAATTTCCTTTCGGTCTGTAGTATATCTTAGAGAGTTTGGCCTCCATAGGGTGTGTGCGGGGTATATATGTTTGTTTACAGAAAGCGATAGGCCACATACCCACCCGCAAGCAGGGTGCCTCCAATGAACGCAAGTTCACCAGTCTGCTGTTGTTGGCTGGGCTTGTAGAAGTCCGAGAACTGAGGCTCTTTGTAGTCTTTGATTTGTTTATCTGGTTGTGTTTGGTGCATCTGGTTATACAAGGCCAGGGCTTGGTCGGTGGTTTGGAAGTTTTGGCTAGCTTGGTGTTTCATCCGATCGTTGGTTGCAATCCAGTCGAGGAGCTTGGTGCGGTCCTTCTGGTATTTAGCGTAAGCCGCTTGGTATTGTTCCAGGGCTTTGTCGTGACGGATTTTCTCATCCATTGCTGCCTTTCCGCTATCACCAGACAGATATTTCGCGAGATAGTTGCCGCCCGTGAAAGCGGCCGTATTGAGAACAGCGCCAAGGGCCATTATTGCAATCGAGGCCATTGTGGTGGTGTGTATACATATGGTTTTTACATGTTGTCTGGGAGGATTTTCTGGTCCTCGAGATATTTCTTCAGCGCGATGCTGCCAGCCATGACGACTGTGAACTTGACGTAGTTCATCAAGCTTGCACTGGGGTCGGCAGTGAATTTTTCTTTGATGGTCTTTTTCCCAATCCAAGGAATACCGGCGACAAGGCCAGTGATTGTTGCGGCGTCTAGGATAGACTTCACAAGCTTGCTGTCAGACATGGTTTGTGTGCAGTATACATATGTGTTTTTTTATTCCATTTTTATAATTCCTTGTCTTACCGGAATTCGAGATGGGGGGGGGGAAGGCGGTTGCGTTCTGCTAGCCTTTTACCAGAAGCAACGCGGCCGGGGTTCTTTTCTGTTGCAGGCTTTGTTTTCGGGGTCTCAGAGGTAACACGGACATGTGTTTGGGTTGGAGTTTGAGTTTGAGTTTCTTCAGGGATCGCCTCGAGTGGTGTGGCCATAGTGTATATAAATGTGAATTTTATTTTTTGCAAAATGTGACAAGTGTGCTGACAGGTTGCTGTCAGGTTCCAGCCAGGTTCCAGCCAGGTTCCTTCAAGGTTGCTGCGAGGTTGCTGCCAGATGAACACCAACTTCATCAAATCTCTCAAGTGGAAAGCCTTCACTGTCTCTGCTTAGATGTGTGGGTTGGGGGTCCAATTCTATCAAGTCAGGCTCTCGTTCAAGCTTGATGTGTGGCAAGCGCCAGCCATCGTCCGCATCGCATGGCAAGAGCCCCAGCAAGATTTGACAGCTCCTGGTTGATTATGTAGTCGTTCTTGAGTTCTTGCTGCAACTCCTTGACATCCTCAACCGGGATCACCAGGCCAATGCCTTTGGACACGAGCATGATAGCGGAATCAACTAGGGATTCGGTTGTCTTGTTGCCGATATAGGCTTCGTACCTTTTGCAGTACTTGTCAACGTCCTTGTCTGACAGCCGCTTGACATGATCGTGTGTGAGCTGCACGCCGATAGCTTCTTTGGCCTTGCCAGTTGAAACAAGGATTGCCAGCTTCTCACGTTTGGCAGGAATGTCACTGGTACCGGCTATCCCTGTGGGAGTTGTGGTATCAGGGGGGGCCTCCAGCATCTGCAATACTTCGTTCAAAGCGGCCTGCTCTTCTTGTGCTTGTGCCATCAGCAAGGGTATGTATATTTTGTGTTTGCTTTTGTTTTTTAATTTTCGATAATTCTCTTGATGTCGGGCAAAAGGGTTTCAATCTCCCGTATAAGCCCCGCCATGGTGTCTGGCATAGAATTCAGCCGCAATGGATATCTGTTTAGAAGCATGAGGCGCAGATCCTCCTCGCCAGCGGTTTTGATAATTTTGTTTTGCGCATCAAGTGTGTGTTTGCGCAATTCATCCAAAAGCTGTAAAAGCACCGTGAGTTTGTGGAGGTTGGTTGGCGCATTCATAGCCATGTATGTATTGTATATATGTGTGTATTATTTACATCTTGTACTGAATTCCATACGGGTGCCTCAGAGAGATTACAAGGGGGGAGAACTTGCGGGACTTGAGCCTTGCGATAAGCTCTTTGTACTCCTCGTTGGAGTGCTCTCCGGCATAGTCTTCGAAGATGGCCTTGGTAGTCTTGCTGGAGGGTGTGTAAAAGAGCACGATCGCTGCGATATTATCACGGTATGGCTTGGCAATGCTGGTGATCTGCTGGGTCAAGACCCACACGGATATGCCGTCATGCCTTTCGCTGAACCCTAGATTGACCAGCTGGCTCGTGCGGCCTTTGACATCTTTGGAGGCGGCGCAGTCATCGAGAATGAATAAAGTGTTGGTGCATGGGAAAAAGAAGCTTGCCAACTTCAACCAGTCTTCGATCTCATGCTGTTGGCAGACAATCACGAAGATGTGCGGATCGCGCTCCACGAACCCATCGCATGTCTTGTTTTTGACAAATGTGGGGCAGAATAAAACGATGTAGTCGAAACAACCCCTAAAGGGGCCTCGCAGTTGGTTTAGAAGATTCTGTGTCTTGCCAGAGTTAGTGGGTCCCACGATTAGTGCATTGAAAGGCAGCTTTCTTGGGTCTATAACCAACACCTATATTAGTTGGTTTGCAAACAATTGGTTCGTGTGTTGGTGGGGAGGGTGCCTTTGCCAGAAGTCTTTGTATTTCATTGTATGATAATGACCTAGTGGATGGCAGTGGAGCCGGCTTAGCATAGAAGTTGAGCTTGTTGCTTGTTATTTGTTGTTTTATGGTCATGGCACGCCGGGCCAGCGCGCGTCTCAAAGGTGCAGTTAGGCGCCTGCTGTAGCTCTATGTTCAGCCAGCGGTATTGATATGAAATTTAAGTTAAAAATGGCGGCTAATGTGATAAATGAAGCCACGAAGATCCTACGCCCTCTGCGTAATGATGTTCATAACTTTGTCCTGTTTGAAAATGAAGTTGAGGAAAACCTAATGAAATTATTCGAAAAGCATCGAAATAATCAGAATTCGATTGAAAGAGTGCGAAATTCGTTCATTGAAGTTGGGTCGATCATTGCTGGGGAAATAACCATCTAGCTGAAAAAGTTGCACAGGCGACTCAGTTCCCGGAATAAAGCCCGTAATCCTTGGACTGTCCAAGTTACAAGGGATTTGCCAGTGCAATTATTCGCTTTTCTTATGCATATGGTTAAGGAGGCAAGGTCAACTTGCGGTGTCACCCATTCGCAAAGCAGATTCCTGGAGATCATTATTTACACTGAAGAGAATCGAGTGGTTAGAGATTTATCTCGACTTTGCGACGTCAACCGAGAAGCAATCCTGGAACATTTTACAAAGACATTTCAGGGTCCCAGGAAAGGAAATGCAAGGGTGGTTGTGAGTGCCCAAAAGCCATTTACCTTGTCTTACTCTAGGAAAGGGTCATCTGTTGTAATTTAATGCTACTACAAGTTTACAAATGCATATGGATATATTTTTGAAAGTTGAATTAGACTGTTGTAAAACTAATAGACTGACACTTCATTGCTCAAGTTTTAAATTTACTGTTTAATGTGTAATCTGCTACAACTTATGACCCAATATTTTTTGACAAGTTTATGAAAGTGTACATTTATGGGTCCTTATAAATAAATGTATGTTTATAATTAAGTAAACATATACATGTTTCCCACATTACAATGCATTTCATGTGTTATCTGTTACAACTTTTGGCCCATTTCTTTAAAAAATTATGAAAGTGAACATAATGGGTCATCACGAATAAATAAATGTTTGTTTATTGTCCACTTCAAGGCCCTCATTTTGTTAATAGTTAATTATTCATGTATGTAGTATGTTGTTGTAAATAGCTGCCGCTGCCCATTGCCGGATTATCGCTAACTACAGGCAATTATGTTAATTAAAGCTAAGTGTCGAAAGCAATCAACAGCAACAACAACTTTCATTGTACTAAAAATCCTTGATGCATCCCTGATGCCCTCAGCAATCAATAACTTTCGTTTTGGTTTCTCTATGGTTTGAGATTGGCCGAGTAGTCTAATTGCTAAGTGATCAGTTTGGTTTTTTTTGCAACACTAAATTGAAAACCACTCTAAATAAACTAAAAATATGTTTCCCACAACACATTTGAGCCACATAATGCCTACTGCTTTACAAGCCTACTTTTAGTCCTGCATGTGATTAAATGTTTCTGATTTTTTAACTATGTCCTGGTGTCACCTAACAGCTGCAGCAAAATTTTTCCCTGCTCAACACTCTGTTGGATAAATTTCATAATTGGATCACCACAGAATGTACATTTTTCATCAGTGGGACTAGCTTTCTCTAAATTGCAGTAGCAAAACCGTGGGTCAGAAAACACCCTGTCTGGGATGTATACAGCAGTTGCTTGTATGCACTAAGGTTGAACCCTTGTTCAGAAAGCCACACTAACATTACAAACTCACGCTTGAAAATCTGCATATGGTAAAAAAGGCAAGGTCAACTTACGGTGTCACCCATTCGCAAAGCAGATTCCTGGATATCATTATTTACACCGAAAAGAAACGAATGGTTAGAGATTTATCTCGACTTTGCGATGTCAACCGAGAAGCAATCCTGGAACATTTTACAAAGACATTTCAGGGTCCCAGTAAAGGAAATGCAAGGGTGGTTATGAGTGCACAAAAGCCATTTACTTTGTCTTACTTGAGGAAAGGGTCATCTGTTGCAATTAAATGCTACTACAAGTTTACAAATGCATATGGATATATTTTTGAAAGTTGAATTAGACTGTTGTAAAACTAATAGACTGACACTTCATTGCTCAAGTTTTAAATTTACTGTTTAATGTGTAATCTGCTACAACTTATGACCCAATATTTTTTGACAAGTTTATGAAAGTGTACATTTATGGGTCCTTATAAATAAATGTATGTTTATGATTAAGTAAACATATACATGTTTCCCACATTACAATGCATTTCATGTGTTATCTGTTACAACTTTTGGCCCATTTCTTTAAAAAATTATGAAAGTGAACATAATGGGTCATCACGAATAAATAAATGTTTGTTTATTGTCCACTTCAAGGCCCTCATTTTGTTAATAGTTAATTATTCATGTATGTAGTATGTTGTTGTAAATAGCTGCCGCTGCCCATTGCCGGATTATTGCTAACTACAGGCAATTATGTTAATTAAAGCTAAGTGTCGAAAGCAATCAACAGCAACAACAACTTTCATTGTACTAAAAATCCCTGATGCATCCCTGATGCCCTCAGCAATCAATAACTTTGGTTTTGGTTTCTCTATGGTTTGAGATTGGCCGAGTAGTCTAATTGCTAAGTGATCAGTTTGGTTTTTTTTGCAACACTAAATTGAAAACCACTCTAAATAAACTAAAAATATGTTTCCCACAACACATTTGAGCCACATAATGCCTACTGCTTTACAAGCCTACTTCTAGTCCTGCATGTGATTAAATGTTTCTGATTTTTTAACTATGTACTGGTGTCACCTAACAGCTGCAGCAAAATTTTTCCCTGCTCAACACTCTGTTGGATAAATTTCATAATTGGATCACCACAGAATGTACATTTTTCATCAGTGGGACTAGCTTTCTCTAAATTGCAGTAGCAAAACCGTGGGTCAGAAAACACCCTGTCTGGGATGTATACAACAGTTGCTTGTATGCACTAAGGTTGAACCCTTGTTCAGAAAGCCACACTAACATTACAAACTCACGCTTGAAAATCTGCATATGGTAAAAAAGGCAAGGTCAACTTACGGTGTCACCCATTCGCAAAGCAGATTCCTGGATATCATTATTTACACCGAAAAGAATCGAATGGTAAGAGATTTATCTCGACTTTGCGATGTCAACCGAGAAGCAATCGTCGAACATTTTACAAAGACATTTCAGGGTCCCAGTAAAGGAAATGCAAGAGTGGTTATGAGTGCACAAAAGCCATTTACTTTGTCTTACTTGAGGAAAGGGTCATCTGTTGCAATTAAATGCTACTACAAGTTTACAAATGCATATGGATATATTTTTGAAAGTTGAATTAGACTGTTGTAAAACTAATAGACTGACACTTCATTGCTCAAGTTTTAAATTTACTGTTTAATGTGTAATCTGCTACAACTTATGACCCAATATTTTTTGACAAGTTTATGAAAGTGTACATTTATGGGTCCTTATAAATAAATAAATGTATGTTTATAATTAAGTAAACATATACATGTTTCCCACATTGCAATGCATTTCATGTGTTATCTGTTACAACTTTTGGCCCATTTCTTTAAAAAATTATTAAAGTGAACATTATGGGTCGTCACGAATAAATACATGTATGTTTATTAGAGCAGTTTTCAACTGAGTGTCGAAAGCAATCAACAACAACAACTTTCATTGTACTAAAAATCCCTGATGCATCCCTGATGCCCTCGGCAATCAATAACTTTGGTTTTGGTTTCTCTATGGTTTGAGATTGGCTGAGTAGTCAAATTGCTAAGTGATCGGTTTTGTTTTGGTTTTACAACACTAAATTGAAAACCACTCTACATGTAAATAAACTAAAAATATGTTTCCCACAACACATTTGAGCCACATAATGCCTACTGCTTTACAAGCCTACTTCTAGTCCTGCATGTGATTAAATGTTTCTGATTTTTTAACTATGTCCTGGTGTCACCTAACAGCTGCGGCAAAACTTTTCCCTGCTCAACACTCTGTTGGATAAATTTCATAATTGGATCACTACAGAATGTACATTTTTCATCAGTGGGACTAGCTTTCTCTAAATTGCAGTAGCAAAACCTTGGGTCAGAAAACACCCTGTCTGGGATGTATACAGCAGTATGCTTGTATGTACTAAGGTTGAACCCTTGTTCAGGAAGCCACACTAACATTACAAACTCATGCTTGAAAATCTCATACCGGCGCCTTTTATAAAATGTATTTTCGCTTAGTTTTTTCAAAGCAATATGTTTTGCCTGCCTCCCTCCCCTCCATTGTTACAATACCAAGCCCTTGTCCATATTTCTCATGTAACTCTTTAGTGTGGGAAGGAATGATATGTCCAATTGTCCACACAGTAGGATTTACTGAGGTAGGGAGAAACAATGCATTCACCCGATAATAGTCACGAGCACTAATGCTCAGTTCTGCAAGCTGTTCAACAGTAATATCAAACCTACTGAAGAGTGAGACACAATCCCTTAGTCTCAGTCCAAGGTATGTGTTGTAGTTAATTTTTTATCTCAGGTAATTTTTATTTTTCCATTGTTTTTGGGTATGGTAATATATGCTAATGAATTTGAAACAAAGGAAAAACAAAAATTAATTAACTGGAATAAAAAATTAACTACAACATATGCAAAAATCGGAACTGTTTTCCTTTGTTGGTGTTAAGTTATTCTCAGAACCTCCATGGATTGTGGAAGCAGTTATCATTGTTTCATGCCGTCTTTTCGCTCCTGTTCTTGGTGGCATATTTGATTTCCCATCCACCAAAATAGTTGGGGATCTTGTTCGTGAACTAATATCAGTGTTAACTGGTTGTAACTGCAACGAAAAATACATCATTACCCCCTTTTCTATACGGCACTAAAAAATACAATCTTATAGTGAAGACTATTATACTAACCTGAACATTTTGAGTTTCACTTGTCAAGTCTCAACACTTCCCTTGAATCACTGACCTTTAGGTAACAAAAAATGAAATTAATCAGTCACTTGAAAAATGTTCATTCCACAAATAAAACAAAAGCTAACAGCAATTAATTAATTATTATAAGTGGCAATTGATAGATGTAGCATTTTCCAGAAATGATGTACAAATCAGAAGTATTTATCAATACATAAAAAGAAAAATAAACTTCCTTTAATTTCAAACTAACAGAGTAGCTTGTTTAATGCTAATATCTTTAAGTTAACTACCTGTAAAAACTAATTAACTTAAGCTTATTATATATAACAAGCAAAATAACCAGCTACCTAAATAACTAACTACAGTCATGTAATCTATTAATTTATACCTAATGCACTGAAAAACACAACACAGAATATCTTGTTGCTTATTAACAGCATGTGTCAGTGTTTGATCAGTTAATTAATATAACTCAATAATTACATGTATGTCCTCACTGACTATCCTAACTAACCTTTGATTTAAGTCTATTAATTTTCCTCGTGTTTTTGCTAATCTCTGCCTTCAAACTTCTACACTGTTCCACTGCTTTCTGCCTCATTTCCTTTCTGGCTCTCATAAAGGCATTAACATCGAATCGACTGTTCCTAGTGTGTGGCATAATGCTAACAGTTCACCTAGTGAAATACACAAGACACTGTTATGCGTTTGGCCCGGGTATTCAGATATAAGCTAAAATTCAGCCAAACAAAAACGATACGATTCTTCTCTATGTCTTAAAGATGTAAAATATTTCCTTGAAATGCTGTTGTTTGGAAAACTGTTAAATTCTTTCGGAGCCAAAAACTTACCTTTGTAATGTCGAGCAAGTCCACGCCATTAGACCAAGAAAGTCACTCGTAGAAAGTCCGTCCTTCGATAGCAAAACCATGACATGTTTGGTATCTTCTGAAAGCTAATGGAACAACATACCATATTCTTTTGTGAATGAAGCATCACAGCTTTCCCAGAAGGCATGAGGACCCTTTATTTATACCAAACCTTACTCATCCCCAGTCTTCTCTCGAAAATTCCGAATTCCGCCGCCATTTTTGAAAACATTGCAATGCAGCTTTGTGACGCGCGCTGGCCCGGCGTGTGGGGCTGGTGGTATATATATATATATATATATATATATATATATATATATATATATATATATATATATATATAAATTCTTGAACTTGATTTGAATGTATTTTAGAGAGCGCTCAACTCTTAGAGGAGCATTGACAATTATAATAAACTGGTTTAAGACTTCAGAGGTAGTTCATCGTTTTATTACTACAGCTCTGTTTCGTATGGCCAAAAGATGACCACACTCATCAGGCAATATCAACGATTGACCGTTAAATTACAATAACTGGCTCAAGAATGAATTTTCAAGTGAAAGACTTCGGGTATTCGACCAAGAACATCCCACTGGCAAGTAAAAGCTCATTTCTACAGAACCTGATCGGAAAAACTGAATCACTAATTCACCGGATGCGTTGGAAGGCCTTCTTCTTTTTAAGAAACCAGAACAGCGATGACACCAATAAAGAGACATATGGATTCAAATCAAAACGCTCACCACCACACGTTAGTGAACTCAGTGAATTTGAAGACTGCATGCTAGAAATGATTCAACGAATTGAATTTAGCACTAATCATACGCAAAACAAACTCCAAGAACAACTAGACAAAGACCTGCAAGAAATCCGACAAGACAAGCATATCTTCGTCAAAGCCGATAAAACAACCAACCACTACAAGACCGAACCCAATGACTATTTGAACCTTGTACAGAAAAATGTGACAAAAGCTTACAAAAAGACGAACCAAAGCATCCTTAACACAATCACCTCTGCTGACCAAAAAATCGCACAAAACCTAGCCCTTGACGACCGAATTGAAATGTCAGCAAGCAGGGACGCGTTCATAACATTGAAAGATCACAAACCTGATTTCACAAGCAACCCATCCTGCCGACTTATTAACCCCTCAAAATCAGAAATCGGCATAATCAGCAAGCACATTTTGGATAACATCAACAAAGAAGTCATCAAAGCAACAAAAGTAAACCTCTGGAAAAGCACACCCAATGTCATCGAATGGTTTCAGACAATACCTGATAAAGCTCAACATGCGTTCGTAACCTTCGATGTATGTGACTTCTATCCATCCATCTCTGAACAACTCCTAAAGAAAGCACTAGACTACGCATCACAATTCACGTGCATCACCCCACAAGACCGCCATATTATCATACATGCGAAAAAATCACTGCTATACCACCAGAACACGCCATGGGCAAAGAAGAATACCGACGACATGTTCGATGTGACGATGGGCTCGTATGATGGAGCCGAGACATGCGAGCTAGTAGGAGTCTACATGTTATCCCTGATCGCGGCAAAGTTTAAAGATCGAGTGGGCCTTTACCGTGACGATGGCCTGGCGGTATGCAGAGCTACACCTAAAGAAATTGAGAAAACAAAGCAAGAAGTAAGCAAAATTTTCAAATCTAATGGCCTAAAGATCACAATTGAAGCTAATAAGAAAACCATCAACTTTTTAGATGTGATCTTCGACCTCACAAGTGAATCTTACAAACCCTTCATGAAACCAAACAACAAACTTCTCTACGTCCACCGTCAAAGCAATCACCCGCCTGCACTACTAAAGAATATCCCGGAAAACATAAACAAGCGACTGACCAGCATTTCGTCAAGCAAAGAAGTTTTTGATGCCGCCATCCCTCCTTACCAAAAAGCCCTTGACGAAAGTGGCTGCGACTACAAGCTCACATATAACCCACAGCCAGCCCAAAAGCGCAACAAAAATCGCCAAAGAAGAGTAATATGGTATAACCCACCATGGAACTCCAACGTGAAGACCAATCTGGGAAGAAGGTTCCTAAATATCGTCGACAGATGCTTCCCGATAAATCACCCATTACACAAGATCTTCAACCGCCACACACTAAAGCTGAGCTACTCCTGCATGCCAAACATGAAAACAAACATCTCGTCACACAACAAAATACTACTATCAGATTGCAACCAGTCACAAACACTCGACAAAGAATGTAACTGCCGAAAAAAAGATCAATGCCCCCTCGAAGGAAAATGCCTCACAACAAACGTAGTCTACCAAGCAACAGTCACAACTGAAACATCAACAGATTCATACGTAGGACTCGCCACAAACTTCAAAGAACGTTACAGAAACCACACATCTTCCTTTCGACATCAAAACAAGAGACACGAAACTGAATTATCGAAGCATATATGGACACTTAAAGACAACAACAAGCCTTTCAACCTGAAGTGGAAAATCATCAAACAATGCAAACCTTACAACAACATTACTAAGAAATGTAATTTATGTCTTTTTGAAAAATTCATAATCATCTGTAAAAAGGATCTCTGCAGTCTGAACAAACGAAATGAGTTAGCAAGTTCATGCCCCCACAGAAACAGATACCTCCTCAAGAACTTTATAATAAAGTAACACAATCTCCCAAATTATAAATAGCACTCACATGATAAAATTACGCATGTTTTTATATCTCATAGCAACCGTATCCCCGCTTTTATAGCCAGTTATTGTAATTTAACGGTCAATCGTTGATATTGCCTGATGAGTGTGGTCATCTTTTGGCCATACGAAACAGAGCTGTAGTAATAAAACGATGAACTACCTCTGAAGTCTTAAACCAGTTTATTATAATTATATATATATATATATATATATATATATATATATATATATATATATATATATATATATATATGTGCCTAGTACTGAACCGATTCCAGCTGCCTGCTCATGATGTTCATCTGTGAGTCTGAGATGGTGAAGATGTGGCAGTTTGCGATTCCCGAGCCTTTGCCGTCTCGTTCGATCTCGAGTTGCACGCCATCCTGTGTGTTTACGAGCCGTTGGCCGTTGCCGTGCAGGGCTGTGTCAGCCATGGACCGCAGGTCAATCCAGAGACCAAACTTGTTGCCTGTGAGATATTTGGTCAGGTTCATGTTTGGCATCCCACGAGCGTGTGTGTTAAAGTATCGGTTTATTTCACTCCACATGTCAGTACCACTGATGCCATCGTTGTAGACTCTGTTTGGGACACCGTTGACTGTGACCTTCACTTTGGTGATGTCGGGATTGAAATAGTGCTCAGAGTCCCTGGCACCTGCTGTATAGGGATTGATGAACAGCAAGAGGATGCCCTTGAGAGACCGGCGCTGTGGGTTAACCCGAAGATTCAGCCGAGTGTCAACGCCTTTTGTGAAGGGATGCACCCGATCTCGCATTACGAGGTCATAGGCGAACTTCTTGCCATTAGTGTAAGTACTTGTTGCCTCGTCGGCCAGACTCTTACTTCTGATCGTCTCATACTCCAGCTGGAGGTTTTCCAACTTGTAAAGAAGCTTACTTGTGTCTGAGCCTCGGACAACTTGGGATGCGGGGGGGGGGGGGGGGGGGGAGGGTTAGTTCGAAGACCAGATCATTGAATAGTGCTTGAGGATATATGATTCCGTGATCAGTTAAGATTTGGTGATCCAGTTTGATGCGGTACTTATTCTTGTATATTGTCTCCAGCTTGTTCTCTGCATGCACGCCGGATGTCTTCTTGTCACCAGCACCAGTGCGAATCTTGCACAAATTCACACTCTGAATGCCCTCCATAATCATGTTGTCCCGCTCATCGGTTGATTTGAATAGGTCTTCGAAGATTTTGTAGATGTTGTACCCAACCGTGTCCTGGACGGTGGTTGCGGCAAACTTTACAACGAACCTGTCCACCAGGGCCCGAGAAACATTTTGCACGAGATAGTTGTTTGCATGGCCGCCGGCTAAGTTAATGTTGAACACCAGTGCAAGTTAACCAGAGACGATGACATCGTGCTCGCCCAGCTTTGGTACCGAGACGTACAGTGTCTCGCCGGGATTGGCCTCAGAGGGGTTGAATGTGATGCGCTTGACGGTTCGCTCTGCCTTCATGGCGCCCAGTGTCTTTTCACTGTGAGATGGAAGTAGATTCGTTTGCACAGCCATGGTATATATTTGTATTTTTAAAATTTATTTTTATATATCATCATGGCAGAAGGCGGATATGATATACCTGAGACAACTGACACAGACCCTCTCTTCCCAGACAAAGGGGATGACGGTGACAACCCATGGGATGAATTTCAAGTGACAGAAGATGAATACCATGAGTTGTTCCCCAAAGACACCGACACCACGCAACCCTTTGAACCAGGTGCTGCTTCCACACCATCTGGCGAACAAGTGCCTATGGCCACAAGAACAAGACTCCCCCATGAGAAACAAGGGCCACGTGGCACTGCAGAAACCTCTTTCATTGATGGGGCTACTCAAGGCCGGCGAATGAGAACAATGGATGAAATGGCCTTTTATGAGGTTAAGGAAGAGTTTCCCCGCGCAGACAGAAATCAACTTTATTTTCGGTACGTACCGAAACCAAAATCAGGTGGGGCCATCCTCGAGGTAAAATATCATACTAGAGACAAATGGTAACCTTTTTACACAAAAAGCCGTGGGGCTGTCGAAAAGACTCTCAACACTTCTCTTCCCAAAGAGATCAAAGCTGCTCTCGGAAAGTCTGTGACTGAAGAATTAAATGAAACAAATGCTGCATTTGAAGCAAATCAAAAAGAACTGGAAGCAAAACAAAAACAACAACAACAAATGAGACAAACGCTTGCTGATACACAAAAACTTCACCACGACATGGATGCCATCAGAAATAGAATCAAAGAGGCTGATGACCAGATTCAGGAACTGGAAGATGCACATGGACCACTGAATACGGAGGAAATACAAAGACTGAAAAATGAAAAGAGAAATCTTGAATCTGAGCATCAAGCCAAACGAAAACAACTGAACAATGCGCAAAAAGCTGCTCAACAAGCAGACAAACTACAAAAAGACATCGACAAACTCATGCTTGACAAAAGGGGCTTTGAAGGACGCTTAGAGGAACTTAGAGTAACAAAGGACGCTATAAAACCACTGGACGAACTGAAACAGCAAAAAGAAAAGCTTGAACGACAAATCGGGGAAGACAAGCGCGTCATAGAGGATGAGAACACTTCTCCCTCTGAAAGAGAAGCCGCGGAAGCGCGGGTTGCAGAACGTGAAGAAGAGCTGGCAAGGCTCAATACAGAAATTGAGATTCGGGAAAGGCAAAGGCCCTTGCTAGAGAGGGTTAGAGAAATCTTCAAGAAATACGGATGGACACTGCAAGCTGTTGTTCTGGCAGCTGGCATCACCATCAGCGCTGTGGTACTCGCCACCTTGAATGGCCTGGCAAAAGCCACCAAGGCTATTGGAAATGGGCTTAAAGAGCTTGGCAAAAAGGCAGCTTCCGCCTTGCCTGGCCTCATTGGCTCAATTGTGAGCTTCATCTTCAAAGCGGCTGGGTCGGTCATCTCCTTTCTGGGTGAACACGCTTGGCTGCTCATCCTTGCCGTGGTGGCCTTCCTGGTTGAAAGGATCACCAAGCGTGCGAGGTCTTGAGATTTGCGCTTATCTAAACCAAACGATAGCACCTGCCAAAGCAAGCGCACCCACACCTATGAGTGCCTTGTTTACGTGATGAGGGTCGGGTTGTGCTGGCGCGTTTGTGGTTGGGGCTGGCGCGCTTGTGGTTGGCGTGGGTGAGGCTGGCGCGCTTGTGGTTGAGGTGGCTGAGACTGGCGAGCCCTGTGCCTGTGTAGCCTCTTTATGTATTGGGTTTGATGGATGGCTGTTTGGTGGATTAATCTTTATTGGTCCACCGTCCATGTGGCGAAGTGAGGCTTTTTTTGTCCCCACATTAACATCATTGTTCACTCCCAGCTTCATCCCTTGCGTTGCCTGCTTCAACTTGTTATTGTACCCAACCACGCTCTCTGTGCTGATAACCATGCGTGACGGCATTAGCCAACATCCGGGAGCTACAGCAAAGTCCAAACGCACCTTCGCCTCTTGGATGGCTAGCTGAAAACGCTGTACGCTTTTTGAAATGTCTGGCGTCCTGATTGCGTCTTCCATGAGGACTAGAAAATCACTCTGCGTCTCCTTTGCCCGCCCGCCAGCTCCAAGAATGCTGCTTCGCGTGTTCACCTGAGCGCCCAGAACACAATAGACAAAGACCTCGATTGACTGATTCATTCGCGATAGGCCCGCTTGTGTTAACCCCTGTGAGAGGTTTGGGACAAAGTGCTCGAACCGGTTGGCCGAGTGGCCATTGAGAATGTAAGTAATTCCGTTAGCCTTGTAATTCGGATGATTTCTGTCTGTTATACGCTCATCCTCGAACAAAGCTAGATCGGGATCGGGGTAGGTGTAATCGACAGGACTAGGCTCTTTATATGCGATCCAAATGTAAACACTGCCAAGGCCATGATTTTTACCGAATGTGAAACGGAAGTCAGTGCTTGGGGCGACACCGAACTCCGCACAGATCCTGTTGTAAGAAGGGGGTGTCGTATTTGTTTTCTTGCTGATTGAATGTCGGGTCACCGGGCAGAGCGGAGAAACTCTGTATCCCGCCCAACTCATAAAGGATTCGTCTTGTTGTGAAATAGACGCGGAAGAGATAAAACGACCTGAGCTGTGGGGTGAGGTCTAGGGAGGAGGAGAACAGAATATCACGAGAGATCCCAGAGCCTGTTGTCGCGCACCACAAAGCAAAGTTTAGCTGCTGTGGCCAGAAAGACATGCTTGGCCCGCCAAGCCACTTCCTTGCGTACTTAGATTTAGTGAATTTAATCTGTGAGACCTTGAAAATCTCCCTGAACTTGGTTGCGAAGAACTCTGATGGCGTTACGTAGATCTTGTACTCGTTGTCCAAGACATCGCCAACTGACATTTGTTTGCTTATTGTTTTTGAAAACTCAACGGCCGGGATTAGTTTTGTGATTGGACCCCTATTCAATGATAACTGATAGGGGAAGCCTCCGTCTTGGTGTAGGCCCAAGGCGTCTTTCATGGCTTGAGTCCAATTCTTTGGCTCTATCTCTGAAACGAGCGCCCATGAGCCTGGGCCCTCTATGAAAAGCACTTCTCCTGTGGCCTTGTGCTTTTCATCAAAATCAACTTCTATTCTAAACTTTGACATATCCGCATTTGGGAAACGCGTTTTGAAGTCTGATATCGCCTTGGCCTTGGCAGCAGCAGAGAGCCTGGCAGCCTTCGGCGAACTCATCCAAGCCATTTCAGGATCTACTGTGGGCTGTTTTGTGGTGATATACCTTGACTGAAGAGTATTTGGAGGAGAATAAAACGGGGGCGGGTTGGGGTTAAAGCCACCTTGCCTGCCAAACATGATTGTATATATATTTATATTTATATATTTTTTAAAAAGTAATTATATACCACAATGGTTTTGCTTACAATCGTCGCGCTTTCGAATCCTCACACGATCTACTTCGATCACCCGCTTCCGAAACCGAATTACATCCGGCTTATCCCTTGCTCGATTTACAACTCGTGGAATACTTTGAAAGAAGAAGCAGTTATTACAACAACGACAGAACCTGCCTCTGGTTCATCACATAGCGCGACCTTACTTCAAGGTCATTACACTATTGATACATTAGCGTACGAATTTGAAAACCTAAACAAGGCTAACAGACATTTAAGTCTATCAGCTGATACAAACACACCACTCGGAGCCATGATCATTCAGAATAACAGTAATGTGAGGTTTAGTAACAATCTGGCAGAATTGCTTGGCATAAGACCTATATTGTTTCTAATAACTTTCGTCAAGCGTTTAACAGCCCCAAGCACTTACTTTATTCACTGTGATCTGGTTGATAAAGAACAGAACTTACTCAATGGTAAGCCTTCAACAGTTTTGGCTCGGTTTGATGTTCGTGGAAAATCGTTTGAGAAGGTTTTTTATGAATCAACACAACAGAACGTCTTGCGTGACGTCTCGTCTGGTGATTATGTAAACAGCATATCACTTTCAGTGAGGGATGAGAACAATGACCTCTTCGACTTCAATGACATGCCTTTGGAATTTGAAGTTGAGATAAATTAAAAATATAAAAAAAATCTTATATATATACTCACATCTGCCATGAGTTCTGCGAACGTGCTGCCATCGGCCCCGGAATACAGTGATACCCAACCACTTTACCCTATGCGTGAGATCACTCAAATCAATGCAGAAGACTTCCGGCTCAAAAAGATCTCTGACTTGCTGAAGGAGTTGTCTGACGAAGCCGTGCACTACAGGCAAGTCGCAAAGAAATACAAACGGACCCAATCAATAGTTCATTACTCGGCGGTTGGACTTGGGTCGCTTTCTGTTGGGCTGTCATCAGAGGCCCTAGCCACTGCCTTGACCGGGTTAGGCATTGTTATAAGTCCCGCACTTGCCGGCGTTGCCACGCTTTGCGGGCTGTCCTCAGTTGGCTTTGCAACTGCAAACAAATGGCTAGAGCGGAAAGTGACTAAACACGAGAATATCTACACACTGGCCCAGGCTAAACGCAACTCTGTCAATGAGCTGGTCTCAAAGGCTCTGGAAGACAATAGGATCAGTGATACAGAATTCACCATAATTACTCGTGAGGTGGAAAAATATCACGAACTCAAGGCTGCAATCAGGGATGGTGTGAAGGCATCAAAAGACGTTGCCACTCAAACACAATCGCCAGACCTCGAGAAACTCAAAAACGAACTTCGCAAGGAAGTCAAACAAGAGTTTCAAAAAAAGATAAATCTTCTCACCGCAGCATCCAAGTCCGATTTGAGAGATTAAATTCTGGATTTAACCTCTACATTTCGAAGGATAAATCATTTGCACACAATTGAATAGACAACACAGCTGTGTACTACCATGGAGAAGTTTGCTAAACAACTGGCTGATGTTCGACGCTTGGACACTAAAGGTGAATACAAAGCCAAACTCGATTTGCTGGATAAAGAACACAAATTTATCATCCTACGCTCACTCGACAACTACAACAAGGAAATACGACGTTCAAGCATGCCAGAACGCCTTCATTACATCAAGGAGTGTCTTTGTCACGTGGCACAATACCACCCCAACCTACCTTTCACCCTTTTGAATGAAAAGATAAAAGCTTGTCAAAACTGTGAAAGTAAATTAAACCTCAGGATGTTTTCATCTGAACTTTGCTGTGAGAACTGCGGGCTCCTAGAGCCTCTGGATGGTGTGACCTTTGATTATAACGAGCTCTATGGTGGTGATTACAAAATTACCAAAAAAGAAGGCCCACCAAACGCTACAACTTCAAAAACTATCTCAACAAACATCTGAAAATTTGTGAACCCTACGCTTGCTTGTCCTACGAAGAATTACAACATGCAAATGATTCCTTCAACTTCATCGAAGAACATCTACAGGATAGAATCTCTATGCCATTTGTAGCCTACAAAATCTTAGACGCGATAGTACTAAAAAGGCCACAACGTGCTATTGTCAATTACTTCTGGCTACAAATTCCACAAAACTCAATGTGGAAACACGAATAAAACTGGAAGATCGTGCTTGGAAAGATGGGTCACGTTGTGTGACATTACGTTACTTATCACGCGTGACCCATTGCGTGACATACCAAAAAAGGGACAAAAACCCTTGCAGGGGAGGGGTGCTCTCGTTTATATTGCCCTTGCAGTGGAGGGGTGCTCTCGTTTATATTGGTTCGGTTTCCCACGCGTGGGAATATTTATTGTCTCATCACCTTTTATGACAGCTACCATGATTGGCATTAAGATTAAAAATAACATCTACACAATGACACTAAGATAGTTTCCCGCGCGTGGAAATATTTATTGTCTCATCACCTTTTATGACAGCTACCATGATTGGCATTTAAATTAAAATAACATCTACACAATGGCACAAAGATAGTTTCCCACGCGTGGGAAATTGTTTTTACCTATTTCACTCACTTCAAGAAAATATTGAAAATGTTGAAAATATTAAACATTTTAAAGGGCGGTTGTCATTCCACATTTTACCTCTGGGAGCGAGGGCGAGAACTCAAGCATCACAGAAGGAATCATCAGTTAAACAAGCCAAAGAAACTGTTTCCTCACGATCGTAGATCGATCTATCGAACTGCAAATCCAGTGATTTTTTCACTTTCTTCTGCTTCTGTCACTCTTGCACTTTAGGTGGCATTTCTCGAAGCTACTGCGTCCACATCTGCAGTGTATTTGAACGAGATTGAAGCTCTGGCGCTATTTTATCGGTCAAAGTTGATAATAATGGCGGTCGAAGGAATATCGAAGCCTTCTGGCCGCGGGGGACTGAGACGGGCAAAGAAAGATATTGTATATGCGGCACGAAATGTCCCTTTTAAGCAACAAGGGCTGTCTGGGACAGCCTGCTCTGTTAAAAGCCTTCCAACAGGGCACTGTCATCACCGATGTTGTTTTCAAAGGTTTCAATAGGTCTAGTTTTGTTACGGTGTTTTTGTTTTGACAAATTTTCATGAAAACTTTTGACTGATTCGTGTATATTTTCTAAGAAATTTGGTTGTTTTGTTTCCCAAATTTCTGTTATGTCCAGCAGCTTCCATGCGAAGAAGGCTACTGCCTTATAATAGTTTTGGGGCCAATCTTCACTGAATATACTTCTGCCTATGTCTTTCAAAAATTCTAAATCGTTTAGTTTCTGATCCTCATCATATGTCATATAAAACCAATCGCCGCTACACAAGATATCTCCCGATGAAATTCCTCTCATAATTTTTTCAAACATTGATGTTGATTTTGTTGCGCCGAGGTTAAGTAATTTTGTTTGATCTGGAAATAGTTTTTGCTTGCAAGATAGAAGATAAATACCACATGCGAGTGCTGATGGTTTTTTTGTTTTGTGTACAACCCCTTTGTTTGGCAAGGAATTGTGTTCAAGGCTAAGGCTAAGCTGCTTCAAAGAACACATTCTGAAATAGGCGTCGACAACAAGCCTTTGTTAACTCTCTCCCCGCTGAGAGCAAGGCCGGTTTGTATTTGATCACAGTATTGTTTAAAAATTTTATTGTCTGTGATCTTTCTGGTGTAAGGACACTTGAACTCTAACAAGACTATTGTCTCGTCTTTGTGTGAGAAGTATCCGTCTGGACAGCAAGTGACCTTTCCCAAAAAGAGGGTGATCCTTTGTAAAGTTTTGAGAGCCCGTATATCCGTAAACTTTGACAGAATGTTTGTTCTCAAAGTATTCACGGACTAGAGGCTCAAATAATGTACTCCAAGCGCAGGCCACATTTTTGCTCATATCGATGGGCTTTACTTTTTTGCGAATTAGACTTGACTGACTCTCAAATGGCGAAGATCCTGTCAAGGCAGAGATCTCCGATGCACCGATTGTATTTTGTCTGGCTTTGACCCATTCTTCGCTCTTTTGAATCAGGCCAGTCTCACGTGATTTCAGGAAGTCCTTGAATGCTTGCACGTTCGCCATTGCCATGTGGGTGGGTATATACAGGGGTGGGATTTCTCCAATTGGTGATCTCGTACCGGATCAGCATATGCAAACAGAATAGTAGTATAGGGTGTTGGGGCGTTCGGGATCACCTGAAAAAAGCGAGATCACGCCCGAGGTAACTCGGACGTGATCTCGCTTTTTTCAGGTGATCCCGAACCCCCAACACCCTATACTACTCAGACAGGAAAGAGATTAATGTGACAATCTTTACATTGGGTGTTAACAAAACTGGAATTTAGCAAATCTTATTTCAAAAAAGAGGAAAACAAGTTATTAACCAAATAAACTCAAAATGATAATACGAAATAAAGCAGATTTTTCAATGAAGTTGTTTCTATGGTTATTTCAAAACAAAGAGGTGAAGATTACCAATAAAAAGCGAAGATCTTTTTTGCGTTTATTGAACACTTCAGGTAAAAGGTTTACGTCAAATTCGACGTAGCAAAATCACAAAACTTTGTGGAAAAAATGTTACATTCCTGATTTGTTATTATAAGTTTGACTGGTTGGGCACCAGTAACGTATTTCAATGCAATCTGATCTGATGTTATTGGATTTTTTCCAAATACTATGTTATTCCATTTTGTTATTATTAAAGATCATACACCCACTGTTAAGCGGACACCAGTTTGGGTCCCAAAATTTGCTTCCCATATTTACTGAAATTGAACCTGTTTTCAGCGGACCCCTCTATTAACTCTTTAGTTACTCTTTAGTTGAGGTTCTTAATAACATTTGGAGTGATACAAATGAACACCCCATAAGAGGATATAAGTATATATTTTGAATCCTCAATAAATTATCTGCAAAATGACGTTTATTATTAATGTTAATAAAGTTAATTATTAACAGGGCATCAATTGACAACAGGAAGAACTTCATTTTGGCTGATTTGCCTATTATTTCAATGCATATTACATATTCTTATACTGCAAACATAGTGTCCATTAATCCATCTGTGACATTTTAGGCTCTCTCTCAATGCTAATATATAACAAAGTAAAGAAAAAAGTACTTAAAAAGGCTAAATTATTAATTAATTCACAAATGCAAAAAATTACCAAATTTAATATTTGCCTTGATTATGCAGATAATGCCTTACTACATGAATTTTAGAGTCACACTCGTACACAAACGTAATGATTTTCGTCTTCATTACTGAAACCTGATTCCTCGGCGTCTGCTCCATCATTCTGTGGTAATTCTTCCTCTCTCATAATAGTGAAAGCATTCTATCACGATCATTTGGAAAGCCCAAGTACACACGGTTATCATCGATCGACTCATCTTCCGATTCTCAGCTATAAAAGTTACTCTCAGGATCTTCATTTTCAACTTAAATCCACTCCAAGGTTTCTTCACGTGTCAAATGTGAGGTCATTTAAATTTCACCGCGATCGAATGTCATAAACACGCGAATATTCCTAAAAACCTACGCGAAATCTTCCAAATTCTCGCTCAGCTCCCTCGCTTGAAGGTAATGGGATATGATCTATTTACAATTTGTCAATTAATTGTTACCCCCTCTAACCCAAAATTTTACCTTTGAAAATCACGTGTCCTAGGAACCGAAATATCGGTTTCTATCACATGGTCCAGAGGAGCTCTATTTGATCGTACAAGACGCTATTTTCTTCGAATCGTCGCCGTCTTGAAAGTTAAACAGATTGCATGACACAAAATATGTACCGCGGGCCAAATTACTTGGGGCTTGAAAGCTGCGAAGTCGGTGTACGCACTTCGTTCCTCGTTGTCGGCACTTCGTGCCTCGTTGCTTTCCGAAGATATTTGCGCCCTTGCCTGCGGGGGCCTGCGGTAACAGTTAAACTTTCAAGACGGTGACGATTCGAAGAAAATAGCGTCTTGTACGATCAAATAGAGCTCCTCTAGACCCTGTGTTTCTATCTTGTTATACAATGTAAACAAATGTGCATTTCTGGTATATAGAACGAAGAATATAGGCTATGTGTCGTTTTTATCTCGTTAATGCGCTTGGCATAAACGAGATGTACGATTCACAACGAAAAAAAGGGGCAAAAGTTGTTAACAAAGGTTCTTTGTTTAGTTTTGTTAACATTTGTCCGGGGAGGTTACTTATTTCTTTTTTATAGAAGCTACATTAGGGCACCGAGGATACGGTGGGTTAAACAGGTTAGGATTTCAAGAAGTGCGTCACATACCGCCACTAAAATTTTTGAGGGGCACCCCCGGACCTATTGTTAATTTCCCTGGGGTATTGAATTGTCATGAACTTGTTATGTCTTACGTTACGTTACCACAAAGGTATTACAGTTCTTAGAGCTATGACCTCACCACAAGGGTATTACAGTTCTTATTTACAGTGATTTGCGTGAGTTGCGCTTGGACATTTTTCGCGTACAGTTCTTATTTACAGTGATTTGGGTGAGTTGCGCTTTGACATTTTCCGCGCTCGACGAAGCTAAGAAATTTCACCCTGTATCTTTGTTTGCTTTTTGAGGTTTATAGCTGACATTTTCCGCGCTCGACGAAGCTAAGAAATTTCACCTTGTATGTTTGTCCACTTTCTGAGGTTTATACGCGGGTTTATAGCAGAGTTGTTTTACAAATGTTTTAAAGCTATGACCTCATCGCCTGACAGATTGTTTCTTATCTTGGATTTATTGTTTTTGTGGTTTTAAGAGCCGTTGTCAGTAACTATCGAGAATCCGGCGACAACAGAAAATAATCGAATTTTTTTTTATTTGCTCGAAAAGACCATTATAGTAAACTATTTTCAAAAATGATATTCAAAAGTTCCAGCGAATTTTTATTTTGGCTAAAATTAGGAAAGTTCGAAATCGGCCTAAGAGTGCCCGAAAGCGTTATAAAAATTATGCAAATTAGTACATTTTCAAAACGCTCGTAAAAGAAAACAAAAACGTTTCTTGCATTCATATTTTCACAACTTGTTATACATCCCTTGGACTTGCTTTTCAACTATATTTCATGTCGGTCTAAACTTTTTTTTCTAATATTCACCCGCGTAAAAAATACAATATTTACTATTCCGTTAATACACTGAATTTTACCATATTTCAGAAGACCATAACATCGGGGTTATACGAATATCCAGGTAGAAAAAGGACTCGTTTAAACAGGCATTTCTTCTTGTTTATCACATAAAAATATTTAGTTTGGCCCGTTAAAAACGAGCGCGCTAGATTAAAATATATGGAGTACATTTTCACAGATTTCGCCATTTTTTTTTTTGCACCCCTACTGCAAGTCACGCATTCTATTTATACAAAAGCAACAGTAAAGTCAGGTAAAAAACAACGTATCTGGTCTCTACTATTACTTTTAAACATTTTACATAGTTATATTTTAGCTAAAGCGGTTCCCTATTTTAGTAACTTTGTTTTACGTGATTTTTTTGTGTTTATTTTATATTTTGCGCGAGTTCTAAATAAAGGAACAATGGGCGATGAAAGATCCCTTCTTCTATTTTCATTACATGAAATTTACCTCGCGTCGATTATATTGTGCTTTTACATTCCAAAATACTTTACTACCTTTATAGAGCAGAAAAAGTATAACTGTTGCTGTAAATACGCGAGTTTTAAAGAAAACTGCTATAAATATCCACAGTCACGTACAATCACCGCACGAATGTCGTACAGATGTTATCAGGTCGACTACAGCTTGTAAACGAAATGAGTGCTCGCGGTGTTTTTAGTTGCTTTAAAGAACTTTACCACTTTACCACTATCTTTGTAGACTATCTCTTAAAATACATTTGCTTATCAAGCTTAGCTCCAATATATGTTTGTTAAGAATGTTAAAAAAAGAAATTGTACAACAGCCAGGCGTCAGGCGCCGGGCTCATTCAATTAGAACACTTCAGAATAAACTGCATAGCCCGACTGAGAAATCACTGAGTTATTCCCTTGTACTTACTTGATGGTGGTCCATATGTTTGCAGACGATTATATCTGAAGACAACACATCCATAAGTCAAAGCAATACTGAGCTGAAATTTCGTGTGAACCTCTATTAAAATCAGTTTCTACACTGTCGCGGGGTTGCTTGTTACATGTTTGTTACGTGACAAATGAAATGCGATATACTAGCGCCAGTAAAAGACCAGGAAGAGACTATTTCAATATTTGTGGATGTAATGACAGTTTTACGATTTTTTAACGCAAAAAAATCTTTTTGATTTTACTGGATGGACTAAAACGAAAATCACGGTATTTTCCGTAGTGTTTATTTGTAGCTTATGAATTCGAAGTCATAAAATAATCATCTCTGCGCGAATTTTTTATGCACGAGCCGAGTCCGTGATGCTTTTAGGTCTTTTATCGAAAGAGGCAGCAAATAAAATAAAGCCTTGTCAGTCCAACCGAAATGCCTTATGAAAAGTTAACAAACCATAGCAGTTTCGAAACTTCAATAGGGTGTTTCTCAATACCTTCTTCATTTTGCCTGGAGGGCTTGAATGTAACTCACCATGGAAGAGAACTTGATCCCGAAATCGTTGTCAAGGAAATGAGACGAGTTAAGCTCTGACGGCAAACGTCTCTTCAGCCCATCAGAAGTTTGACAGTGCAAGAAATTACTTCGTTTTTCTGTAGGCTTGCGGCAAAATTAGAGTTCGCCAACAGTTAGTCGCAACCGAAAGGGATATTAGCGCGGCGGAGGAAGAGCTACATTTCCACAATGCAAGAGAAGAGATTCTCACTGAGATTAACCTAGAGCATCCCACTGTGTTCGATCAATACAATATCTGCGCATTGGTCAGTGACAACTCCTTGAAAAACTTAAAGATGGGTTTGCTGCAAATGCTTTGCGAGAAGTTTCAATTGCAGGGCTCTATTATAGACCGAATAAGGAGTGGAAAGCCTCGTATGCAGATGCTTTCGCTGATCTTGTCGATGGCTGTTCATGCGGGCGCTCTGGATCTTATTGGGCAAATTTAGCAAAGAGCAAGCGAGGTATCGACAATGGTGCGCGCACAAGGTTGATAAAGTCGTTCATTTCCCGAACGCAACCTAAAAATGTCAAAATGCCGTCGCGACCTTGTCGATTGGACGTCAGCGCGCACACTGGAGAATGAAATAATTAATCCGTGTCCTGATTATTCCGCGCGATGTCGTGTTATCACTTCACGTCGCATCAGTCTTACTTTAATAGTAACTTTAAGGCTTTATTGATATGTAAGTAAATCCTTGCTCAGTCGCGTGATTTTTGCTCGTTCACCTGATAATCTCGCAGAGGTCTTTTCGCGTGTGAATTAATTTTTCGTGCCGCGATGAGAAAACAGGAAGCGAAGGTGGAGAAAGGAAAAAAAGGGAGCGCGCGGGGAACTCTCATCCGGAGAGAATTGAGAATGTGGGCGTGGCCTTCTGTCTCTTCTCATCGTTTCCTGCGTGCTCCCTTTTTATTCATTCTTTATTTGTTTTCGGATTTTCTTATAATACTAATAAGAGTCTCTGTAAAGGAGAGAGAGACTACATTAGTTATTTAATTAATCGAGCGAGCAAAACACGCGGGCACGCGTGACAGTTGCCAACCTATCACGTAAGCTTGCGTGTTTCACTCTCTCGTCTGTTCCTGAGAGAAAAGGGACCTGCACTTTGTTCTACCGTGTTTTAAACAATCATCAATGCATTTGCGAAAGGATGTTTTTTTTTCGAAATACTTATCCAGCGAGTTATGAACCTTTGACGTGATTTTAGACTGCCATGTTCCACGTAAAAATGAAACAACATTGTTAAAGCCGTGTGATTTGTGTACACGTTTATCTGATATTATTTATATGATTGTTTGAAATTAAGGATAAAGTTGGCCTGTGAAAAAAATAATATTGGAGATTCTGTTTATAAATATGTATGTTTATATTTTATACCATGGCCGTCTTGACACGGTTTCATCGTACATGGGTTACATATAAATCTGATTCTGACATTCTATCATTTCATGGACTTAAAACTTAATTTTGGTGGCCAGGAGTTTTATTTCATACTTTTTTTTTTCATATTTTTATAGAAAACCTACATTAGATGCGCAAATATTGACGTAGTGGTTTCCCGCGGTATTTTTTCCGCTTGCTCAGTGATGTAAAGCATTTCAACTGTCACGCAACATAACATTTACATTGTGTTGCTTAGTTCGGATCAAACGAAATGTTGAGGTCAGGTTTGATTTGCAAATGATCTGATGTTCGTACAATTTGCTTCAAACATCTGGACTGCAAACAAGTAAGAACGTTTACCTAATCTAGAAAAGGGAATAATTTGTTTTAGTCGGACTGTTAAGACTGTTAAGTTATTTTATTGAGTCCCAGCTGGCTGTCAGTACGAATGCCCACTGCATTGTTTATTCACCAATCTCAAAGCAAAGCTTCATTGGCAAGTGTATTTTAACAGGTGGACTGCAAAACCATGCTATTTAATTCCAGTGAAAGATGGTAACGTCCTATCAAACCGGGCGATAAAAGCAACTTACAATACACGGTTTATTTGCAAGGGATTTGATTTGATTTTAGTACGCAATTTCTCTTTCCTGCGGCAACTTTCTAATATTTATGTAACCTATCATTTTTAAATTGAACTCGCATATTTTTAGCAACATTCATACCTTATTTGCTATAACGTAGTGAGAGTAGGATAGCTTTTTAAAGTAGAATATAGGCGACAGGACAATTTCAAGTTATCAAAACAATAAATCGTCGACAGCTAGAAGAAGGGATCTTTCATCACACCTTGTTCATGCAAGTGCCGGTTTATTTAGAACTGACATAAAACAAACTCCAGGAAACGTAACGTGTAGAAGAATCGTTCGGTCTTTAGTCAAATTTTATCTATTTGAATGAATAAAAGAAGTAGAAGAGACCAAGAATGTCAAGTTTGCGCAAAAATATTGTGTGACTTGCAACATCTTGAAATAGAAGTACAACAAAGAAAATGGCGAAATCTTCCAAAAGTGCACGCCATATATTTTCGTCTGGCGCGCTTGATTTTCACGGGCCAAACTAAATATTTTTATATGATAAACAAGAACAATTGTCCGTTCAAAGGTATCCTTTTATTACCTGGATATTCGTATAACCCCGATGTTATGGTCTTCTGAAATATGGTAAAATTCAGTGTATTAACGGAATAGCAAATATTGTATTTTTTACTGGGGTGAATATAAAGGAAAGAAAGTTTCCACCGACATAAAATATAATTGCAAAGCAAGTCCAAGGGATGTATAACAAGTTGTGAAAATATGAATGCAAGAAACGTTTTTGTTTTCTTTTACGAGCGTTTTGAAAATGTACTAATTTGCATAATTTTTTATAATGCTTTTGGGCACTCTTAGGCCGATTTCGAACTTTCCTATTTTTAGCCAAAATAAAAATTCGCTGGAACTTTTGAATATCATTTTTGAAAATAGTTTACTATAAGGGTCTTTTCGGGCAAATAAAAAAAAAAAATTCGATTTTTTTCTGTTGTCGCCGGATTCTCGATAGTTACTGACAACGGCTCTTAAGCACTTAAATAGAAAATTGATAGAAAATTCTAGAAATTGGCAGGAATGTTCTGCGATACCTTGTCTACTCGGGAAGATTAACCGCGAGGAGCGATTTTTGAAGTCGCTTAGCGAGTGACAAGTGGAAATGTCGTGAAAAGAAAAATTGTCAAGAATGTTCTGCGATAGGTTATGTACCCGGGATGACTAGCGAGTGACAACCGGAAATGTTCGTGAAAAGAAAAATTGTGAGGAATGTTCTGCGATACGTTGATGACTAACCATGAAGAGCAAAAGAGTTGGTTTTCCAATTTGCTTAAAGTTAAGCGAGTCAGCTTAATTGAGTTAAACTCTAGTTAAATTTAAGCCACCAAACCAGGTAGCTTAAGCGAGTCGGCAATTTAATTTTAGACAATAAGAAGCAACTTGTGGTCATTTATCTGACAAGGCTGTCAAATCGGAAATAAAACACGCGTTCTATTTTCATGCGTTACTCGTGAAGGGGCCTAATTTGATTGTATTATACAATGGATTTGCTTTCCTGCAAAATTAACGTTAATGTCCCTTTTCAGAAGTCATTGGAATACTGAATCATTCCTATTACGGTTTGATTATTAAAGAGAAATTTCAATTTTGAATGGTTATTAAATGTTGAGGTGTCATGATTATGCAATAGTATGCAAGAGAGGTGAGATTTTGCGTATTCAGCTAACTAAAAATGTTCCCGTTTGATTGTGCAAGAGTATGGATTTGGCTTTTGTTCTATTTTGGAACACTGAATCATTGCCATTACGGTTTGATTATGCAATAGTATGCAAAAGACGTAATAATTTTGCTGATTTAGTTAACAAAAGTTTATCAAGCAAGCATTATAAGCGATTTCAGCGTGTTGATTTTTTTTTTAAAGGAAAAATATTGGCACTATATGGGAGCTAATTGACAAAACAAACAAAAAGACAATGTATTATTTTAGTGGCAAGCAAGACAGAGAAAACGTTCTCCGCTTATAAAAAGAAGGGGAATATCAATCAGTCGGTGTGTTTTTCCCATCACATTCAAATCATGAAGCGGACAAGACAGATACCTTAGAGTACTCAACGTAGCTTTATCGCATTGAAATCCTGACGCAAGAGAGTTGCCTTAGAGTGCTCAACGTAGCTCAATTAGCAAAGAATATAGCAGACTTAAAGCAAGAAAATATATATTGAAATCTGTTATTTCGTAAAACAAAATTATCAATTGTTTATAATGGTTGCTTTTGATGCTTCAGGCGGTACACACCTACCCTTAATTGTCGGGAGTACTCCCCCCCCCCCCCCCTTCCCCCAGAATATGTATCAACAATTCACTTCCAAAAAACACGCTTTTTCCAATTCTATATTACCTTAGGTTATTGCATATACACTGCCTTCCTAAATTTTAGACTTGCCACAAGTGTACTGCGAAGTGTAACAATAGAATCCGAGCCCACAACGAACTCTACCGATTTTGACCCGATATTCCCCGATCTTAACTCCTTTTTTGTTTTGGAACCTCGTCGGTTGTTCGACGTTTGTCGAGGATAGCTTCGCAACCTCGTCGGTTGTTCAACGTTTGTCGAGGATAGCTTCGAATAGCCCGAATCGAATGTTCCCTCAGAAGACTATCAGATTTCTAACAAATATGGCCGGCCGTGAACTCCACGCTTTCATTTTGTAGACGTTCATTTTGCATAACAAGGAATGAAAGCACCCCTTTTAAGACTTCGAAATGGAAAAAGAAAGTCCTTTAGAAGATTTTTTGCCTTTGTAGTGGTGGTTTGAGAGCTGAAAGCGATGAAATTTGTCACAAGTGAGGACATGTCTTCTTTCAGAATTTATACTCGAAGCGGCAGACTTTACTAAGAATTTTCAAGCATTCCTGGAAAACTACGGTAAAGAAAGTCACATTTTTTAATGTCCATTTACTTTGTAAGAAACATTTCATAGACTGTTTCTTTGTCTTATTAGTAGCTTGAAATCACGGGGGGGGGGGGGGGGGGGGGGGGGGGGTTCATGATGCGTCACGCAATATTTATTTTTAAAATGTTTCACCAATTTATAGCACTCGTCACCGCGGTTTTGAAAATTATAAAAACAAAATCTTCTGAATGCGATTACATATATTTTTTTTCTCATTACCTGTAAATTTAGGGCTTCCAAAACTTTATTGCAAATCCGGGCAGGAGAGGGGGGTCTCTCGGCTTGGAAATCCAGGGGACAAGGGGGGGTGGGGGGGGGGGGGGACCTACGATAATCTAAGTAATAACAGGCGCAGTAAGCTACATGCAGTCATAGACTGCCTATTTTTTATTAACCTCACTTCTAACGCATTAACGAGATGGCTTGAAGAGCCCTTTGATTGTCATCAGTCTCGCGGCATGTTTTTAGAACGAGGAATATACATGTTATTTTTTTTTTAAGCGCAGCATGCTTTTGAATGAATTAGTTTGCGTACCGCGTAGCCGGCAACATACCCGGTCTGGGTGCCAGAGGTCACTAAGATTTTTTTTTTTCTAGTGAAAAACCGGCGATTTTGAGCGGCGAAGCCGCGACAATGAGGTGCAAGCTTCTTCTAACGTTTATGCGGTTAATTTCACTCATGATATTCAGAGAACGGACCTCTGGATCCAGGGTGCCGACAACACAGAAGTTATTCGAAATGGAACTAAAGATATTTGTTCTAAAGGGAACGTTATGCATGTTAAAAAGTTTATAGAACGTGGAGTATAGGCTATGTGTCATTTTTGTCATCAGTCTTGCGGCAGGTTTTTAGAACGAGGAATATACATGTTATTTTTATTTTTAGCGCGGCATGCTTTTGAATAAATTAGTTTCTGCGTTTCGCACTTACCGCGTAGCGGCAACACAGAAGTTATTCGAAATAAAAGGGTATTCTGCAGTTAAGCCAGAAATTCTATGAATGAAGAAACGCATAAAAAGAAAAAAACAAGCTTTCATAAACAAAAAATGTATTCACATGAGCACTTGTTTGCCTGGAAAAGCAAAACGCCTCCAACTTTCGGCTCGAGTAAAGTTCATCGCAAGCATTATTCCGTTGGAAGCGTGAATAATTTGCACGCGGCTAATACAAAACACACCGTGTCACTGATAGTAAACAAGCCAAACAATGTCGGCCTAGCAGTAAAAAAACTATGCAAAAGAACTTAGCAAGATAGTGTTTAGGTCTAAGAAAAACTTTTCCAGTTTCAGTGTGTATCAGTATCGGTAGCGTTGTTGCGACCTGTAAAATGTGACGTCTGCTTTGTATCAGCCAATTTTTACGGCTATTTTGTACCGAAATTGTGTATGTTTGTTAACATTTCAAGAATGTTATTAGAAATATGCGGAATAACTTAATGTTAGGATGTAAATCCTCAATCAAACAATTACATGAAGAGTAAATTTACCGTTTGAAAATCGAGCATACAAGCGCCAAAAATCGCCAAATCCGCCAGCATAATTTTAGCTGATTCACTGATTTGACGAAACTTCGCCAAAATCGCCAAATCCGCCAAATCCGGCATCATAGCAGGGTGACATCTATTAAAATCATTTGCATAATCTTGGCTCATTTGAAGAATTTGACGAAATTTCGCCAAAATCGTCACATCCGCCAAAATCGCCAGATCGTTTGCATAATTTTAGCCGTTTTTACGGTTTGACGAATTTGACGAAATTTCGCCAAAATCGTCATTTTCGTAGTTGCCTGCATTTCTGGACATCAGTGATAAATTTGAACAAGTACTTGTACATGTATTGTACATGTATTGTACAAAATAGAAGCTAGAAGGTAAAATACAAGAAATTGTAAAGTACTAAAATTAAACCCCAAATGCGATGGGGGTACTCTTAACTTGTTTTGGAGGTGGTACAAACCAGTCCCGTAAAATAAAATAAAAATGCATGTAAGAAACTGTGGATTAAAATGCAAGCTGAAATTTGGCAAATTAACCTCACAATATATAATAACCTTTTCAGCCTGACAAATGATCCAGGTTCTCATTTGCAAAAAAATAGTAAAATTTCCTGGTTATTTAGTTAAAGGCTGGTTCTCAATTAATCGTCCCGGTCGTCCCGGTCGTCCGAGTCGTTTTAAAAAGTGCACGGACGATCGGGACGATTATATGAGAACACTTCTGAGTTGACCCGGGACGATCGCAAACGACCCGGACGACTGGGGCGATCGCGGTCGCTTGGATAGAACTGTGTTCTATACGGACGACTGGGGCGATCGTGAAAAATCGGGGACGATCATATGAGAACTACTCTCAGGCAACCCGGACGACTGAGGCGATCGAAGCGACCCAAATCTACCCCAGAATGCCGTATTATTGCCCAAAACATGTTGTCGGACCCAGTTTACGACCGCACAATTGACGTTCGAGACGACCGAGACGATCATATGAGAACCCAAATCGCTTGAGTCGTCCCAATCGTCTGAGTCGTTTGCAAAAAACTTTTGAAACGACTCGGACGACCGGAGCGACCGGAACGATTATATGAGAACCAGCCTGAGGAATAAGAAATACAGAATTTGGTAAACAGTGTAATGGATCCCCTGTAACGGTTCCCCAGTAGCACTATAACCCATAATATCGGTAGCACATGATGTCTTCAGAAGATGGCTGTATATTATTTATATATATATTTAGTAGCCACATTTATTTGCGGTCTGTCCCCTTTGAATTGGGACACATTTTTGGTGACAATCAGTTGCTGTGGTAACGTGTTGTGACAAGGTAGAATAAAATTGCTTGATTTCACCCTTTTTAGGTAAGCCTAAGACCACGCCCAACAACCCTTCAACCCCCCCCCCCCCCCCCCCCCCCCCCCCCCCCCCCTGTACCACGGTTGTGATACAGGTTTTCGTGTAGGTTCCTAAGTTAAGATTTCTGGGAGCAGGGAAGGCGAAAAAGAAGCCTGCAAACGAGTGAAAATGTATTTTTGCTCGCATTGCAATTTTCCTTTGCGCTGCTATTTCGCGGCTGTCACACTAGCTAAGCGCTTTAAACAGGCTATTGGCTTCTAAACAAGTGCGTAATTAGTGATCAGCTTTTGGCGGCGACAGTGATTGTAGGACGCCAACATTTGTAGCAATGCAATAAATTTTAACAAGTACTTGTCTATCGTAAGAAAAAGAGACGTTCTCGCAAGACGAAGGATAATTATAATGCTGTTAATTCTTATCTCTTAGTCATTTTTTTTCGCGAGGGAAGGCGTGAATACATTGCTAAGAATTAACTAAAGTGAAAGGCCTCTACTTTAACCCTATTCGGCCTGGGCTTTTTTTGAGTTCCTGAGCCTGGGGGGGAGGGGGGGGCACATTGTGACCCCCCCCCCCCTTCGTAACTTCAAGAACATTAAGGCTATGACAATGAAACCTAGAGGGTACATAGTACGTCCAAAACTGTCTCCTTTGCGGTCAGCACAATGGAACGATGACGTCATATGACGTAGTTATTAGGTAATTAGTTATACGGCCGCCATCTTGGATCCGCCATCTTGGATTTCTGAATTTTTTTAAAACTTCTTAAAAACCGTCAAAATTGACGCAAAATTAATCAAAACCAATAAATAAACGCTAACTGACGTAAAAATACAAAAGTTTTACCAATAAACATTGTTTTTCTTCATTCAAAGGTATAAATATGCAAATTTCCAAAAACATGGCTGTCAAAATCTAGTTGCCATGGAAACGTCAAGTTGCCAGATCAATTTTAGGAAAAGTCACAAAGTTTGATGGCGTTTGAATACATATTAAAGAAGTTATGAATGTTGAAAGTTAGCGCGGGCACTTTGTGCCCCCCCCCCCCCCCCCCCCCCGTTTATTTTTTTGACACGAAACATTACAGATAATTCAATCAAGCGTTAAGTAACTTACCAAAACCCCTAACACGACGGTATTAGTGGGAATATAGGTTTTTCACAGTTGACGGCACAGAGGTAGCATTTTGACAGCTTGTGACGAATAAGTTTTAATCAATCCGATCTTTGACGATAAAGCCTGTCCACGTAGGATCAAAGTTAACGGCTGACGTTTAATTGAAAATGACCTACATTTGTCGGTTGAAAAGCGAACATTATTTTTACGCTAAACGCTTCGTCCAAGACGATAAATGTTCTCAAAATGCGTTACCGGCGCATTTTCCCTCGTTTGTCTGGAAGAAAGCACACGGAGTATCGATCGCAAAAAAATATTCACCTTACTCTCTACTCTCTAAATGCTGTGTTGAAGGATTGATGATATCTTTGGGGCCAAAACCACATCGATAAGGGAAGAAAAGGATAATTTTTCACTTAAAATTAACCGTATTCACACCGCCCCCACCCTGCGTATCTTCTAGAATATTAAAGCTATGGCTATAAATAATGGATGGTTTTACACTTACTCCAGACCAACATAACGAAAACATGAAGCGCATGAATTTTCAAAATAAGTTACCAGTTAGGTAGTTTCGCTAACGGACTAGATGAATCACAGTTCAGCAAAGCGATAGTCCAATAAAACAGTTACAAGAAAACCAAAACTAAAGCAACCTACATGCATTAAGCGAACGCGGTTTAAATTTTTTTCAAGCAAACTTCATATTCTTTCTCTTTGAACACAAGGAACACAATGGGAAGATTCTCAGTTACTAATCCATCAATGTTTTACTGTTCACCCACATGCTTTAATCCAGTAAACTACTTACAGTATTAATAAATACACCCACCTAATGAGGATGTCAGTGTATTCTTAATACGCTCGCTAAGTATACTTACGATACAACTTGTCGCATATTCATAAACTTACAGATATTTCAGATTGTGAAGTCTAGAAAATACTAGTTCCGGTAGAGAAGCAATGTTGTTTCGGGCAAGACGCCTAGATATATCAAAAGTGCGTAATTAGTGATTAGCTTTTAGCGGTGACAGTGATAGTAGGATACCAACTTTTTTAACAATGCAATAAATTTGATCAAATACTTGTACAAAATGGAAGCTACAAGGCAAAATACAAGAAATTGTAAAGTACTAAAACTAAACCCCAAATGCGATGGGGTACTCAACTTTTTTTGGAGGTGGTACAAACAAGTCCCGTAAAATACAAAAAAATGCATATAAGAAACTGTGGATTATAAAATGCAAGCTGAAGTTTGGCAAATTAACCTCACAATATATAATAACCTTTTCAGCCTGACAAATGATGCAGGTTCTCGTTTGCAAAAAAAATAGTAAAACTTAGAAACTGACAAAGACCAAAATGTGCTTTGGAATCCCATAATAATCTGATTGCCTCTGATACCTACATATAACTACCCCCGGGAAGTGGTGTGTGTGTGGCGGGGGAGAGGGGGGGGGGGGGGGGGGGGGGGGTCTACAAGTATTGGGACAATACAAAGAAACATATGTGAAATATGTTTGTTTGGGTTTATAGCTAAAATGTTTCATTTTAAGCTGAAAGGGCCATTTTCATCCTTTCGCATACCTTATCATCCTGGCTTAATACTCGTTCAAATATAAAACCATATTATAAATAAACATAGAAGTACTTTATCCTTGACATATTATTATAAAAGCTACATCAATGCAGGGCACGACACTTCGTGTTCTCAAACTTAAATCAGCTTGTTTCGCAGCCAAACCATTGATTGACCACTTTTAATAACTAGTAAGAGGTTCAGTCGCTGAAACAAGCTAGAATCATTGAAAATCTGAGAGACATTTCGCCTTCAACTTATGGCAACAAGCTAAAACAGTAAGATAGACAGGAAGCCAAGACAATTTATGTCAAAAAATGCCATTGTTATATTAGTTTTACATGATATCTTCCAAAGCCTGCTTCTAGCAATGATTTAGCTTGATTTCCACTACTTCCCGAGAAACGTGCCGTTTCCCGAATGCTCGAATGAAGAGTAAAAAATTCAAAAAAATCCATACAACGCCACTTTGAGCCGTGTCATTAACGGAAAACCTTTGTTGTATATTTAGTAACAGACACATGTAAAAAAACTGGCTAAATAAAACAAGCCAAAAGCTTAAAAAAGCTTCAATACCCTCCAGAGAGTGGTTTATTCCCTTCTATGAGACGAGTTAGTCCAGTCGCTATTTTCCCCTCGACCCTTCCCATGACACACCGCGCGCCTCGTTTCACCCTAATATCCAATCTTCTCTCGCCCCAAAAACCAATAGCGACTGAGTACGAGTCTGGCGAAGCGGTGGTTAGCCAAGCAAGTGCTCTGGCAGGTATTCCTACCCGCACCGCGTCACACTCCTAGATCAAAGTTTGACGTGTTCTCGTCCAATGCGGTGCGTCAAGCAGACCTTCTTTTTTGCCACATGACACTCTGGGTAGAGGGCGAGGGCGAAAGACTTACAAATACGCACACACAGTTATTGACATTGCCAGTCGCTACAAAGAAGCAGAGCCTCTGACATTTAATGAGTCTGCTTAGGTTGCGAAAGCCTTTGAGAAGATTTATAAGCGTGGGTTTTTGAGATGGCCTCAACTGTTGCAAGTTGATCCTGGCCGGGGATTGATGGGCGTCGTAACTAAGGTGATGGAAATCCACAAAACTTCTATTCGCCGAGGTCGTGTTGATATTCATGGAGACTAGGCAATTGTGGAGCGCTTTAACCGAACTCTGGCAGAACGTTTGCTTGGCCACGAATATGCTGTTAAGATGCGGTTGCCAAACAACAAAATGTCAACTGAATGGGTTAAAAAGCTTCTTAAAGTTGTCTCTGCGCTGAATAATGAAGTAACCAGATTGCTTGGCAAGAAACATTTTTTTTTTATTATTTTATTGCTTATCAAAATAATTTGCACAAATATGTAGTACATATAACACTACTATTCTAATAATAATATGTATACCAACACAAAAAAAAAAAAAAATAAGTAAGTACTTACACTAACCTACATTACAATACAATACCATAACAAAAGCCTACTATGTAGATGAATAAAGACTTAAGAAATCAGTTATATTTTAATTTATTACAAAGGTATAATGCTTTGCCATTTCTGATAATGAACTAACTCTTTGTTATTTTTCTTAGCTATAAATAATTCTACCTGTTGCGTGTTTTGTATTTTGGCTTTGAGTAACGCCAGGCTTGGTTTCATATTTTTGAAACGACAATAGTAAATAATTTGTTTTCCCATAATAATAAGATGGTTGGTTGGCAAGAAACATGCTCAGGCAATTAAAGAGAAGGAGCAGGTTGTTTCTGCCAAGCCTTCAACAAAATACTGCAGACCTGTAGGAGCGAACGAGAAAAAGCTACCACCCCAAGTTAATGTCAGATACTTATACCAGCCTGGCGAATTGGAGGGTGGAATCAGGCGAGCTACAAACCCCATATGGTCTTTGTGTGTCCTAAATGTTGTAAGAACTGTTAGAAAGCCTGGAGAACCACTCCTATACTACCTTTACAATGGGCCCAAGAGTCAACAACAACAACGTTTATTCGTACTGTAAAGTTACAAAAATGTATACATAATATATAAGTTAAAAATAGATACAGTAGTTGGTTACCCAAAATAACTAAAAAGCTAAACTAGTTGGGTAACCATCATTTATTAATTAAAAATAATATACACGCGAGTCAGAGATTACAGAACAAATATACACGTATAAAATGAAATAAAATAAATAAATAATAAGTAATAAATAATAAATAAAAAAGAAACTGTATGGAAATAGCAAAAAATAGCACAAATTATCAATTAATAGTAGAAATTAGTAGAAATTAATAAAGTGAGAAGTTAGATCTCTTTTAAATGAGTAGCAGGTTAGAATCTTGAATCTTTCATCGATTTGAGCAAAACCCTTATGTACAACTTCTACAGTAACCATCTCAAGCTAACGTATGGCGAGCGCTGTGAGCTGCTCTATACAGACACAGACGGCTTGCTCCTTGAGATCAGAACAGACGATGCCTACAAAGACATCACTTCCGGTTTACGTCACTTCCGGTCACTCACCCTCCACCCAACATGTCATTGCACGTGTGCAGATTTTCGTTGCTCGATGCAAATGAGATCTAATGAGATGTACTCGCTCCTGATTGGTCAACTACGTCGTGAGCATAGTATACTACTGATATAATGGACCTAAATTGTAGAATGAAATTCAGTACGCACATGTCAGTGTGGACTGGGCGCTCAAGGAAGACTCTTTCCTTGTGCATCTGGAATGCGGCAAGGTTTTCGTCAAAGACTGTTGCTCTGGCGTATAGCGGGCTTGAGATAAGCTTTCGTATCTTATCTACCTCATCTGAAGGAACCAACCTCACGCCTGTGTGGTTTCTGAGGTTCTCCGTAGTCTTACCGAAGACAGAATTGTTCATCAGCTTGAAGAAGGTCTTCTCAAAATCTGATGTGCCTTATTTTCTTAACTCAGTGTTCAGCTTGATGTATGGCTCAATCCAAGTCTTCTGCTCAAACTTTAGGGCTTTGTGGACCATTTTCAGCCTCAATCCTAACTCAAGGTAATGCTTTGGGTTCCGGTAATACAGGATGAATCTGCTTTTGACCTTGAGTGTTAGGAGCAGTTTCTCAGTCTTATCCTCAGCTTGGCCTTTTAACAATACCCTTTGGTAGTCGGACATCCACGCATTTTCTACTCGTTGCTTTTCTGATGCGAGATGGTACGCGTTGTGCTCGTCATGCAACTGCCTCCTCTGCGAATCGTTCCCAAGAGTCCAAGTGCTCGTATGGGTAGTTTCCCTTCTGCAATATGAGCTTTAGCTTGTCGGGATCCTTTTCATATGCCTACTCGTTATGATAAAGGACTCAGGGCTGTTTGACTTGACTGAGCTATCACGGCGTAAAAGCAAGAACTGACAACTGTCGATGAACCTCAGTTTGCCAATGGAGAATGAGACATACTTCTCCGTGATTGATGGGATGCACTTAAGCTTGTCATCGGTCTTGGCTATATCACCCATAATGAGATGAGCGTCGTAGCCTTTTAGGTTGTGGAACACAACTGGGATTACCATTGTTTCAACGTCGATTCTGAAGTAGTTCAGATTGAAAGCCCGGTGTAAGGCGCCACTGTATTTACTTGTTATGTGCAATGGTCCTTGACAGAGTCTCTGAAGCGCTTCCTGGTTAGTGACTCGCCGCAGAAGAGGCAATCAACTTCTTCAAAGCGAAGGCCTTCTTTTTTCTTCATATTAGCCCTTTCGCCAGCAAAGGAGTCTCTTTTATTTCGCCTGTTTCCTCATCTTGTGTGTACGTCTTAAAGGCGTTGGAGTAACACTTGTTGGTTTTCTTTGTACAGGATTTCGTGGCAGATGATGCACTCATGGGGCGAGGTTGTAATTTGCCCAGTCTTTTCTTGTCACGATAAGCGGCTTTTTGTGCCTTAGATTATTTCTAAGGATCCTCTCCGCTTCTTGGATGTAATGCAGGACGACTTTAACTGCATCAGGGCCTCTGTAACAGAAAGGACCGCGTGATTTGCCACTAGAGCTAACAACGTGAAGCCAAACCCACAAGGTGTGTTGACTTTTGTCTTGGTTGGGTTGCTTTCTCTGAGATCTGTGGGATCATGGTCTATTTTTGCTACGAGGCTCTCAAAGTCTGTGTAGATTACGTAGGGTGCTTTCATCTGGTTTTGGAAGCTCCTAAAACGCAGGATGTTTACACCCTCCCTTGTCATATCAACACGTGTTGGCCTGCCTTTGATGCCTTTGCAGTAGTCCAGGTGTTTGTAAAGGACATCTTGTGAATAAAACCCCTGAAGGCACCTTTCGCAGAAATAGGCCTTATTTCCAGGATCACGTTGGCTGCGAAGAAGCCTGCTGAGGCTTTTTATGTAGCAATAGTGGGCGTTGTTTTCGTTGGTTATCCACATCAGGTTAATTCGTCTAACGTTCTGGTCTTCTACTTTGCTATCTCTAACGATAACAACGCTATTGTTTTGCCACCCAAAGACGTTTAAGGTTGTTTTGCCATTCAACTATTGAAAGCTGATTCAATAGCGTAGGGAAAGTAATCCCAGTGAAATCCAGGCCATCGTCTGTTGGGTACTTGCTTGGTCTGTCGGCGTGCTTCGTGTTTTGTGAAGGAAACAACACAGCACGCAGTGTTCAAAGCAAGCATCTGTTGTCTTTGTTTTTCACGTTTATGATGGCCTGCTTATCCCTTAAATTTTTTAGGAAGAGGTAAATAGCAACCGCCTTTGATGGTTTCGTATCTAACAAAGTCAAGCCAAGCTTTGTTGACTTTTTGGATGACCCAACCTGATCCCATGTGTATCCACCATGCTACTTGCTCAAGTGTTGAGTTGATGACGGCGTCCGTTTGTTAGCTTGGTTAACGCGCGTCACTATAAATAGGTCTGGCAGCGTGAAGTAGTGGTTTACTGTTTCTATGCCCTCTTGTACTGCCTTTGCCAATTGAAGTTCAAGAGTGAAATTGACTTTGACAAGACCAAAATCAGCAGCCTCTCTATCAATCACCTGAAGGATTTTGGGCTTGTTCTCTCGATAGAACAATCTGAGGTCTTTCGTGGGATGATAGTCGGGCACTACCATCTTATAGCTGTGAAGCCAACCTTGAAAGGCTTGATTTCTCAGGTGAAACCGCAGTGCAGCATCCATGGCAGATATATACTACGTATGTAGCGTGTTCAATAGGTAATAACCCCACGCTCAGCGTCTGACCCCACCCTATATAATAGGAATTTTTACTTTCAGATTTTATAAGTTTTTTTGGTCGTCTGGGAGCTGGATGGGGATTCCGCTTCCCTCCCATCGGTCACTTGAAGTGGATGGGGATTCCGCTTCCCACCCATTGGTCACTTCATCCACAAACATTTTATAAGCTACTTTTTTTTTGAAGAATTCGAAATCGATTTTGTGATCTCATATCCGTATGGATTCTTCATGATAAAAAAACCCGAAAAATCCTAAAATGGATCATTTAACGTAAAAAAAACCCGTTGGTATCCTACTGATCCTAGTTTGGCCTGGCTGTGTTTTTCTCTCTACTTCAACAAATAATATTCGAAATATATTAAATATAATCTCACTCGAATTGTCAATGATATGAAATCGTGAAGGAAACAAAATATCATTTTTTTTAAGGATTCAAGAATCTGGATTCGGGTTGTTCCTAAAAAACGTAGTAGCCTATGTTAACCCTATTCGGCCTGGGGGGGGGGGGGGGGGGGGGGCAAAGTGCATAACTTATTTAATATGTATTCAAACGCCATCAAACTTTGTGACTTTTCCTAAAATTTATCTGGCAACAATTTCATATGATGACAATTTTTTGATCACGTGACTTGACGTTTCCATGGCAACAAGATTTTGACAGCAATGTTTTTGTAAATTTGCATATTTATACCTTTGAATAAAGAAAAAGAATGTTTATTGGTATAACTTTTGTATTTTTACGTCATTTAGCGTTTGTTTATTGGTTTTGATTAATTTTCCGTCAATTTGGAAGGTTTTTAAGAGGTTTTAAACAATTCAGAAATCCAAGATGGCGGATCCAATATGGCGGCCGTATAACTAATTACCAAATAACTACGTCATATGACGTCATCGTTTCATTGTGCGGACCGCAAAGGAGACAGTTTTGGACGTACTATGTACCCTCTAGGTTTCATTGTTATAGCCTTAATGTTCTTGAAGTTACGAAGGGGGGGGAGGGGCACAATGTGACCCCCACCCCCCCCCCCCCCCCCTCCAGGCTCAGGAACTCAAACAAAGCCCAGGCCGAATAGGGTTAAGTAGCTGACGTTACGTATATGGCGATGGAATTTCGTCTTCATTTCCAATGGCCGCTAACTTGGATTCGCCGTCATGGATTTCCATAATGTTGGAAAAGCGCCAAAATTGAGTCAAAATTAATCAAACTCAATAGAACAATGCTACAGTAAAACGTAAACAGTAGAAAGGTTAAAAATGTTAAGTTCCGTTAAATGAAAATTCAAAATGTGGGAAATAATACCCGTCAAATGCGGTTGTTTGTTGTTATGGAAGACAATAGAGCGTTTTCACTTGACGTCATAGCCACCATATTGGTGTTCCCATACAAAAGAATTTTAATTAACTTCTTTTGTTGGGAACACCAACGTGGCTGCCATGGCCTTTGTCATTTGTCATTTGAGTCCCACCGGACTGAGTGAAAACGCTCTATTGGAAAATAATTTTATATCGATACATGCGTTTATCTAAAACAAGGCCAACTCTTAAGCGTTTTCTGGTTATTTGGGGTGGGTGGGGGTGAAGAGGGGGAGGGGGGGTGGGGGGGTGGGGTGCAACCAAACTCCCCTCTTCCCTTGTACTACGGTTGTGATATAATTGGCCTGTACGTTGGAGGGTTAAGGTTATTCTACAGCATTACGAAAAACAGGAAGCATATTAGGCTGTAGCTCGCATTGAAGTATCAAAATGAGTTACCGCTTAAGTAGATGTTATTTTCGTTCATGCCCTGGATAAAGCACATAGAAGTACTTGATTAAAGAACTGCTACGAGGCATACAAAATTAAAGCATTCTAGAGCAAAGGTGGTTTAAAACTGTTTTTTATTTTTCATTATTCTTCTCTTTACTATAATTTTGAGCAGATGTTCAACGCAACTAACACTACATGATACTATTACTTAAAGGCCCAACCGCACTTACCGTGATTCATTGCGGGCGTTCTGGAATTTCGTGACCCCAGAAATTCTAGATTTGTGTCGGAGAATTTTGATTCCTAAAAAAATCCGTTTACATCGGGGAATCTGAATCGTCTATTAACTTCAAGATCATTTCTTTCAAATATTTAGTTCATATTCAAGGCATTGCATATTGTTTTTGTCTGTTTTCTTTTATTTTCCATCGTTACTGATACGTTTTCTAAGCAACGCCGCCGAAGGCTCGAGGCCGGTTGTCAAGAAACGAGAACCTTCAGAAGGTTTGGCTCAGAAATTCGGTCGTCCGTGGAATGGAAATAGGTATATTATATTGCCTACTAGTTAAGATTTATCTTCCTTTCTTTTTTCACTGTAAGTTTTTAGTACATTCGTTTTCCAGATACTGTGAGTTGACATTTGAATCTTTCCACCGATAACCGTGACCGTTCGACCGGAACCTGGAGATGTAAACAACAGGAAAAGCTCAAACTTCTCTGCTCGCCAGCGGAGTCGTTTTTGCCAGCAACTATGTGAAATATTCCATGGAAGTTGAAGGAGGTTTTCCCCGTCCCTAGCCGTGGTATTGTTTTCGATGCAAACTTCTGAAGCCGATAAAACGTCCTCCGCCAGGGGAGCTCATTAATTATGCCCGAATGCAAATCAGATACGCCGACTGGAGAACAGCCCACAAAATACAAACACTTCTCGGCTCGCTGGAGGTTTCGTCTTAAGCGGCATCGACCTTTAACTTTCGGTAAAAATAGCAGAAGGTTTACCGCGTCCCACAACGTGAAAATGTTTTCGATGCGAACTTTCGAAGCGGAGGAAACTGCCTCGGCGACTGAAGTTGCCTGGAGTTACACTAAGGCTGGTTGAGCGGCCCCAGACAAAATGCGATTCATGTTATACGGACTTTTGATATCTAACAGGACCGCTTCTTAGAACTAATAAATTTTAAAATTAATGTCGAACGAAATTTCAAACTCAGTGTTCATTTCTTCCTGGAGATGAGAGGCAAAATTTCACTTCGCTTGAGATCGCATTTATCTGGGTCCAAATCAAAATAAACAATGCGCGGTGCATCACGGTACGTGCAGATGGGCCTTTAACAACAGACACATCTAGTTAGGAAGTTTATATTCTAATTATGCTTGCTACTCATATATGTCTGATAAAACTTAAGATATCGTCATAAACTTACAGAGTTAGAAGATTGCTAAGGCTAGAAAATACTTGTTCCGGGAGGGTAAGAATGTCATTGTCGCCAAGTTCCCTAGAAATGTCAAACGAGTATAATAAATGGTCAGCTTCTGGTATCCTGTTCCATGAGATAACCCTCGGACGTACAAAGTGGGGGGGGGGGGGGGGGGGGGGGGGAAGTTAAGATTTTCCTTCTTTTTTATGTGAGCATTTGTTTGATATTATTGGGACACATTTTTTTTAAATGTTGGGAACAATCGGTTGCTATGGTAACAAGTTGTGACAAGTGTCATAAGGTCAAGCCATTTTGGAATAAAAATCCTTTTTTTCACCTTTTTTTAGGTGAACCAATGACCAGAAAAAAATTCCGCTCACGCCCAACTGAAATAGGAAAACTAGACCTAGAGAAGAGATTACAGTATGGAAAACTAACGAATTGATTAGATTCCGAGTAAGGAGATGAGTCAAGGTGAAGGATTGGTGGATGTTGAAAAGTGGGAAGAAATATCACGTGATATTCGCCTAAGAGGAGCCCCACAAAACAAAAAAAAGAGGAAGTCCAGAAAGTTACCAAAAGAAAAGGTAAATGTAAAAGTCTTCACTTCTAGTGCCTAACAACTGCCGGACCTTACCCCGGTTTCCGTAGCATGAAGTTACTTAGAGTATTACTACTTCCATCTGGATTGGATGCTAGTCCATCGCAAAGTTACCCTCCCCCTTTAATTTATACACCTGTGTAGCGATCGACTGTTCGACGATTTGTTCTTGTTTAGGTATTTTTCAAATCGCCAAGTACATATTTCGTCTTGGTTTCTTCTTTTTCTTGGTCGTAAATAGCCCTGGTAAAAATCCAATCACAGGGCGCGTAGTATTCAGTCCATTGTAAAACTAAATAAAGCCAATATAGCTATAGGTGTATTTTTTAAACATTTGTCTTACGTTTTTGTATAGTATTTTTGTACATACACATACACAAACCCAATAACATAAAAAAGGAAAAGTGAGTAAATTGCCGAGAATTATGTACCGATTTTTTTATGGCTTTGTTAGATTAGACTTACTGAACGTTTCTTCTGTTGCACCAAAAATCGCGAATATTTACCGTGTAAAAACCGAGAAAATCCGTTGAGAGGTTTGCTAGCCTTGAACAACAAGCTCAACAACTCAATCATTGGTTGCCATGGTAACGAGACAAGACTGCCAAATTAGACCTCTCCGTAAACGAGAATGCTTAAGCTACGTGTTTGTGTATATTATGCCCTTGTATCGCAAAATAAAACTCTCGAAAGACAGCAATAAGTTCGTGTAGATTTCATTGGAAGAATGGCCAATAACTATATGGAGCCACCTTAAATTACATTTTTGTCGAGCGTGTTTTACATAAGCCTCTGGCTCGGGAGATTGGGTGACCACTTCCTACGTTATCGACTTGAAATAAGTTATTACTATTATTATTACTACTTGTATAAAGCGAACACATTTAAATTTCTTTTCAACAAATTTCATATTCTTTCTTTTTGAACACAAGAATACTAGGGGAAGTTTGTCAGTTACTGATCAGTCAATGTTTTGTTGTTTTCCCACATGGTTCCAGTAAACGTTTTACGGTATTAAAGAACACACCCACCTAATGAGGAAGTCAGTTTATTCTTATTATGATCAATAAATATAAAACTTGCCATATGTTTATTAACTTACGGCCTTCTCGGATTGCGAAATTCAAAAAAAATAATAGTTCCGGTAGTGAATTGAAGAAGATTAACAAGGAAAGAGCTACATACAGTGCATGTGTAGTGGAACGAAGTCCGAAGGGCAGCACGAGATTGTTCGCACTGGAGGGAAACTGTGAAGGCCTTATGCGTCGCCCGTCGCATATAGGGACTCATAATGGTGTTCGTATCTTTGACGATAAATAAATTATCCCCATATTCTGATTTAAGAAGGATGTCCTATTGACGCGAAAAGCTTCACCCAAGACAAAACAAGTCGTACCAAACGTGTTACAAGCGCATTTTTCTTTTTCTCATTTTACACAAGGAAAGCACAAGGATCGTAGAAACGTTTTATCTTTTTTTGTCCTGTAGGACTGATTTTTTTTCCTTTTTTTTCTTTTTTTTTCTTTTATTTTTTTTAAAGTACATTGTTTTAATAACAGTAGTGATAATGTTAATATCAAACAAACACTAATAAACATAGTAACAGTTCAAGGAAACGAAAAAAACAGTAGTAAGCATAATCTTATTAAGTTAATTAAAAAACAGACAGATGAAGTAGTTTAGAAATTTTATACTAAACATAGCTATTAGATTTTTGTTTGGTGTTGTTTCGCAAGCCAGTGAAATGTTATAAGGGCTTAGGAAATTAGGGGTTGAAGGGGCTGCCACTTTTTATTGAAATCATCACCTTTGCTTTCCTTGAAAGCAATGTATTTTTCGATTTCAAGGCGTTTACTTAACTCTAGTTTGAAGAGAGAAAAATTCAGTGTTTCTTCTGACAAGAAACACTTGTAAATAAAATATTTTGCTACGAGCATACAGTAATTAAGCACGTGTTGGAGATTGCGGTTGTTAATAAAGCCATAAGTGATAGTCAACGAGGAAAGACTCAGCTGTTTATTTGTACATATTTGACACCATGAGGAAAATTCGTCCCAGAAATGTTGAACATGGGAACATTTGACTAACATATGCTGCAAGGTATGAGTTTCAAGCTTGCAAAGGTAGCAAATATCACACAAGGCGAGATTAGCTTTCTTCAGCTTGTCTTTGGTGTAGATAATATTGTGAATTATCTTAAATTGAAACATGGCGAGCTTAACCTCGTGTGTTGAGTTAAAAGGACATTTGTAAAGTTTCGGAAGATCAACGTCGCTTATCCCTTGGCGTAAGATCCGACTCTGTGATATTGGAGGTGAAAATTGGCTTTCTACAATCAAGTTGAGCAGAGAGGCATTACACAGATTTGTATCATTTTCGTACCAGTTCTGTGTTTGAGATTGTGAGTGCGAATTTGTAGGATCGCTGAGCTGGCTGATTCCTTTCTTTTCTTTTATAGCGTGAATTAAACCGAAGTAGGTGGTGAAATAAACTTTTAAGTTAACTTTTTCGGTGAATTTATCCAAAGAGAGAAAATTGTTACTTTCGTCTAGTAAGTGGGATATCTTGACGACACCTTTGTCGTACCACGTTTTGAAAAACTCTGTTTTACCGTTGACTTTAACGTCAGTGTTATTCCAAATTATTTCATCTTTCAAGTTTATGTTTTCCTTGGTTGCAGCGATACATTTTATCTCTTCCCAGTATAAGAGCAACTTGCAGTAGAAAGGTGGTAGATCATTCAAAACAAGATCTTTAAATTTGTAGTTGCAGCCAAGCAAAAAGTTAACAGTAGTAATGTACTACACTCTGAGGCAATTGCCTCAGAGAATGTAGTACATCACTACTTTCTGTCTGCTGGATTTAAAATATGGAAAAATTAAATGGAAAAAATCAAATGAAACTATATATTTTATAAAAAACAAAGTGCGTTTATTCCATTGCGTGATTTCCTTTGCGTGACATGATTCTCGGAAAAACAGGAAGTCTTTTGATTCTCAGAAAAGTTTATGACGTGGAATCCTCTCAGTGAACTAAGCAACTTAAGCAGTTGCATGTCACGACTAAGATAAATTCTAATACATAAGCAACGGTCAGTTCAAAACATATTACACCAAACATCTGACTCCTTCTCACAAACTTCCTCAACAGTGTTTATGTTCTTACAAAAAAAAAACTTTGTGGTAATTCACACTTAAGAAGTCGTGGATATTTCATGGTTAGCTTGTAAAATCTCACTAAAAAATTAGCATGTGTTTTCGATAGGTTGATGTTATTACGTAAAAGCAGTCTAAACGCCTCTGGTGTACACAATTCCTTTAATGTTGATATCAGTTCTCCTTGTATAGCGGAGTAATAAAGTATGTCCTTATGTGCATTTCTAATAGCTCTTGTTAACAGATTCAGTGATTCAACACAATCCTCTGGAGTTCCTCGTTTCACCTCCATCTGATGATAACATTTCTTTCTTTCATTATTAACTGATACATCCAGTGTATGTTTAACCTTTTCAAATCCCGTTCTTGTTGAAGAAGATGTTTCAGGCAGCCCAAGCTCAGGACATTTATCGACCATTCGCCTTTTTTCTGCCTCGATGAACTCCAATGTGTGTGGAAATTGTGTGACAATCCTTTGGGTAAACCCTTCAAGATGATGGGTGAATTGTGTGAATCTCTTCTTGTTCATCATGTACCTGGAATTTGCTAGTCGTGTGAAGATTATTTCATCTTTCACCAAACATACATAACTGAATGATGCAACATCCACCTTCTGATTGGTTGAAAAAATCATACGACTATCTTGTGATCTGAAACAATAGCTATTAATGATGACTCATTTCCTGTTATTAAAACATGTTCGCTATTTTTGTTTCCTGGGAATTTAGACACGCACCGCTTATAGCTATTGTTTTAAAAATATAATCTCATATAATAGTATAGAATGAATTGTAATTTGGAAATTCATGATGAATTTGAGAATATGGGAGAGTTGACCTGTCCCTTTTGTGACCAACGATTAGCAGATGTTGTTAGAAATACGGAAGTTGTTGAATCATGTTGTGATAAAAAAGATATGTTTAATGACAATGGAATGAATGTTTGTCTAAGTTGCGGTTCCGTCCATGGTTATGATTTAGTTAGTCCATATGTTGACTTTCATGAGAATATGTATAGAATAAAGAGGAAAAGTGTGTATGTAAGACAATATCATATCGAAAATACCCTAAATAGATATAATAGAGAAATTCAATTGAGTTTTCAAGACCGTGACAAAATATATAAGATATTTGCATTAATAAACAACGTGTTACCAGAAGTTAATAAGAACCGTAAACGGATGATTAGTATTAAATATGTTTTGATGCGGATATTTAAAATCTTGGGAATGGAATATGAATTCATACCACTTTCAAAATCTAAGAAGACATTAATATTCTATGAACAATGGTGGAAACAAGTTTATAAATTAATAAAGAATGATATTAATAAAATCATTCAATTATAAAAATATTATGACGTCACGCCACAGCTATGTCGCTTAATGGATGACTGATTGTGTGATTCTCGGAAAACAGGAAGTCATTAATAGGGAAAAATCCCTTTGAATGAGTCACAAAATAAAGTTTACTCGGAAGTGAATTTTTTATTATAATATTTCTCAAATTTATCAGCAAGAGGACAAAGATCAATGATTATTTCATCAATCAGCCTCATTTCATTTATAAATGCGGTATGGTTAAATTGATTTCCTCTTAAACAAGACCGTAAATCAACTAATACTTTTTCATATGTTGTGTATGCAAATTTAGACATTTCTATTTTTCTTTTATAGTTTTTAATTTCACTGTATGTCTTAATCAATAAACCACTACCACTAATTACTCCTAAAATAATAGGGTTTAATGTTATTGAACCAGCTATTGTACCAATGGATATTAAAGAAACTGATGTTAAATTAATAGCTAAATTCAATCTCTTGAAATATTTGAAAGCATTCTTATAGCACCAAAATCGTTTATGATAAAATTTATACAATGCTTTGATTTCAGATAATTTTTCTTGGCTGATGTTTTTATCAATATGATTGAAATTGAATATATCTGTTTTAGTCATTATATTATATATTTGGATAATTATATTTTAGGATTTGAAAGAAGACAATATAATACACCACTTATTTGGCCCATTATTGGAGATCTTTTTATTTTCTTAGGCAATGAAAGGCAGCAATATGTGTATCCAGGCCCCTTTTCATAGTCATTGTAAAATCTTCCAAATGCATCATGAAAAATAGCATGTTTAATTAAAAATTGATAATTGGTATTTAGAGTACAAGAACCCTGTCCTATTAATCCAATGTTAGGGTGTTTTTCTAATATTTGGTTCATTGATATTGGCTCATTCAAATAGTTTACATACAAAAATTGATATATTAAAGGCGATTTTAATATTTCATCTTTAGTATTCGGATGTAGGTTTTTTTGGGTTGTAAAAAATTTATTACAAAAATTAATTGCTTGCTCCATATTCAGCATGTATATTTATTGATTATATTATTTTAATCTCTTTCTTCACATATTATAGTTGTTATGAATTGATATGCAGCATCAACACCTGTGCCTAAAAATGCATTAATGTTTAAAATGTTGCCTTCATTGATATTTGCATTAATATTATTTATAACTTGATTCTTTCCTCCCGTCCCCATATTTGATGGATGGACGGTATTGTTATTTATAACTCGAATTCTAACTATTTTGAAAATACCTTGTTGTAAATTTGGATCATTTTGATCTAATATATGGATAAAACATTTTTTCAGTATGAGATTTGCAGGACATATAATGTTTCGCTGACCTTCAAAATATATATGCCACTTCGCCAATGACTTGTCTAATTTTCCAAAAAAAAAATTTTTTCTTTTGCTATTTAATATTTTATATCCATTTAAATCAATATCGGTCTCCATCACCATTTTGTTATTTTCATAAACAAAGGGAGAATCATAAACAGAACTTTCAACATCTGATTGAGAACCTTTAACGCCATAAATAATCAGCTTTGCTGGGCCTTGAACGACATCGTCAGCTGTCCCTTGCCATTTCAGATCCAGATAAATGAATTCAGGTGGAGAAATCTGCCATTTATGCATGTGAAAAATTGACCTTGAATACTTCACAAATTTTTTTGTTGATTGTTGATTGATATTCAGGCTTGTGCTCACAACGTCAACGCTCACACCCGTCATGGAAGCGGGAAAGAATTCAATACAAATCGTATATTCTCCTTCTGGAAGTTTTAACATGTTGAAACCAAGTCTCCCAGAGTATTCATTGAAAACATCTTTTGTTATTTTCAAATCATACGCCTTCTTATTGAAATGATGTGGAGAACTTGAAAAATCAGTTATTCCAGTCACTGTTATATTATGTTCAGAGCTGGATTCATCCACATCCTCCATCAAATACCGGAATTCATCCTTCAAGTGGGAGGTTGACGATATATGCGATTCATTGACATATTTTTTGAGTTCAGCTTCTGTTTTGATCAGTTCCTCTGCCAGAGCTACTGTCTTCTCATTTAGCTGTGTATCAACATATTGTTTTGATGTTGCTTCATTGGATGTTTTTGGATCGGAAAAACCGATGATTTTCTCCGATCCCATATCAAGAGTATCAGTCATTGTTCCACCTGATAAAGAAAGCCTTTTGTCTGCTTCATCATCTACATATCCTTTATTCACAGCATGATCAACTGCTGTTGGATCTTTTATATTGAAAATTGTATTATTATTCATATCCAAACCAGTCTCCATCGACAACATCTCTTTACGACTGACAAAAATGTTTTTAACATCGTTATATGAAACAAGATTGTTGTAACTTGCAGCTAAATCCAAGTATGTCTGTGGTTTCGACTTAACAACATTATAAAGTTCTTTCAAATCAATATTTGATGTAATATTTTGAGTATGTGGAATAGTATTTATTTTTAGATCAACATATTCTTTAGTGGTTGAATCTTTATTATTTGTAGGTGATTGTAAATTTATGATTTTCTTATCCTTTGCATCGTAATGTGATCCATCAAAATTCATAAAATGTGTCTTCCCATGGTAAAAAGGGAAAGCATCATTATCACCAGATACTTGAACGTTTAATAAAGCATGATAATTAGCATCTAAATGATCATTCAATACTATTCTTTCATTTTTCATATATGCCTCAGAAATCTCAGCTTTTTTATTAACTTGATTTTTGAGAGTTATCATGTTGACTGCTGATAAATCTTGATTTACATCAGTGTCCAAATTCGTGATTAATTTTCGATCCATATCGATTTCTCCAGGTAGAATTAATTTATTTCCTCGCATATCAAGATCCCCAACCATATGAGTTATTCCATCTAACTTTAAATAATGCGTGTCTCCATACTCTTTGTTGACGACATCTTTAAAATTTGTGGGGTCCTTGACATTAACTGATTTCTTATTTTGAATATCAAAATCACCATCGTCATTCAACACAAACCCAACACCAGGTAATCCCCTTTGAGATTGATTGTTGAATGTTGATTCGGGTAGACGTCCGTTTGAGTAACTCATTTATATAATAACATTATATTACTTTGTTTTATATTTTTTCATTGAAATTCTTGGTTGTGAATTTCTTTGGTTTATCAATATATATGAATGAAAATGGTTCTTTAGTTGCTTTCTCATATAATTCTTTTGGAATACTGTTTTCACGGCAAATTAGACTCCTCTCATTGGTACTTGGGAATTCGCACAGGGTGAAATAAGGAGTTTCCGTAACTCGGAAATGTTACGGAACGAGAAACTGTGAGTTTCAGTCGCGTTTCCGCGGCGCGGATACAACGGGAAACACGTAACAAGAAATTTATTCATTCTCTACGCGTTTCCGCAGGGTTTCCGATCACGGACACAAAAACATCCGTTTCCGTAGTGTTTAAGTCCGCGTATTCCTAACTGATTCCTATTGTTTTATATCGTACATTTTACAAAAACTCCAGGCCGGCCCAAACTACAATTTTCAATCTGAAGTCTTACCGTTGTTGGTTCGAGATCTGAGGTCTGAGTAATAGGTTCCTGGTCTGATGTATAAACAGAATTGTGTTGATGTTGCGCTGTACGTAACAGAATTTTTTATTCGGGCAAATTTTTATTTACTGCTAATTTGCCATTATCACGGCGAAATGATGTTTCCGGCTAAACAAACTAGGGCCAATTAATCGTAAGTTTGCTTCACATGCATGTCTGTGGAGTATAAAAAAAGAGTGCCACACTGTGGCCGGGAGAGGTTGAGTGCGGTTTAGTCATGCGCAAATAGAGTTCTTCCCGGCGGGCTGTTCGAGTTATTGGCGCTCTTTTCACTTTTCAACGGCGAACCTTCGAGCTCGAGTCTGTACATTTAGTTTAATCTGAAGCATTTGAAGGGATTAGAAAGTTATCGTCTCGCTTTATAAGCTCAGTTTGTCACCTTATAACATTGTTTCAACGTATCTGCGCTGGATATGCATATTTTTCTTCCATTTCATCAGCTTTTGGAGTCATATTTTCATTATGGCCGCCAGTGATCGAAGATGTTGCTGCAAAGGTAGGTTCGATGTGTTTGTAAATTTGTTTCATTTGCTATTTTAAAACATGCTCGCCTACACTTTTTATGCTTCCTCGTGTACATGTAGTTTATTTAAATCAGAAACAACAAATGATTTGTAAGCCGCGAGCGTTTAGCGTGTTTTAATGCCTTTTCTACTCCGGCTATAGGCTCAAACCTCCCTACAGCTGTAGCTTGATTCGTGTTGAAATTCACCATTTTGTTCTGGAGGCTGGAACAGTAAATGCACACTACAAACAGTTCTTTATGACGCTGTTCATAGAGTTAGTACGTGTAAAGGAGTATTGAATGCTTTTTATGTACAGTAATTTTATGTATTGAATGCTTTCCATGTATTTTTTTATTTCTGACATACACTGTACACTGTAAGCTTACATTCATTATCATAATTTCAAAACCGTTTATTCACATTTGAGCAGAAGGAAGGATGTTTACATGTATCTCATTTGGTGATCTTACAATGTAGATCTTAAATGATACAGTCTAGTATTTTTCTTTTTGATAAACCAAGCAACTTTCACAAATACAGGTCATTGCAAATGAGTTTCAGTTACTTTCACTATACATAATAAGTATTTTTGTCTCAAAATAAGTCAGTTTTAAGTACTGAATGTTGTATGTATTATGCGAAGGAGACAACAAAACCGACAATGATTGCTATATCGAGTTGCGAATTTTAGTAGGATGTCGTTAGAAAATATTTTGATAAACCTAACAATGTTCATTGACACAAGTAACGGCCGTCCATCTATGAGTGGACAGTGCCAATGTTGTTTATCCATCTCTGAGTGGAAAAAATGGCGCTTGTGTCAATGATCTTTGATTTTTCTCAAATCCGTCGCGAAAGAGACAACAATAAAACCGACAATGATTGCTATATCGAGTTGCGAATTTTAGTAGGATGTCGTTAAAAAATATTTTGATAAACAACACAACGTTCATTGACACAAGTAACGGCCGTCCATCTTTGAGTGGACAGTGCCAATGTTGTTTATTCATCTTTGAGTGGAAAAAATGGCGCTTGTGTCAATGATCTTTGATTTTTCTCAAATCCGTCGCGAAAGAGACAACAACAAAACCGACAATGATTGCTATATCGAGTTGCGAATTTGAGTAGGATGTCGTTAGAAAATATTTTGATAAACCTAACAACGTTCATTGACACAAGTAATGGCCGTCCATCTTTGAGTGGACAGTGCCAATGTTGTTTATCCATCTCTGAGTGGAAAAAATAGCGCTTGTGTCAATGATCTTTGATTTTTCTAAAATCCGTCGCGAAAGAGACAACAACAAAACCGACAATGATTGCTATATCGAGTTGCGAATTTTAGTAGGATGTCGTTAGAAAATATTTTGATAAACCTAACAATGTTCATTGACACAAGTAACGGCCGTCCATCTATGAGTGGACAGTGCCAATGTTGTTTATCCATCTCTGAGTGGAAAAAATGGCGCTTGTGTCAATGATCTTTGATTTTTCTCAAATCCGTCGCGAAAGAGACAACAATAAAACCGACAATGATTGCTATATCGAGTTGCGAATTTTAGTAGGATGTCGTTAGAAAATATTTTGATAAACAACACAACGTTCATTGACACAAGTAACGGCCGTCCATCTTTGAGTGGACAGTGCCAATGTTGTTTATCCATCTCTGAGTGGAAAAAATGGCGCTTGTGTCAATGATCTTTGATTTTTCTCAAATCCGTCGCGAAAGAGACAACAACAAAACCGACAATGATTGCTATATCGAGTTGCGAATTTGAGTAGGATGTCGTTAGAAAATATTTTGATAAACCTACATGTAACAATGTTCATTGACACAAGTAACGGCCGTCCATCTTTGAGTGGACAGTGCCAATGTTGTTTATCCATCTCTGATTGGAAAAAATGGCGCTTGTGTCAATGATCTTTGATTTTTCTCAAATCCGTCGCGAAAGAGACAACAATAAAACCGACAATGATTGCTATATCGAGTTGCGAAATTTTAGTAGGATGTCGTTAGAAAATATTTTGATAAACCTAACAACGTTCATTGACACAAGTAACGGCCGTCCATCTTTGAGTGGACAGTGCCAATGTTGTTTATCCATCTCTGATTGGAAAAAATGGCGCTTGTGTCAATGATCTTTGATTTTTCTCAAATCCGTCGCGAAAGAGACAACAACAAAACCGACAATGATTGCTACATGTATATCGAGTTGCGAATTTGAGTAGGATGTTGTTAGAAAATATTTTGATAAACCTAACAATGTTCATTGACACAAGTAACGGCCGTCCATCTTTGAGTGGACAGTGCCAATGTTGTTTATCCATCTCTGAGTGGAAAAAATGGCACTTGTGTCAATGATCTTTGATTTTTCTAAAATCCGTCATGAAAGAGACAACAACAAAACCGACAATGATTGCTATATCGAGTTGCGAATTTGAGTAGGATGTCGTTAGAAAATATTTTGATAAACCTAACAACGTTCATTGACACAAGTAACGGCCGTCCATCTTTGAGTGGACAGTGCCAATGTTGTTTATCCATCTTTGAGTGGAAAAAATGGCGCTTGTGTCAATGATCTTTGATTTTTCTCAAATCCGTCGCGAAAGAGACAACAACAAAACCGACAATGATTGCTATATCGAGTTGCGAATTTGAGTAGGATGTCGTTAGAAAATATTTTGATAAACCTAACAACGTTTATTGACACAAGTAACGGCCGTCCATCTTTGAGTGGGCAGTGCCAATGTTGTTTATCCATCTCTGAGTGGAAAAAATGGCGCTTGTGTCAATGATCTTTGATTTTTTCTAAAATCCATTGTGAAGGAGACTACAATAAAACTGACAACGATTGCTATCGAGTTGCAAATTTTAATAGGATTTCTTAGAAAATATGTTGATAAACCTAACAATGTTTATTGACACAAGTGTAATTGCCTTTCATTGCTATTCTGTTTCAACAATATTACATGAACTTTAAAGAAAACCATTCACAGAAGTGAAAATAATAAATCTCGGTTAAAAGATACAGTAACACCTGACAAGTGAAATAATATCTTATTTGACACATCGTTTTCTTTAACCATTTGAGGTACATGTATGACCATGAAAGCAATAAGAAGGTGGAGGAAATCTTAGTGAAAGAAGTCAGAGGAACTTTTGGAAAACAGAAATGGTTCAAGGCTGAGATTAAAGGTATGTATGGATTTCCTGGTGATCAGGATACAGAGTTTACACTCCAAGTACATTACAACCTATTTTAGTGATTGTATTAGGTTGCCACCCTCTATTTAATTTAAGTGGCCAGTTCCATACGCTGTATTTTAGCCCATGCAAATTTTGTATCTGCTGCCTGAGTGTATTAAACAGTCACCTCTATTCAGTGGTCACAGCCATGCTTTGACAGTCCCTTGTTTGCATGTCTTTGTTAATTTTACATGTACCTGTATTAAAATGCCAAACTTGAAAAAGATTTATTGACTCTACACTACAGAGTTGTTATTGATCATTACTGCATGTATTGCATTCACCACTGTTTTACATTTAAGTGCTTTCTACATGTAGACATTAATGTACTCTAATGTATTTGACCATGCCCACAAAGTATTTTTAGTTAACATGTCCTAAGTGTGGCTTGTAAAATTAATGTAGGTTCAACTGTTTTAACGTTTTGCAATCCTGTACATGTAGTACACTGTATCACCACATCACTGATACTACAGACAACTGTATATTATCTTGAATTAGTGCTGCACCTCAAAGTAACAGTGTGACACTGAATAAAATTACTTGAATTCAAGATATAGAGGATATTACATGGCCGCACGAAGATACGAAATTTCTCTCCGAGTGTTGAAAATGCGCGAATGAGTGAAATATTTTTCAACATGTGAAGAGAAATTTTGTATCTTCAAGCGGCCATGTACATGTAATGTTCTGTTTATTATATAAACACCAATGAAATCAAACCATTTCACTTTAATATATTTTTTTGTAGTCCTAAAGTAGAACGGTGATCTTTTCACGTGTGAAGATATGATGTTTACGTGCGAAAGCTCACCTGGTATTTCATTGGTGTTTATATAATAATGGTAATTCTTAAATCACTGTGTCAAAGTAAAATGTAAATACCTGTAATAACATTGTACATTTTGCTTTAAACAAACTGGAAATTTATCCTTGTGCATGAATAACTGTTCTTTTTGTTCTTACATGTACTTTTAAAGAAAACAGTCATTTTTATTTTAAGGAAAGGTCCATGTTTTACCATAAATTTGGATAATCTATTGATAAAAGGCTCAAACAAGTTGAAATAACACCTCTCGAGTAAGCAGTACACCACAAAGTAAACAAAAGAAATGTGAAATTTGCACTCATTCAAGTAAATACAGCATAAATTTGGGTGTGAGTGCATGAAAATACTAATATGTTCAGATTTTGTTGTTTAGTTAGTTACCATTTTTGGCAGAGTTTACATGTACCTACATGTATACTCACCAAATATTGATGTACACTGTACATTTATTACATTTCCTTTTTTCAGGGGCTATTTGTCAGTACTGGCGGAGCACACAGGATGATGATACAATGTATTAGAGAAAAAATGGAAAACTAAAGCAGCATAGAATCATGACAAGACGTTGACGAGAGTGAAAAGGGTAAGCTATCGGCATGATACATGTAGTAATGACACCTTTATTAATTTTAAATACCGATTATCGTTAAATGTTCACATCACTTTACAATACCTCTGTAAATGCCCAAGTCAATAATTAACAGTTTTAAGAAAATGCATTAAGTATATTATTTAAAACAATATATGTACATTGTATATACATGTATATATATATACAGTATACATAATCCAAGAAGGAAAATCACTCAACTTTGATGACCATAAGTTTAATACAAACTTGTTTCGTAGGTGTTGCCACCCACTCCTCAGTTAAACTTACTTGTAAGTTTCTAAATACCCTTCGCAGTTTTTTGGGAAACGTGTTCGAAATGTGTGTTGCAAGCTATGATGATTTTGCTCCTTAATTCCTATTTAGCTTTTTTCATTTTTCATTTTTATATGACAATGTTATTGCAATAAGGTGTGTACCGGTATTCTGTACATTTTGATCTATGTCTTATTAGCAACAACTATTTTCTTGGATAAGAAAACAAAATGTCATAGCAACCTGCACATATCTGGAGTTAATTGTGGCAGGTTGCTAAATGCAGAACAGTGACAAAAGCTCACCAAGAAAATTAATAACAATAGATAAGAAAATGAGACATGGATAGTTAATTAGTTGCAATGACAAATATATGGATTTCTATCAGCATACATATGCACAGCATACATGGAATTCTCACAACCAATAACATCAGACTTTAACACTAACATTAATAGAGACACTGTCACTGGTACGAGTCTTGGCAGCCAAAATAATCATGGCAAAACTGAATAATGACAACAAAAGCCACACAATACCATCAACTGATGGTTTTCCAATTCACGTTGCTCTGGAAATGACTTTCGCTCAGATTGTCAAAATGTAATTTTATGCAACAAAATCTTTGTAAGTTGTGTGTAATTTGTTGTGCAACAGTACCCAGCTTTTAATCCATTTTTCTTGGTCTTCAGAAACTGATATTTCGAAAAGAAATGGTGGAAAAGTCAAATACCTCCACAGGACAAAGAAAAAATTACAGCATTGCTAGCACTTGACAATGCTGTCGATTTTTTGTCCTCCGAAGAAAGTGAAGGAGAGGAGGAGGGAATAACTGGGCCGCCACCAAGGCACGTCAAGCCGCTTAAGTGGGAGAGAACGAAATTAAGGACCATCAAGGCTGTCCTGGATGCCACTTATCAGGCTCACGTGAACAAGAGGCAAAAAAGAACAGCCACTAAAATTTCAAGAGTAGCTGACCAAAACATGTCGGACAGACCACTCCCTAAAAACTGTCCCTCTTGGGGAGGATGACTGGCTGAAAGACAGTTTAAAGTGCCTATGAAATGAAATTTATTTTTTGATGTATCGAAAGTTTCACCTTTTTAGACCTTGGAATAAAAGGTTTAAAGTGTTAGGGACGATGCGAAATGCTTTTTTTATGGTCTCAAAGTTAGGTTGTTGGCACTAAAAAGTGGCTCCAATTTGTGCGCGGCCAAAACCAGTGTCATATTACACTGTGACGTAAATAGTTGTACAAACTGCTGCGGGAATATAGAGAACAAGAGAGCTGACAAGAGACGTCGCTAGAGGTGGACCAATATTATGTGACGAGCGGCCTCAAACATACGAGATATTAGAATTCTTCGATAACAGAGGGTGTAACAAAGCTTTATTTTGCTCCAGAGGAAAATAGGCCGGCGAAATACACGAAATTTGTTCGTCGACATCGGAAAGGGTACGTCAAACGATGTTGTTTTCAATGAAAGCGCGTACTGTTAAGATTAATATTATTTTGCAAAAGAAAATAACATTCCGGCCGGTGAGGCCGTTTAATCAAGCATAATTTTTCCAATCCATATCCTGTTTGGAAGTTCCTTCAAGCCTGGGCTCGACTGGAGAGCCGTCGAAGTCAGTGAGGCCTACCAAAATATAGTGACTCGATCGGCACTGATTGGCGAGTAATATAAATGTTTATACGGTATTCCGAATTATAAAATTCAAAGTGCAGCGACGCAAGTGTTCACTGGAAGGCGTCTATTCTACGGAACATCTATCAAAAATCTACACGTACAAATGCGTAAGACTATTCGAAACAAAATACATCGCTGAATCATTGCGTGTTCGATCAGATCAATTTTTATACAATGAAATATAAATCAGACATAAATGTAAACACGATACTTTGAACTCACTTACAAGCCGCCAAGTGGTTAAAATTTCCAGAAACGATCAATCGCTGGCAAGACACTGAACTAAGAAGCATAATTATTACGTATATACTTGAGTTCAAACATTTTGAATAAATAAAAAAAAAATACGCTATCAAGGCACCTTGCCGCTAAAAATACACCATTCACATTCAATTCAGCAAGCCGCCTGAAAAACACCACCTCGGATATGCATAACTTATCAGTATAATTTAGAAACTTTCAACTAGCAAGCCGCCAAGACATATCCTTCGCATTGAAAAAAGAACTTTAAGTAGACGAGCGAATTGCCAAGCCGATAAAATAAGTTCATAACCTCCACGCGCGATAAGTGAACTTCAGAGAAGACCGGCCGAGTCGCTAATGCGCTAATATCATGATTGTTTGTACTACGAGCCACCAAAAAGAAATAACAAAAACGCCTCTGCGTTCAATAAGCTTACAACTCAACTGGCGAACCACTGAGACGCTGTGCTACTGAAATGTATACCTTTCACGTTCAATAATCTAAATGATCAAAGTCCGTCTTCTTCATGTTCACTTCCTTCGCTCAAGCGGCACAGTCGGTTCGTCTCGCTACGACAAAACTACAGTGGACACGATCATTTCAGTTGATCAAGAGTGATCCGAAACTGATCCTCTTCACCTTCAGAGGACTGTAAAGAAACAAATTAGGCGCTGTCTGACATTTGTACAGCCAAAAACGTTGGCAAAATGACATCACGCTAAAGGATTCCAAGGGAATTATAGCGTAAACAAACCAATGTGTCATACTATTTACGTAATTTACGTCATCACGCACGCCCACTCGCCCCCAGGCTCTCCAAAAATTGGAACCACTTTTCAACCGAAGTGACGCATCTTCGAGGGGCTAAAAAACCGATTTTCTTTCTTTTCCTCGGGAAATGATTATTGTTTTCGTTCTTTGGACATAATAAACTAATGAAAAACGAAGAAAAAAAATTCATTTCATAGGCACTTTAAATATTTATTGATTTTCCATAGTAATGATAAAGTGCCTCTTAAAGAAACATGTTCACGGTTTTCCGCATGCGTTAGTTTTTGTTTTTGTTTTGCATTGTCCCCGTACAAAATTTAAATAATTGATGAAGTATATGAATGCAAATTTAATTTTATTGATTGTTTCAATTATCCGCTCTACGGATTAAAAACAAGACTCGATTCAAAAGTCGGAATATGATGCCACATGCAAACTTGACAGGTTAAAAAGCGATTTGGCAAAAAGGAAAGAGAAGAAATATGTGATGCTGAGACATGCCCCTTTCAAATTTCTATTTCACACTGCCTTTATAAAGCTGATAGCATTTATTGCTATAAGAACATTGCATCATTACCAGTTGCAAATTGTTGTTTGATGTTTTTGTTGTTGCTGGGAACTCAACATTTTAAATTATAAGGGAATAAAAGCACTTTTTTTATTGAAAATTTTATTTATTTATTGTGAATTATTTCCTAATCAAGTGTAAATGAAAAAGTATATTTATATGAAAATTTAAAGAATTATATTATGACATTTTTTACGTCAGAGTTTAAGAAAAATATACCATATTTTGAAATTATCATATATTGTGATAACTTTCTCTTTAATGGTGGAAATAAAACGAAATCCACTCTCAATGAAGGTGTTGTAGGTCTGAAGAAGTTTCACAACACAATAAACTCGATTGCAACTGTGTCTATCCACGTTACAAATTTCTGTTCATGCATTTTTGTGTTGCCTAAGAAGCATGAACCGATCGCGCGGTATTCTCGATGAACGTCCACATTTCAAAAGTGCTAGTTTAATTGTCTACAACGTAAGAGGAAATGATTATCCGATCTCAAACCATTTTCAACTTTATATTTCATTCACGAAATAATGTTAATTGTGTGTCCGCCGTGTTTAAGAGTGCGGTTTTCAAATTCTTCAAGTTTCCACATTAAGGAAACCCTATGGATAATTGTGTGTCCACCGAATTTACGCGGAGGTGCGAAACATGACGGTTAATAGCGAATTCTCAAAGTTTCCGCACTTCCACATTTAGGAAACCCTATGGATAATTGTGTGTCCGCCGAATTTACGAGGTGCGTAAACATGACAGTTAATAGCGAATTCTCAAAGTTTCCGCCCTTCCACATTTAGGAAACCCTATGGATAATTGTGTGTCCACCGAATTTACGAGGTGCGTAAACATGACGGTTAATAGCGAATTCTCAAAGTTTCCGCACTTCCACATTCAGGAAACCCTACGGATAATTGTGTTTCCGCCGAATTTACGAGGTGCGTAAACATGACGGTTAATGGGGATTACGCAAGACGTAAACCTTGCGGATACATGAGTTTAAGTGATGCGTTTCCGCGACTCCGCAGCGACTGAAACGTAACGTATAATCGTGTTTCCCGCAACGGATAGTCGAATTTCCGCCTACGGAAATCCACGTTTCCGTTAAGTAACCGTTATCAAAACGGAGACGGAAACGCCTTATTTCACCCTGTGTCGTATATACAGAAATGTGAACAGTTCAATCTTATGTCTTTTGGTGTCTTATAGTAGCTTTGACTAAGATAAATGACACTACAGTTTTTGTGTCTCCCTCGAATAAAGTAGTCTATTAATGGTTTCTGGTTCTTATCACATACGAAATCGTCGAATATTACCATTTTCTGACTTTCACTATCAATATCATTTACAGGAATAATTTGATCATTGCTTGCTTCAATAACATTATAACCAGCTTCATCACTTATTGGCTGGAACATATCCATAAGATTCTGGTACTTGGACTGCTCTAAGTTTTTCGCATACAGGTATATTTTATCAAAGTACAATAAATTGTAAATCATATGCATAAGTGTATTTGTTTTTCCCGAACCACTTGGGCCGCAAACCAACATCCGAAATGATCGATCGGGCATGAAATCATATAACTGTCTAAAGTTCGAGACCACATCGTCTTCAACGTCGTAATTTGGTATTATCATTTATATTATATGGGTATATTATTTCAATATAACATGGTGTATAACACGGTGTACAACACAGTGTACAACACGGTGTAAAATGCTCTTTTTTATATATGATTTCCAAATTTTATGTAACCTAATAATATAATAAAAATGAGTTTACTTACATGGAAAGAACTTGCAAAAAGAAAATCTGAATTAGGAAATAAAATTAATTATGTTCATGATGCAATCACAAAACATGATCTTGGTCAGCAGATAAGTCAGGAATCGTTGACGAAGGTATTCAAACCAGTAACCACTAAATTAGATGATGTTATTATTAGTAATTTGAAAATGCCTCTGAGAAAAAGACGACCACTTAAGAAGGGTATTGATACTGGTATCGACTATCTACCAGAGGTAGATCCATATGAGGATATGGATGTAGAAAAACTAATTGATTTTGGCGATTATGTTCCACCACAGCAAGAAAAACAAATAGTACCAAAACCGCCGACATATGAAGAATCGTTGAAGGATATTTTAGAAGGGAAGAAGGAGATTTATGTTGATCCTCAGTACTTTGGTGATGAACCAGATGAATTACCACCAGAATATGAAGAAGAAGAGATGGACTATGGATTAGATGATGAAGATACAAGTAATTCGATTCTGGATGATCTTGGTATTACCAATTATGAAAATGTGGATAAGATATTGAATCAATCAACAATAACACCCCAAAAGACTAAGACATATCTTAATAAGATTATAAAAAATGCCAAAACAAAAAGGAGTCAATTAGGTGGCTATAAGTCACATGTTACAAAACAGTTCAAAAGTGGGGCTATATCAGAAGCTGAGAGACAAATGAAAAACAAAAGAATAGACAATGCGAGAGTTACTTTAAATGAATACATAAAACATTATGATACTAAATTGGAAACAATAAAAGGTTATGGAATCCAGAGTCGGGGAAAAAAACAGAGAGGTGGAAATATTATGTTTTTTTAATGATGTAAAGCAGCTTTTGAAAAAATTGGAATTGATTATTGGTGAAAGATTGGCAGGGAATACCAGCATTGAGATGCGAAATATGGGAGTTACTATATTGGACACATTATTGAAACTGTCGAAAATCAATAGATCACAATATAGTAAATTGTATAGTCAATATTTCAAAATATAATTTATGTAACTTTATTATATAATGGAACGAGAGATAGTTTTATCATCTTATAGTGTAAAAAATCAAGGGAATAATAAACCTGAGGATTTTACAACAAAATTTACTAGACCTATAATTTTGGATAGTAATATGCAATATTTTATTGGTCTTAACAGAATTATCAATATGAGTTTTACATGGTTTAATGTTAATGCTGGATACAATAATCAATTAATTAAATTTAGCTCTGATAGTGGTTCAACATTTAACAACATCACCTTTCCAGCCGGAGTATGGAATTATACAGACTTCAATACATATATCAAGGATATAACGAAGACTGGTGATACGTATCCTATCACTCTTGAATTCGATAATACAACATTTAGGGTTACGATTACATTGGCTCAGAATTATCAGCTTGATTTGACGCATTCCAATTTTAATGATCTAATCGGGTTTGATAAGACAGTATTATCTAATGAAACAAATATAGGGCCGAAAGTGCCCAATCTCAGTCAAGACACAGATATCCTGAATATCCATTGTGACCTAATTAATGATTCACTTGTAGACGGTCAAGATACAGACATCATTTATTCCTTCTCGACCAGTGTACTCCAACCTAGTTACTCCTTTACCCTCGAACCACAAAGAGTCACATTCAATCCAGTCAATAAGAATAATATTAGTAGTATCAGGGTATACATTACTGATGGAAAAAGAAGATTAGTTAACCTGAATGGAGCAGATACATCTTTCTCACTAATTCTGAAAAGTATAGAATAATATAACATAATAGTATAATGAAACCGTATGAATTCAAAAGATTTTACCATCCAAAACTTGGTAAATTTGTATATCAACACAAAGGGTCTGGGCTTATCGTTGATGATATTTTGAAACCATTAAAGAGTGTGGCATCATCTGTTTTCAAGAAATTTGCTAAGCCAATAGCAAAGAAGGCGTTAGAATCGGGGATATCCCATGCAGGTGAGCGACTGGGTAAGGCGGTATCAGAGAAGTCAGGAGACCTAATAATGAAAAGATTGGCAAATTTGAGAAAAGGAGCTACAAGACAAACAGCAATTGTTCCATCCTCACCCATTAAACAGCAACAGCAAGATGAAAGTACTGATATGATACTGAATAGACTCATTTCTGGAGATGGTTTGAGGAGAAGACGTAGAGTGAGATTAGTATAGAATCAATAAAATGATTTTAATATGAATATACTTTTTAATTGTTAAAATTTATCTAACATAATATTATAATGTCATTTAGAACAGATAATTTTCTTCAAAGAAATGAGTTGGTGCGATTCCAACTCGATGATGTAATCAGGTCCCCAGCTAACGGTCAACACCAAGCGAAAAATGGGTATAAATTTACAATTAATGATCGATCGAGTTTCTATGATTGGTACAATGCATATTTTGAGGTCCAGTTTCAGGTACAAAAATTGGATGATGGTGCAGCTTATGGTGCTGATAGGATAACAATAATAAATGGAGCCCATAGTTTGATTTCTCACATGATGATTAAAAGCGCTGGGAAAATTGTGTACGACACTGATAATCTACACAAGGTCATTTTTGTGAAGAATTTGCTGGAATATTCTGATGATTACTCTAGAAGTGTAGCAAAGAATAGTCTTTGGTATTTGGATACAAATCATCTGATAGCTAATGCTAATCAAAATGCAGGTTATGAGGCTAGACGGCTTCTTACAACAGGTAATAATGATGTAAATGTAATTGTACCTCTTAATCGTTGCAGTTACTTCGAAGAGCTGGAGGATAAGATGTTGGTACCCATGCAGCTGCAGTTCAATTTACACCTCCAGAATGATGACGAACTGCTTCAAAAAACTGCAGCAGTTGATGATGGAAGGGTTGTCATTAACAGATTCCTACTGTGGGTCCCAAAATTGACTCCAAAGGACAGTCTGTTCGATAAGTTTGTTAGCTCTTTTTTTAAAGAGGATAAATGGACGTATCGCAGAGAAATGTATGAAGTGTCAGCACCAACACATAGTAGTGGATTCTTCCAGATTTCTTCTAGTATTGACAATGTTAAAGCAATTTTTATATACCTACAACGAGCTAAATCAAACAATCCAGAGACCAATCCATACGAATTTGACACTTTCAACCTTAATGCCGATCGTGGAAATGGTAGTTATTTGACAACATGTCGTCTAGAATATGGAAATGGAGTTTTCTACCCAGAAACAGAGTATGACAGTGAGAGTAAAGTAAGAATCTTCAACGATTTAATGTCTTATGCAATGAGAAGGACTGATTACAACACCGGAACCCAGTTGAATCTAGCTAATTATAATAGTCTCTATCCACTAATCTATTTCGATCTATCATATCAAGCAGAGAAAGTAACAAGAGACCCCAAACAGTTGATTTTTAGGTATAAACTCAATGCTAATAGTGCTGGAGACAGTCCTTTCAACGTACATGCTATAGTTCTATATGATGAAACAGTTGTCATTGACAAGGTGGGTAATGAATTGGTTATAGTGTAAAAAAGTAATAAATTGCTAATAAAATAAATATCCTTATTTCATATATATTATGTGAAATTTTATATAATATATATTATATATAAGAAATGACTCAGCTTTTTGAAATCAAAGTAAATTTGTCTGACAATCAAAAGAAGAATCTTAGCAATGCTTTCAAAAAAAGGGAAACTATTGTTCTCAGACTATCAAATGAATCTCTGAACGGAAATGATATTCTATATGTACCAGCAATGGTAAAGAAGAGATTGGAGAAGAATCGTATGATGACTAAGGGTATGGATATCAAACTTGTTAAAAGTAATATCAGAAAACAGGTTGGAGGTAGTCTACTAACTTCTATCTTAAGTATTGGAAAGACACTAGCACCAACTATAGGTAAAACCCTTGGGCTATCAGCTCTTGCTGGATTGGCTTCAGAAGGTGCTTCTCAGATTGTGAAATCAATCTCTGGCAAAGGCGTACAGTCGGGTGGTTTTCTCGTACCACAAGACAAAATTAATAAGCTGATAGAATATAAGCATCTTTTATCGACGAAACAAAAACAGGATATATTGAATTCCCTTCAATCAGGTTCAGGTGTTCATGTGAAACCAACAAACACACAATCAGGTGGATTTTTAGGCACTCTGTTGGCAAGCATTGGTGTTCCACTCCTTCTAAATGCTTTGACTGGTAAAACTGGTAGTAGGGGCTCCACGAATGGGAATTAGTAAGAAAAAAGGGGGTAAGGGAGCTCCGAGAATTGGTGCATACAGACAACAACCTCCATTTATAGGTACATGGGATAATCCAATTGGTATGGGGATTAAAAAAAAAAACTACCAAAAAAAACAAGTCGGGAGAAGGCATACTATTAGGGAAAAACAGCCCATTCAATGGCATCCCACTACTAGGGGCAATACTGTAAAACCAAAATTCCATAAAGATATCCCGTTAAGTAATCATGATCTAATAAAATGGTGTAGATACTTGAACATCCCAATCAAAGATGTTCTGTCAAGGGATAAAAGAGTTTCACATAACCATAGACAGGCGTTATTTATCTACAATCTTGAACCCTCATATATGAGTGGAAGCCATTGGGTGGCCACATATGTCAAAGACAACGTGATAAATTATTTTGACAGTTTTGGTATGCCCCCATTTCAAGAGATCGTAAATCATACAAAAAGAAAGAATTTGATTCTGTTACATCAAAACAATCAAATCCAAAATATAAAAACGTCAACATGTGGTTACTTCTGTTTATACTTTCTGAATGAAATGAATAAAGGGAATTCATATTACAATCTATTGGAAGTGTTCGACATATATGACACAATGAAGAATGAGAGATTCCTCGAACATTATTTCAAAAATATCTAACTTATATATATAATGGTTAAATCATATTGTGTAAAACAGAAGAAGCAAACAAAATCGGTACCTGGTACTGAAAAACTTGTTAAAACAAAAAATAATCGTCTTATGCTAAAATCTCAATGTAGCGAATGTGGGGCTACTAAAACACGTTTTGTATCCAATAAAGATTTAAAATAAATAGCCAGTCAGAGATGGCTGGCGGATTTTAAGATATAGAAGGTAGTCACAGTCTTGGTGAAATAGCAGCTAAAAGCGCTTTAAAAGGTTTGTATAATTTAGGTAGAATCGGAGCATCAAAGGCAATTAAATCTGATTTTGCAAAACGAAAGATTAAAGGTACTGTAAACAAATACCTTGATAAAGCACTTGACAGTTTCACATCGGATTTATCGAAAAAACTAAATCCACTACACAGTGGTGGCGCTATTGATATTCATAAAGCTATTGGTAAATTATCAAAACCAAAAGGGGGGTGGACATTACCCGGTCATAAATATACTGGCCCATATAATGATTTAAAGAGTCAAGTGAAATATGACCCAACGACTGGCCAAATATTAGAAATATACGACAAACCAACGGGTAAAACTGATGCAATAGCAATGCAACACGATATTGATTATTCAGTCTGCAAGGATGATAGGAAATGTAAAAATAAGGCAGACCGAAAAATGGTTCAAGCTTTAGACAACGTACCGTATAATGAAAGACAATGGGGGCATTGGTTGGCAAGAAATGTTATCAATACGAAGCAGAAACTAGGTCTCCGAGTTTCAAAAAACGTAAAAAGCCGTCGAGTGAAGAAAACTGGCAAGAAAAATTAGCAGATGAGTTGCATGCACCCATAAAACGCAACTTCACTCGGCGGCGTGTAATCACAAATCATATCGATGAAATATGGGCAAGTGATCTAGTTGAAATGCAACAGTTTAGTAAATGGAATAAAGGTTATCGATATCTTCTTATGGTTATTGGTGTCTTCAGCAAATATGGTTGGATTGTCCCATTGAAGGATAAGAAAGGCGAATCTGTCACTGAAGCATTCAAAACAATATTCAAGGAAGGTAGAAAACCACAATATCTATGGGTTGACAAGGGAACAGAATTCTATAACAAACATGTGAAAGACCTATTAGAGAAAAATGGGATACATATGTACTCAACTGAGAATGAAGAGAAGTCATCAGTAGTTGAAAGATGGAATAGGACAATTAAATCCAAAATGTGGAAGCAGTTCACAGTTCAAGGTAATACAATGTATCTCGATATGCTCCCCAAACTAGTAAAACAGTATAACAACACAAAACATTCAAACATAAAGATGACACCCGTTGAAGCATCTGATAAGAGGAATGAAGGAACTGTTTACTTCAATTTGTATGGTGATATAGAAACATTAAAACAGAAACCAAAATTTAAAATAGGTGATAAGGTCCGAATATCTAAGTATAAACGGAATGTGTTCGACAAGGGTTACACACCAAATTGGACAGAAGAAGTGTTTACAGTTGATAAGATCCAATACACTAATCCAATAACATACAAACTAAAAGATCTCAGAGGTGAAGATATTCAAGGGAGTTTCTATGAACCCGAATTATTAAAAGCCAAGCAGGATGTTTTCCGTATTGATAAAGTCATTCGGAGAGATTATAAAAAGAAGCAAGCTTTGGTGAAGTGGAAGGGGTATAGTGATGAATTTAATAGCTGGATACCGTTCAAGGACTTAAAAAATATATAAAAAAATAATCTATTGTATATATATATATAAGTACCACAGTAAATCTGTTTTTCGCTATTTTGTAGCCAAAAATAGATAATTGTTTCTGGCTATATTTAAACGCATATTAAAATATCATTTAAAAAATAAAATATATAGATTATATATATGGAAAATCAACTTGTCAAAAGAGGTCGCGGAAGGCCTCAAGTTTACAGTAAAGAGGAGATAAAAAACCACAAAATTACCTACATGTTACAGAAACCGTGGTATTGTAACGTCTGCAGAAATAATAAAGATTACAAACTTGCCGGTAAAACTTGCCACATTAAAACAAAAAAGCACATGAAGAATGTCAACGTTAACAATATAATGCAACGAATAATTAATATCACACAAGGAAAGCATGTATAATACTCTTTCATAACCACAATTCGAAGGATTCATAAAACTGGATCATTTGAATTCCAACCACATTTAAACGCAGATTAAAATTATTTAAAAAATAAATTATTTATAGGTTATATATATGAATATGAATATCCAATCAGAAAACTTAACTAAAAAGACGAATGGATACACTTTAGTATATTTTGGTGCTGGCTGGGATTTTGAACCAGTTAGTAACTCATTATATAGTAAATTCAACCATTTTATTTTCATTGACAGTCTACCTAAGCTATCTCACTATGAACCAGGTCAGTCGGGATATGAAAAAAGTAAAGACAGAGAAGCATTTATAAATACTATAAAAAATGCAGCTCTAGAACATAAACTGATGTTAAGTAGTATCAGAAAAAATCTATTAACATTTAAAAATGATAAAATAAAAGTAGAATATTATATCAATACAACAGTTGAAGAAGCTCTAACAAATCCAACCATCAGAAAAAAAAAATGAATAGGGCTATATGGTTACATGAGAATGGATTCAGACCTTATGATTATGGATTAAAAATAGGCGATTTACCTAATTTGTTAGAATATCGTGCCAAAATACGTGAATTATAATATACCGTTATTATATATGGAACAAATCAATCAATTAAAAAATCATCTCAAAACCTTTACTGTTAAAGAGTTAAAGAAAGAAGTCCTAAACATTAAAAAAGGGTTTCAAGTCTCCAAATTAAAGCGTGCTGAAGTAGAAAAAGTCATACTAAAAAATCATCAACATTTCATTCACTTATTGAAAAAAAAAACAAGGTGAAGAAAACCAATCCATACACGAAAAAAACTAAATCGATAAAGAAAAATATACCCAATAAACAACAACTCGAAATGTTATTAAATAACGAAATTAATGATGCACAAGTAAAAAAGTACATAAACCAAATTTTAGACAAACTAGACGCAAAAGCAGTTGGTGCAAGACATCCTGAATTCATTTATGAACGACAGAGTGGTGTCACAATTCAAAAAGGTAAATCACGCTATATCATACGAAATGATTCCGGAGATGTACTATTAAGTACAGAAGACCGAAAACAGGTAGAGGACATGATATATTACATGCTAAAGTAAATAAATATCTAAATATAGTTTAAAGGATTCATAACTGGATCATTTGAATTCTCAACCATATTTAAACGCATATAAAAATATCATTTAAAAATAAATATCTATACAGTATGTTGCCCAGTTTCCGGCCACTTTAGTTTGTAATCGCTATAACTCCTTTGTTTTGCACGGAAAATTTCTCAATTTCCTTTCAAAGACAGTTCATTTACTTACCTTTAAAACGTTAAATGGTTGGCGACCTTCCCCAAGTATTAAAGAAATTATACCATTTTTCGCAAAACTAGTAAGTTGCCCAGTTTCCGGCCAGCTAGCCCAGTTTCCGGCCACCGACTTAAAGTAAATTTTCCTTGAAACCGCTCGACGTAAACCGACTTGTAAGTCCCTTGATAATAGTGGTCGCCTAGTTATAAATATCAGGTAAGTTTCAATATTAAGCTTTGTCGCCTACTGTTTTACTATTCAAAATACGTATGACCTTAGTGACCCGGAAGCGTGTCTTCCGCAGTTTGTTGACAGACTACTACAAAAACAAATCATGACTTACGTACTTTTAGTCACGCTATACATGCATAAGCTGTTGTTAATTCGTAATCTTTGTTACACTAACACATGTATCTTTAATTTCTCGACCAGGAAATTTTAATATTCGGTTCTTTCACTTAATAAGAAATAGGTTTTGAGCAATGTGTCTTTTAGTGGCCGGAAACTGGCACACTAGGTCGAAATCTTCGCTGAGAGTTGACTGCTAAAATTTCAGGAACAGCCCTATTCCAGCTGACGATGATAGATTCCCTAATCACTTTCATCTTTAATCTAATATTTGTCCAAAAATTATGAAGCTCCTTGAGATATTTCCTGTGAAACGAGCTATTTGTTTATCTACGGTAGTTTTGATGTGCAGTGAAACGAGCCAAAATTAATCGCTAAACGTTCAATCACCTGGACAAAACATTTCCTTCCTCAGCCGTTCCTTGTTCAAAAAGAACGCCAAAACCACCAATGTGTAGCGGAAATGTTCGTCTTTCTTTCGGAACGCTTCGGTGGACGAAAATTTAAAACTCCGACGAACATAACCGACGTAATTGTTTTTTGGCCGGAAACTGGTACTGGCCGGAAACTGGGCAACACACTGTAGTATTAATATAGAATGAATTTTGAAAAATCCCAACTTAAGAAACTTAAGAAGTCAGAACTAATTAAACTGTTAATGAAACAGAATGCTAAACCAGCTCCTAAAATTATAATAGTGGATGACGAAAAACAACGTAGGAGACCAGTTCCTACACCGAGAAAATCTGTCAGGCAGATGGTTAAAAACTATGAAGACAATATCATTTTACCACCTATTGAGTTCAGAGATGATTACAAACCAGTTCCAGCACCTAGAACAAAGAAAATAAAACCAATTCCAACACCTAGAACTAAGGTCTCAAATGAATTCAATTTCGATGACACTATTTTTGATTCATCATCCAATGACCAACCTCTATTCAAAATAACCGAAATCAAATATAATAAATACAAAATAATGACACAACATGTTTAGCAAGGGCTATTGTAACAGCTTATGCTCATTTACACCCTGAGAATTACACCACAACTCAGTTGAAAGATGGATTAAACAAAAGCCGAAAACTACAAGAAACTGAAGCTATAAAATTACATGAAAATTGTAATGTAGAGATAAATGAATATGGAAACGGTTTGGAAGATGTCAATAGCTTTGCGTCATATTTAGATACAGAGATTAATATCATCGATTCAGAACACTTCAATGAAATCATATACACAGCCAACAAAGGAAAAACAGACAAAATCTATTTATACAAAACACGAAATCATTTTGATGTCATAAAATCAATGACAGCTTTTTTAGATGTAGCTTATTACTGTCATAGTTGTAAAAAAGCTTATACAAGACGTGACAAACACAAATGCCCACAAAAATGCCTATCTTGTTTTAAATATTTTCCAGATGGAAATAAATGTGATGGAAAAGACGTCACCTGTAAACACTGCAATCGTGTTTTTCATGGTGATGCTTGTTTTAAAAATCATACAAGTAATCGTTCTAAAAAATATGACAATGATTCAGTATGTAACAGTGTAGCAAAATGTTCAAAATGCAACCAAATAATACTGAAACCATATATAAAAATGCACAAATGTGGATATAAAATGTGTAATAACTGTAACAAATATTGTGAAAGTAAGCATAAATGTTTTATGAAAAAGATAAAATGTAAAGGGGGTAATTGTATCAAAGACACTAAAAATCCTTGCAGATTAAATAAATCCATACTAAAAAAAGATTATTGTTATTCATGTAGAACATATAATGAAAAATATTCATTTTTTGATTTCGAATGTACACAAAACACTGGAACACATGTAGTCAATTTGGCTATCTGTCATGATTTCAATGGTAATGAATCAATCTTCAATGATATTAATAGTTTTTGTAATGGAATTCTCAATGAAAAATATAAAGGTTACACATTTGTGGCTCATAATTCAAAAGGATACGATAGCCATTTTATTCTTAAATGGTGTATAGATAATGGCTTCAAACCTTATTGTATTTATAATGGTGCAAAAATAATGATGATGGAAATTCCAAAATTAAGAATAAAAATAATCGACAGCCTAAATTTTATTCAACAACCTTTGTCCTCTTTCCCTAAAACATTTGATTTAATCGAGTTGAAAAAAGGATATTTTCCACATTATTTCAACAAAAATTGTAATCAAAACTATATAGGAGAGATGCCATCTAAAAAACATTATGGATATAATCAAATGAAAACACAAGATAGAGAGAAATTTTTACAATGGTATGATGACCGTGTTAATGAAAATTATGTTTTCGATTTCAAAAAAGAATTAATTGAATACTGTAGGTCAGATGTTGATATATTAAGAAGATGTATGTTAAAATTCAGACAAGATTTCATGAACCAAGAAAATATTGATCCACTAAAATACATCACAATAGCTGGTGTTTGTATGGCTATTTATAGAGGAAATTACATGCCAAAAAATACCATAGCTGTAGTTGATAATGTTGTTCAAACAGAAAACCACAGTACAGTTAGTATTGCATGGCTGGATTATATCAGCAAGAAAAATAATATTAAAATTCAACATGCCTTAGAAGGTGGTGAAAAAGCTATCAAATGTATCAATAACAAATTAAAAGTAGATGGTTTTTGCGAATCTACAAATACTGTTTATGAATTTCAAGGTTGTTTCTGGCATGGATGCCCAGATTGTTACAAACCCGATGTTATCAATAACAAGAATCAAAGCGACATGGGTACTTTGTATAATAAAACCCAAGATAAAAATAACAAAATAATAGCTGCTGGTTACAATCTTATTGAAATGTGGGAATGCAAATTAAAAAACGATAAAAATTTTCAGAAATATTATAAAGTTGAATGGAATCGAGAAGTGGTCGAACCGTTAAACCCGAGAGATGCTTTTTATGGTGGACGAACAAATGCTACCAAATTATTGTATAAATTCAAAGAAGGTGAATGTGGAAAATATATTGATTTTTGTTCTCTTTATCCTACAGTTCAGTTCTACAAAAAATATCCCATAGGTCATCCTAAAAAAATAATATCACCAGAAAAATACGACGTAAAATGGTATGGTTTCATAAAATGCAAAATTTTACCACCACGAAATTTATACCATCCAGTTTTACCTCAGAAAATAAAATGTGAAAAATCAGAAAAGTTAATGTTTCCTCTGTGTATATCATGTGCAAAAACAAAACAACAAGACAAATGTCAGCATAGTGAAAATGAGCGATCATTTATAGGTACATGGACAACAGATGAAGTAAATAAAACCATTGAAAAAGGTTATACAATCATAAAAATATACGAGGTTTGGCATTTTGAAAAGTCAAGCAATGATTTATTTAAAGGATATATCAAAAAATTCATGAAGCTTAAACTTGAATCAACAAAATGTAATTTCAAAAATGAAAAAGAAGAAATGATATTCAGAAATAAAGTAAAAAATAATTTAGATATTGAATTGGAAAAAATTAATGAAAATGCCGGTTTACGAGCCATCGCAAAAATGTGTTTGAACAGTTTATGGGGAAAGTTTGGACAACGAAATAATATGAACCAGTGTAAATATGTAAATGATATAAGTGAATTTTATCAAATAGTACTTGACGATTCTATTGATAATTTAAATATGAATTTCATAAATGAAGAAATGGCACAAATGAGTTACACTTATAAAGATCAGTTTGTTGATAATTCATATAATCCTAACATCTTTGTAGCATGTTTTACAACTAGCAGTGCAAGGCTAATGTTGTATGAAAAACTAGATTATTTAGGTAAACAAGTATTATATTTTGACACAGATAGTATTGTGTACATTGAATCTCCAAAGAGTAAGAAAGTAGAAACAGGAGATATGTTAGGTGATCTCACAGATGAATTAGATGGTGAAATTATAAAAGACACTTTTGTATCAGGTGGTCCAAAAAATTATAGTTTCATATATGGAAGTAATAAACAGAAATGTGTTATCAAAGGTTTCAGACTTAACCACGAAAATTCCCAAATACTAAATCACACAAATATGATTAAAATGGTAAAAAACGAAATCAAAGACCTCACGTTGGTAAATGAAAAGAAAATAACCAGACAAAACAAACAAATCGTAAACAAATATGAAGAAAAGGTATACAGTTTTGGATATGACAAGCGCGCAATAAAACACATATCTGAAAACTGTATCGAAACATATCCTTATGGATATTAAACCCCCACTCTGATGGGTGAATAAAGGTTGGTGAAATCAACTTCCTGTTTTTCCGAGAATCATGTCACGCAAAGGAAATCACGCAATGGAATAAACGCACCATTTGTTTTTATTAACATATAGTTTCATTTGATTTTTCCATTTTTTTTCCATTCCATATTTCCATTCAATATTTCCATATTTTAAATCCAGCAGATAGAAAGTAGTGATGTACTACATTCTCTGAGGCAATTGCCTCAGAGTGTAGTACATTACTACTGTTAACGCCTCCTAAGTGTGACACTAGATAATTCGGAATGACTTTCCAAGGGGCATCTCTGTCGTCCTTAAACCTTTTAACCCAAGATGATTTTAAAGATTTATTCATCGATGTGAATTGAATCATGTTTAAGCCACCTTTTTCTCGATCGCCAATTAAGGTGGTTTTCTTAATCTTGTGTGGCTTTCCATCCCAGATGAAATCGAAAGTGACCGCGTCTACTCGTTTCGCAAAGTCTTCAGGAATTGGGAGAACTGACGCATTAAAAATTAGTTTAGACAGGCCCAAAGTTTTTTGCAATATTGATTTTTCCAAGAAGCGTTAATTTTCGTCGTTTCCAGCTGTTTAAAAGTGTTTGCAATTCATTAAGTTTAGATTCAAAATTCCGGTAGTTACATAGGTTTTGATTGTAAGAGAAGTGGATTCCTAGAGCATAAATCGTTTCCGTAGGCCATCGGAAACCAAAAGGAGTGTCGGTACGCTCCCTCCAGCTTCCTAGCCACATAGCTTCTGTCTTTGACTTGTTGATTTCTAGCCCAGAACACATTTTAAATAGTTCCAACATCTCAAGCAGCGAGTGCACAGATTCCACGTCTTTTAACAGAAGAGTAGTGTCGTCAGCATATAACGTTATTTTGATCACTTTATTTCCAACGGATAAGCCTTTGATATTCGGGTTTGCAAGAATGGCAAGGTTGAGGAGTTCTATTCCCAAAACAAATAGGAGGCCCGTTAACGGGCAGCCCTGCCTCACGCCGCGTTCTAGATTAAAGAAAGGAGAAGTAAAGCCTTCATTTAGCACGCAACTAGAAACGTCAGTGTAGAATACTCTTATCCATTTTTTGAAATCGTCTTTGAAATTGAAGACGTCTAGAACCTTCAAAAGGTAATCCCACTCGATCGAGTCAAAAGCTTTTTTAAAATCGACGAAAATGGCCGCGCCAGGTATATTTTTAGTTTTTGTGAAATTTAGGACATCGCTAATAACCCTGATGTTTTCACCGATGTACCTTTTCTTGACATAACCAGTTTGGTTCTGATAAATGACATCAGGGAGGACTTTTTCTAGCCGTTTTGCTAATGCTTTTGAAGCTATTTTGTAATCAGTATTTAATAAAGAGATGGGACGTAAATTGTTGAGACTGTTGGGTGGCTTTCCTTTTTTAGGAAGGAGCGTTATAACTCCACGTTTTTGACATATGGACAGCTCACCTTTTTCAAAAGCACAATTTATGCTGGAAACGACATCGTCGGCGATTTCTTTCCAAAAGAATTTGTAGAATTCTGAAGTAAAGCCGTCGGAGCCAGGGGATTTGCGATGGTGCATCTCAATTAGTGCTAGGCGACATTCTTTTTCCGAAAGTTTACCTTCACAGATATTGGCATTTTCTGCGCTAAGCGGCGAAATTAATGAATTTTTAAAAAACACATCGTATTTTGAATCTTCCACATCGTCGTTACCTGATGTGTTCAATGATTTGTAGAAATTGGCCTCTTCCCTCAGGATAGAGTCAACGTCAGACACTTCAGCGCCGCTATCCAATTTAAGTTTCGTAACTCTTTTTTTGTCGACATGCCTTTTTCTAAATTGAGAAAATATCTTGTGTTTTTTCCCCGTTTTCTACCCACCTTGCTTTACTTCGTAGCATGGCGCCTTTCACCTTTTGTTCAGTAATTTTGCTAAGACGTGCGCGAGTATCTTGTATTTCTATTTTCAGTTGTGGGTTATTCTGACAGTTGACCGACTGTGCCATTAAATTATTCAGCTTGGTGGATAAGATTTTTTCAGAATTTTTTCTCATCCTTGCAAGCCTTTTGGAGTCGGAAATAGTAAAGCTACGAATTTCCATTTTTATTAAGTCCCACTTTAGACCTTTGTCTTCTAGATAGGCATACTTTTTCTTATATATTTGGATATTATTGGAGAGACTGGTAACGACATGCTAACGTAAAGACGTGTTTTTTTATGCTCCGCGAAAATCGCAACAACATGCCTCCTTTCAAACTAGTCAAGCTGCGATAGTCCTGTACCAACGTCACAAAGATGACTAAAAGTCCTAAGAAGCGCAAAGAAAAGCGGGCAAGGGGAAGCAGTTCGACAAGCGACAGCGGGGAACTTGGCGATTACCATGTGCTGTTAGATCAGATCAAGGAGCTACGCGACAGAGACGCCGCTAATCAAACAAATCTGACCAATATGCAATTCCAGCTCGACCAAGCCTCGGAGGAAATTGCTTCTTTGCGAACTGAAGTTAAAAGTCTAAGGGAATCGCTAGAGTTTACTCAAAACGAACAAGATGAAGTGAAGGAGAGATTAAACACGTGCGAAAATGATCAAGTGAGACAAGAAGATGAACTCGTACGGCAAAGTATCTACAGTCGCCGTTGGAATTTAATATTCTACGGCATTAAAGAACAAAAAAATGAAATTTGTGCAGACCAAGTAAAGCATATTATGGCTTCTGCGCTAAAGATTAATCAAGACAAAGTCCGTTCCACCATGTTTTGTGGTGTACACCGTCTTGGCAAATGGAAACCGAACAGCATCAAACCACGGCCAGTTATCGCAAGGTTTACCTGCCGCGCAGACAGAGATTTTGTTTGGCGTCAACGCTACAATCTGAAGTCTACAAATCTCAGCCTAGCAGAAGATCTACCTTTTGTCGTCAGGGATATACGAAAAAACATCCTAGTACCAGCAATGAAGCGGGCAAAAGAAACAGAAGGAACAAAGGCCTCAATCATTGGAGATCGGTTGTGTGTCAACGGTAGAAAATATTCTTACGACAAGATCCCAAGCAGGTGGCAGACACAGCAAACCACTCCACAAGAAGAAAACAACTCAGAACCCGAACTAACGTAAGACTCAACTATTTATCTGATCTGATCAGAGTCAGCTCGTGTTAGATTATTAATTTCACCAGTAAATTTCTGGAGCTTCGAAACATACTCATTCATGTTTAGCGGATCAAGTGTGTATATAAACAATCTTTCTATTATTACTAGCTTGTTAGATAGCAGTCTCATTTTGCTGCTTCCTCAACTTAATTACGAGCGAAGCTTTTTGTGTCGGTTTTTTCTTTTTTTCTTTTGTATCCAGTTTTTGTTATTACAGTTCAAATCATTTGAAGTAAAAATTCCTGTGTTGTCTCGCGCAAGTCAAAAAATGCTATATTCCGCAAGGCCAGAAAAAACTCATGCAAATTATTCGGCAACTTATACCTATATTTGCATTTCTAACAAAGGTGACGAAACCCTTTAAAAAATTTTGTTCATGAATGACCTCAACACAATTGAATGCAAAATAATCACCCTTAATGTCAGAGGCTTAAACAAGTCAATCAAAAGGCGATCCGTGTTCCGTTGGCTACATAATCAGAAGGCCCAATTCTATTTTTTACAAGAAACTTACAGCGATAAGAATATAGTACCGACCTGGGAGTCTGAATGGAGCGAAAAAATTTTTTGTAGCCACGGAACGAAACATAGCAAAGGTGTGATGATTCTCGTCAATCCTAGACTCGACCTAAAAATTGAAAAGTGTGAAAATGACGCTAACGGCAGATTTCTAATTCTTGACACCAAATTTAACGACTCTCACCTCGTTCTCGTTAACATTTACGCCCCTAATGACACTATACAACAAATACAGTTTTTTCAAATCATCCAAGAAAGACTAGTCAACTTTGATGACGAAAACATTCTTATTGGCGGTGATTTCAATTGCCCACTGACACCATTAGACAAAGTAGGCGGCAGACCAATGGATCGTAAAAAGTCAGTTGTTGATAACATCTCGTCAATTTCATCCTTGTACTCTTTACAAGACGTATGGCGTAGCAAAAATTCAAATAAGAGTCAATTCTCTTGACGGGACAAGGGATTTAAAGTCCAGAGCAGACTAGATTATTTTCTGATTTCTGAAAGTCTGTTAGATCTATGCAAAAATTGTGATATCGTCTACGCACCGAACTCAGATCATAGCGCGGTGATGCTTTTCCTCCAGTCAGAGGCCCTTAATAGGAAACGTGGCCCGGGTTTTGGAAATTTAATAGCTCTTTACTTGAAGACAACACGTATGTCCTGTAGGACTGATGATATTTCGAGGCAAAAACAACATCGATGGGGAGAGAAGGGGAGCAATTTTGACATGACAGTTTGTAGTGTGAGACTTGAATCCATTTGAAGTTTTTCGCTCAGCTTTACATCTTGCAACCCTACCACGATACGATCACGGATCAATTCTTCTCTGAGGACTCCAAATTCGCAGTGCTCAGACAAGCAGTACGGGTTCTTGTTTTCTCTCTGTTGAACTTTGCACGTTCGAAGATCACGTTTCTCTTGATGATGAAATGTTGATCAAATTTCTCTGTTACATCGGCGTATTTCTTCTCGTCTCCCTCCGCGAAAGTAAAACTCTTGACAATATCGTCTGCTTCATCGCCCATGCAGTAAATCATAGTCTTGATCTGCAGGACTTCATCCTTCTCGTTGACTTCGGTTGATATGCGATATCGCTTGAAGCGCCGTATCCATTTTGGCCATTCTTCGGGATTCTTGAAATTGAAGGGAGCTGGCGGTGCAATAGTGTGTGTCGCCATTTCTTGTGGTTGATCAACGTCGTTTTCACGTAAAGATCCCAACTTCTGACACCATGTAGGATTTTTAGCTTCGAATTGAAGTGACAACGCGAGCCATGTTGTAGATCAAGTCATTCTGATCCATTCTGATCCAGTAGGACTGATGATGTTTCGAGGCAAAAACAACATCCATGGAGAGAGAAGGGGAGCAATTTTGTCATGACAGTAATCACGATCAAATGCATAAGTAACTCAGTTCTGCGCTCACCTCTCCACAGTATTGTCCGGACTTGAAGATCTCTGCTATTGAAAATATATCTTTTTTTAAAAAACCGTTGTATGAAGTTGGGCCGCAACTATTGTAATCGACAGGGAAGATAAAAAAGTACAGGCAGCGATAAAGCGATCGACGCCCACGTAGTCCAGTTTTAAGTCACACGCTTTATTGACATACAGAGGATACCAATGTATATTATAGCATATCGAAAAACATGAAGCCCTTTAAAGTGATGTTACACGAGCCGATTTTTAACGCCGATTTTTAACGCAACATTGTTTTGTTTAGAAACTGATGTTTGCATGATGACATTAAACATTACAGATAATTAAGAGCGCCTGTCTGTAAAAATCAAACATATCGCGGCAAGTGATAAAATTGGATTATTTTGATATTTTAACGTTAGATAGATTAAGGTATAACAAAAATCACTGGATACCTTGTTCGGCCAAATATCGTTTTATTTTAAAGAAAAATGCAGAAAACGAAATCCCGTTAAAATCGCCATTTAAGGTGGAAAACTATTGCACAACTTTGACAGTCTAACTTACAAAAACAAGTAGCGCTACGGCATTTAAAACATGAAAATCGTATTTTGCAAGCTTTAGATATCTAGAAGACTGATTTAGGGAATTATCATGTTGTTCTTTGCGTGCAAAATAATTTTATTTCGAAGACATACATTTTACTTCTTTAAAAGTTATTATACCTCGTAAACAAAACAATTTTTTCACCATGTGCTAAACCTTCAAACGGATTAAGGAACGCTCCAAAAGGTACTTAGCCCTTTGAATAGATGCCGTGATACTGAAAAGTGTCGAAAGTTTAACAAAGATTGGCTGACCCAACCGTTTAATATTAGGTTGTTGTTGTCCGACGTTTATCGGACGTTGTAAACAAGACTAAAGGCCTGCTAAAGGACATACGATGAACGGTGAAAAAAAATGCAAGAAAATGATCTCAGGATAAGTCTTCTACAACAAATAAGGTAAGAAAATTTCAAAACATTTTTTCTATTTGGCTACTTTAACCTTATTTGTGTTAAGACATGTGGTGGAAAGTGAAATGTTTGTGTGACACGTAAATTGATAGTTGACCTCGTAAGGTCAAATAACTCTAATTTTAACGAACTTCGAAATGCTGTCGCGTCGCTCTGAATCATTTGCCCAAATACTTTTTTTGCTTAAGCGCAAGTCAACGTTTTGCGCTCCTCTAGTCGCTTGTGACTTGCTCTTCACGCTCCTTTGATTCGTGCATGAAGCTCGCTGCCTTTACTCTCCGTTTTTATTTTTGTGGGGGAAAATTTATGTGATTTCGCGCGTTCCTCTGGCGCGTAACTGACCCTTCGCGCTCATCTCAACTCGCGCCTCGCGCTGCTAGCAAGACCATTTAGTCTGCATGAAACTATTTCAGATAATGTGTTTGATACACTGGACAGTGTGTGTCTTAATTTTCTCATAAACTCTTCGATAAATCGCTTTGAATAGATTTGAATAGGGAATAGTTGAAAGGTGGAGTAAAAATGCGCAACGATGAAGTACGAGCAAGTGACCGTCGAATCGCACTCGCTATTTGGCAACCGTTTGATTGACAGCAGTTGAATCTGTGAAGAGACTATAGTATAGAGCGTTTTCACTTGACGTCATAGCCGCCATATTGGTGTTCCCGTACAAAAGAATTTTAATTAACTTATTTCGTTAGGAACACCAACATGGCTGCCATGGCCTTTGTCATTTGAGTCCCACGGGACTGAAGTTCACGTGAGTGAAAACGCTCTATTCCCAAAGCTTAAAGACGAAGTTCCGGTATAAAAGGACCTTGGCCTGATGGCCACTTGACAGCTCAGTTGTCAATCAACCTTGGTAGAGAACACAACTCCGCAAGCCCGCTGAGGTCACGTACGAGACGAAAAATAAATTATTTATCACTAATAAGTCCAATTCTATCCATTTGTCGTTCTAAGCTACGATGAATTACAAATAGATATTTTATGAACACATTGTTGTATTTTCTGTGATTTATTTTGTAACGTTCTGTGTTCGAATTTACCCGCTGGATCGCCAGACGAATGCCATATCGGCAAAGCAACTGAGATCAATTGAAAACATTTAAAAAATTCACACCGAAGCAATTTTCAAACATTTAATTCTTACCTTGCATTGATCATAGTCAAAGTAAACAAAGAAAACAACGAAGAATCCCTTCCGATTGTCCGTGGCTGTAGATTTGCTTTCTCCGAACATTGGTTTTACATGCAAATTAAGAATCGAAACGAAAAAAATTGTTGTCCGTGATATCAAGCGAACCAAACGTGTGGGGGCAAATTTGCATCCAGTTATTATTCAAAACAGCCATTCCAAGTTTAAAATCCAATTGCCCAGTGGTGCACAAGAATCGTGATACGTACCCGATCGTTTTATATTCCTGCTACCTGTTTTGAATTGAAAAGACAACCGACATAAACGCTTCTCTTACGCTTTCGTTCACTGTCTTTACCGCATAGTTTCGAAACGTTTTGAGATCCGTGTCCGAAACGATTGCTGCACTTCGATTGCCACTCAGGAGAACACTCGCACGCATATAGCAAAGAGAATAAACTGCTTTCAACATTTAACCCTATCCAGACCGGGCTTTTTTTGACCGCCTGGGACCGGGGGGGGGGGGGGGGGGGGGGGGGCTCCAGAAGCCCCCCTTATGTAACTTTGAAACCGCTTATTAGTCTATGAGCTGTGAGGCCAAAAATGCATTTTAAAATAAAGCTAAGGGTGTGCTTTATCAAAATCAACTTGTTTCCAGACGTGAAACCTGTGCACGGTCGAGAGAAATGGGTGTTTTTATGGGTGGGGTGGGTGGGGTTATTCTTTGTTCCTTAAACTTTTTTTTTTTTTTTTTTTTATTATTATTTTTTTTACAATACACTTCTAATAAACACCATTGCGGCTTACTTACACTTATTTACAATACTTACAATGCTTACAATACTTGACGCTTTCTTGCAATACTTAAAATACTTACAATGCTACAACACTTACTACCTTTTTTAAAAGGAATAAAAACAAAAAAATGACTTATAAGACTATTACTTGTGTATATATCTTTATTTAGAATAATTTAATTTAATTTTCCCCATATTTTCAAAAACAGCTGTAACTTTTTTTGGACAAAAATTGGAAACATACTTGGTATTCTACTTATCTTATCTTCATCCTTTCCAACTCAAACTTGGAGGAGGTGAGCATCTGATGGTGTGAATTGCAAATAATGCTGTTGCACGATTGTAACATGTTACTATGGCAACAGGCATTTCATTGGTGAGCCATTTCTCTCTATTTTAGACCCCAAACCCAAAATGATCAATATATTAATTCTAACAATACAACATAGCGTAACAATGATGTCTTCTGGTAAATATTGTTTTGTAATTTGTCCCTACAGCTAGAAAACCAAAATAAAGAGATACAATACGGTACCAAAGCAATCTCTGTCTACATGTGTCTACGTGGTTTAGGGTTGGTTATTTTAACATTTCACTAGCAGAAACCAACTAAACAGCATTAAATCTACAGAAAATGGCTCTCTACGCCTATTTGAAATACTGTCAGTCCAACTTTGTCAATGAATATCATCTGTGTCCTCGGATTTAGATATCACTATCACCCTTGTCATGCTCATCATCATCATCATCATCAGCATCATCATCATCGTCATCGTCATCGCTGTCACCAACTTCACTGGATGTCTCATGAGGCACTGTTCTCCACAATTGCAAGCATCACTGCAAGAGAGGATACTTTTCACGCAGGAACATCGTTGGGTATTGCATTGGCCTTTGCATCCACAGGAAACTAACTCCATAACTACACCAGGGGCTGGAGCCTGATCCGTCCAGTCGATCGTAAGTGTGCCATCTTTAAAAAGCCAACCAGCGACACTTGGATCAGGTACTGTAGGGCGAGCCTCCAATGCATTCTTCCACACAAAGGTTTGATAGTTTGCTCGCTGAACATGTTTAGCAAGAGATGCTCTCGTTGCCGGGTGGTAGCTGATGTGACTGTACTTTGGTTGACTTGCAGAAGAGGGTATAACAAAGATCGTTCACACATTTGCCAGGCTTGTTGTATAGGGAACAGACAAATTCTTCTATGTGCCGCACATCTTCCTGGGAAGCTGCCAGGCGCTCTCCAAGACACTGAATCATCTTACGTAGATGTTGATCTCCTGTTATAATCTCAAATCCATTCTTCTTTCCCTTCCCAGCAAAGGCAATTACGGTATCGCAGCCTGTCAGAGCGTGAAGACCCAATAAGGCCCGACACCCATCACCACCAAGGAACTGGCAAATTTCTGGTATGCTCACCACGCGTGAGCGTTTTTGGGTACCACTTACAAGAAAAATCCTGGCGGGAATTTTCTCTTGGTGGTAACATGCCAGCATCTCCACATCGGTATCTGAGGATCTAATGCTTATTTCTTGATGCCTACCCTGAGATGCGTAAAGCGCATGTAAACTGACATCCTGGTATCGGCTTCTTCTTGTTCTGTACACAATTCGTTGACAGTTGTTGAAGACATAGTACCACCACTTGCAACAAGTTTTGTGCAGGTTGTACCATGTGCAATGTACAGGGAACGATCTCCAATCTTCTGTGCGTATACATTTGAACTGGACCATTCACGCACAAGAAAGTTGAGGCGTGTCTTGTTGCGTCCATTTGCTAGGAATTTCTTCCATTGTCGAGGGCACCGTTGTTGTGGACGCAAAATATCAATAGAGAGCTGCCCTTCGTTTCCTCGCTTCTGCCTTTCAATATTCTTTACAGATATTTCTGGATATTGATCTCCCAACAAATTCGATTCTTGAAGCATTACCCGCATGTGTGAAAATTGTGTCAAACACCGTTGCAGCCAGGTCACCAAATTTGTTGGGTACTCTAACAACCATTTGGAGAATCGCCATGGCATCGAATATGACAACTGTTGACAGTTGAAGAGTGGAGTGGAACTTTACTCCCTTCTCAACCAGGCCAGATAGAAGTGATTTGTTAGTCTTGGCCAATGTACCATCCAAAGCTGCTAAAGACCACGGTAATGGTCCAAGTTCATGTGTCAGCAACTCTTTGACATCCATCTTACGACTTTGACCAATGACTAACAATCTAGCAAACAGATTTCTATCTGCTCTGACTAGGATGTTCTTGCCTTTTGTGATCACAGACTTCTTCTTCATAGCCTGGTGGAAAGTTGATAGTTTTAGTTTCGGCAACGGGTCGAAAAAGCTAGAAGCATTGGTCACCAATCGGCTTTGGACAAAAGATAAAAAAGTGTTTACTTTTTCTTTCGCTTTTAGGAGATCATCGTATCTTTCATGCTTTCAGTTGCTACAAAACCTGAACTGAGACTGACAAGTTCATCCGACTCTTCAAATGGATTTCTTCAGTCTTCAATGACTCCCTGAACCAGTTTTACACTTGCTTCATCCTTTTTCATGCGGGACTTGCTGGCTACTTTATGGGATTTACTTCCAACTTCCTTCATCCCCGCCAAGTCACTGCACTTTTCTATGAATTTAGTGCGAGAATGTGCAGTAACTATCCATCTTCGAACTGCTCCTCTTTTTAAACTAAACCCCACTATACCACCTTTAGTTTTCGTGTTTCTGTTCAACGTTTGTTCGATTGCTTGATCAACGGGTATTTGGAAAAAACCATGTTCTGCAGACCTCTGAACTGCAAACGTACCTTCCTCAAACTTCAAGAAGTCGGTGAGCCTCAGTATGAGTTTCCTTTGTGGACAACATGTGCATCAAGTACGGGCAAACATCGGGAATAATTGGTATGGTCATATGCAAAGAACCATGGCAGCATACCCTTCACACAGTTGAGATGCAGTTGCCAGTTTCCCTTCTCTTGTTGCTCGAATAAAACTTAACAGCAACTCGACCATGTCCAGATAAGAATTCCAAAAGGTCTTCATCGGGCAATAGTCTTCGCTGCAGTATTCTTCATACAGGTTAGACATCATTTTGAACTGTTCACTTTGAAAAAGGTGCTCGAACCTTTCGCCAGAAAAACCGCGTCTGATGTCTTCTATGAAATTTGCAAGGGCAATTTCATTAACTTGTGTAGCAGGATGCTTTGCTAGCCAGGACTGGAACCCTTGCCACCGAATGCGATGCATTGCATCAAAAACGGTCTGAATATGCACACATAATCACGAAAATATACAATAGTCACATTTTTATAGTTTACAAATGTTACGGGCAGTAATCTGTACAATTTAGCTATTAATCTTCCTCGTCTTTTGATTGCAAAACCTAACTTTTAGTCTTTTTTGCTCTTTTTTGCTTGTGGGCATGACAACTCTCCCTTAATTTGTAATTATTTCTTGCAATCTCTTACGGTGAGCCGCGTTGTAGAAGGTTTAGATACCTTATGCACTCATACAGCTCGATTGTAATGTCGGCCTTCCAGGACTCCTGAGACAGATCCAGAACCAACAATGCCACTCTCCACAATTATATCTGCAAGGCCTGTTTCGCCAAACCGCTTGCAAATGCACAAATGGTGTGGAAAGTGCCCATTCTCAACACTATACGCTGAAAATGTTCCTCATTCTGCTTCATGATATCAAGCGCCTTCGCATATATTGCCTGATCTAAAACAACAATGACGTCATGCTGGCCAAGCTGATCAGCCATTTGGAGAGACCTTTGTAGCACAGCGTAAACTGTTGACAATTCTGTTGGACTAGCTTCGATGACTTGACAGTAACCGATAGAACTTTGCGGGGAACATTCTTCTCATGTAACTTCATGTTAAAACCGGTCCATGCTGGGATAACTTGGGGCTGATTCTCGGCGACATGAAATATAGTACACTAAAACGCTTGTCTGCAGAGCATCCAGCCAAGGTCCGTGTCTCTTCCTTGCTTAGAGATGTCCGGGTTCGTCTCAATCAGTTTCTTACCATTTAACGCCTTCTTTGTGGCAAAGGCATTTTTTCCAGTTTATAGCACTTGTACTAGCGCAAAACGACCTCTTCCTTGGATTAAGCTCAGTCATCGTTTATTTGTCGCAAAAAGAACTTGATACCCTTTGTGGACAAATGGGACACTTAATGAATTTTAATATGTATTCACCTACTATGTAAACAGTTCTTCTTGGGAAAAAACCTACAAAACATTTTATTTCCTTTTTCCAATGCAAACCGTTTATAAATCTTCTAATTTAGCGAACAGAAAAGTTTGTTGTAAAAAAGAGATTAAGAAAACACCTAATTCCTTACCTTTAAAACTCTAAACAATTCCAACATGGCGTCCAGACGTATGGTCTCCACTTGTAGACAAAGCGTCATGGGAAAAATGAGGAATCGAACAGGGAAGCAGCCAAATTAAAGAGAAAAATGCCTTCTTTCACAATCCCCGTCTTGTAATCACTTGTAAACACAGATGATTTGTGAACAATTGTAGCTTTTTTTATAGTAATGTTATAGGAAATTAAATTACATTTTGAAACAAATGTCTCTAATTAAACACCTTAACAACTGTTACCATGGGAACATGTCACAAATGTATAAACATGTTTTTTCATAACAATTCACAATATGGGATACCTATCTCAAAGTTTAAGTTTAATTTCGTCAGTAGATTACAGACATATAATTCATTTTCTATCTCCTTCCATTATTCAACGAACAAAATCAACCTACATCCCCACCCACTCCGCCCATAAAAACATCCCCTTTTCTCGCTCATGCACAGGTTTCGCGTCTGGAAACAAGTTGATTTTGGTTAAGTACACCCTAAGCTTTATTTTGATACCAAAGAAACCATGTCCCATGGGGGGGTGCTACGAAAATGCATTTTTAGCCACTGTTTAGGAATTAGCTCATGGACTATATCCTATGGCCACCAAATTTACACAGGATAATGTTGTCATGAATTCTAGTAACTACAGATACTTTGGTGTCATAATGACGTAACGTGACGTCATTATGACGTCATATAGTCGATGTTATTGGCTGAAACAGTCTTTCATCAATATTTTCTCAATTCTGAACATATAGCAACAAGACTTTAACAGTCTTACGTTAACTAACACTTTTGGTGTTGTTAACGATAACAGTGACGTCATTATGACGTCATATACAATGAAATAACCAACTGAAACGTTCTATAAGGCATATCTCTGAAACAAACGGTAGTGTTCATACCAAACTTTCACATATTGATGCAGGAGTAAAAGTAAATGAATTCGTACACTTTGTTGCTATGGTAACAGCGTGTGACGTCATAGAAGTGATGTGTACATGTTCTTAAAAGCTGGAACAGTTATCTTTGCAAATTATGGCTTTTCATGTACGTAATGAATTAAAAAGCTTTCTCAAGTGAAAAGGACATTTTTATGATATTTTGACAATAAATGTTTAGAGATAATGGAATTACACAGACACGTAATATACTAGAAATAAATTATTGGATCCGCCATCTTGGATCCGCCATCTTGAATTAGTCCAAACGTGTTTATTTTGGTAAAAAACACCGAAAAATAAAGCAAATGGACTGCTAAAGCTTAGTGTATTGTGGGCAAATGTTTTACAATCCAAATATGAACCAATAATAATATTATAGAGAGAAACGACCTTTAGTAAAACTTCGATCCGCCATCCTGGATTTTGACATTTCATATTCCACATTTTCCTAAAATTACCCTTAATTAACCTTAATTAATAAACAATTATACATAATTTGATCAATTATCGCTAAATTAAGTGGAAAATATTAATTCAATAAGAAATCTTTGGAATAATCTTGATTAAAGCGAAAAATTCTAATTTTGTAAAACATAGGTGTCAAAAGTAAAGTAAAGTAAAGTCGCGCACACGAGCCAGAAGGCTCACAACGGCCGGAGCTTAAACCCGGTTTCTGTAGCATGAAGCGACTAGGAATATTGCTACTCCCCCCTGGATGGGATGCTAGTCCATCGCAGGGTTACCCCCAGCATTTTTTTTGTCGCCGGTACCCATTTATACACCTGGGTGGAGAGAGACAGTGTGGAGTAAAGTTTCTTGTCTAAGGAAACAACACGACGACAGAGACCAGGCTTCGAACCATCGACCTTCAGGTTGAAAGCCCGACGCACTAACCACTAGACCACCGAAGCTCCACGGTGTCAAAAAGCGGTTGCTATGGAAACGTCAATGTCGGTGGACAAAGGACGCTAACGTGAAAATATTCCCAGATAAATTTTAGCAAAAGTCACAAAAAAATCTGGGACGATGGTGGCTGTTAATTCAAACTGCGGACTTGTTCACTCGCGGATTTACCCCAATAAACAGCATTTGATGTGTTTGTTATGAAAACAAGAAAAAAGAATAGAAGGGAATATATTTGATTAGGCAATTATTTTAGTCCATATCTTCCTGAACTCGGCCGTAACGCGGGCCGTAACGGCCATCTTCAATTCAAATTTGAAACCAGAAGCGCGAATTGGGGGAGGAGCCTGGCCTTTTATACCGGAACTTCGTGTTTAATCGGTTGACCGATTACAGCCGACTAGTTCTGTATATGCAAATTATTATGCCGCGCATCAAGAAACTGGGCACTGTAAGTACATGTCGCGGAAGACAGTGGCATTGTTGGCGATGGAAAATGAACAAATCAACTGATATTTCCATTGATTAATTATAGTGTGATATGCTTTTTCACGTTTTCAAATAATTTATGTTTAGGAGCTTCTTGTTTGAATTATGGTAATAACGCAAAATGATAACATTGAAATCCGTAAGATTTAAGTATTTTGGAGAACACGAAAGAAAATGAAGGGTCCTTCGTTGATACTTACAGTGATTGCAGCGTTACTAAAGAAGAGAAAATGTCTTCCGTTAAATTCTGAAGTTCATTGTATGATAAGTCTCTGTGATAAAACACAAAGCTATTTAAGTAACCTAGCAAAAAATCGACCGCTTTATCCTTTACAAAACAACAGTATAAAACGACCAAAAGGGAAATTGTGCTAACTTGCATTGTTCTCAATTATTTTATGACTGACTATCTTTTCCTTGCACAGAATACAAAACAATTAGAGACTCTTACATGGCGAACGACCGCAAATTGAAACGAAATTCTGAGTTATGCTGTCTGTTCACTTAATCGAAGTATTTGATCAAAACGTCTCTTTTATAACACCCCAGCGCATTGCAAAAGTTAATACATTAACAAGTCAAATAGATATAGAATAAAGACAATAAGATGGGAAAATTAAGCGAATATTTTGTCCGTTTTTAATTAAAGTGTTGTGTTTTGTACTCAGTAACCACTTAACAAAGTCTTGTACAGTCATTTGACAAATTTCTGACATCTTAGTAAAAACATTCTACCATTACTTGTTTCCGTTTTAACTGAAATGCACACAAATAATCTGTAAGCTTACAATATCATAGATTAATAATGAGATAAGCTGAGTCCAATTAAGTATCAACGATTTCAACAAAAAAAATAATTGTACTTGAAAAAATCATCAAGTGAAACTTACAGCTCTTGTAGAGGTATTAGAGAAGAGAATAAGTGTGGTTGTGTTTATAAAATTAGAGTATCTGTTATTTTAATCCTATAATGAAGTTATGTCTCTAAAGTTTAACTCCAACTTATGTCATTAAATTCTGTCAGAAACTAACACAATTGTAGCCACCTGTGTCATTTCTTTTATGCAATGACTGCCGATCAAATACTTTGACCTTTGAGAGCTATTATACACGTTTCTTTTCTCGGCATAACTATGACTTTGACTTACTCCAGTAAAAATCGATGTTGCTCGATCAACCTACTCCAATTCCCTTTAACTCGATTTCCTCTAATATCCCCAACGACATGCAAATTGTTTAAGCGTGTTTATTATTATTTTTTTTCTAATTAGCTTACTTAAGAAAAAGTAACGCAACCTGCTGCAAATAAATGGGCTTCAAAATCGAAAAAGCTTGGCCATCTTCAAAATGTGAGTGTATAGTGTTAAACCATTTTCGAAAGATCAATGTACAGCTGTGTGACTGTGTGTCATCTCTTGCCATAGAGCCATACATTTCTTGTTAATATTACTTGCGGTGCTTGAAATCTTGCGGTGCTTGAAATCTTGAAATCAACTGATATTTCCATTGATTAATTATAGTGTGATATGCTTTTTCAAATTTTGAAATAATTTATGTTAAGGAGCTTATTGTTTGAATTATGGTAATAACGCAAGATGATAACATTGACATCCGTAAGATTCACCATATGATTGTATGAAGTGTTTAAGAGAACACGAAAGAAAATGAATGGTCCTTCTTTGATACTTACAGTGATTGCAGCGTTACTAAAGAAGAGAAAATGTCTTCCGTTAAATTCTGAAGTTCATTGCGTGATAAGTCTCTGTGATAAAACACAAAGCTATTTAAGTAACCTAGCAAAAAATCGACCGCTTTATCCTTTACAAAATAACAGTAGAAAACGATCAAAAGTGAAATTATGCTAACTTGCATTGTTCTCAATTATTATGTGACTATCTTTTTCTTGCACATAATACAAAATAATGAGAGAATCTTACAGGAAATAAGATGGGAAAATTAAGGTAATATTTTGTATGATTTTACTTAAAGTGTTGTGTTTTGTACTCAGTGATGTACAGTATTTGACAAATTTCTGGCATCTTCGTAACAATATTCTACCATTACTTGTTTCTGTTTCAACTGAAATGCACACATATAATCTGTAAGCTTACAATATCGTAGATTAATAATAAGATAAGTATCAACGATTTCAACAACAAAAATTATTGCACTTGAAAAAATCATCAAGTGAAACTTTCAGCTTTTGCAGAGTTGTTAAAGAAGAGAAGATGTCTTCTGTTAAGTTCTGAAGTTCGTTGCGTCCTAATTCTGTGATACAACAAACACAATCATCTCAAAGGTACGTTACGGTCCAAACTGGATAATATATACGGTATTCACTCGAATTAATTTATGTCTCTCCAAAAATGTTAGCTTAAAGTTTGATCGCACTGGAATGGGTTAAGAAATACAAATTCAATGGAAATTGGTCATTGCATAAACAAGCGAAGTTTTCAAATTTTATTACAATGCGCTTTAGGTTGAGGAAGTCTCTCTTCTTTCTGATACGTTGTATATATTATTAAATGTAGTCCTTTTTGAACTTCCGAGAACATCTTGCTTGCTTTACGTTAGAATTGTCCTCCAGCTTGTGTCAGGGTACCCGAGAAACTAGCAGCGTGGTTTCAAGACATAACAGAAACCCTGCAATACACCTCTTTTGGAAATAACAATTTAGAATGAAACGTTATTCCGCCACGATATCTTTCGAATTGTTACCGGCTCTGGGTATAAAAAAAACACTCGCCTTACATTTTGTAATCTAACGCCAAAGAAAAATATACAAAAGAAAAACGCGAAAGAAAAATTAACTCAGAGGCGGAGAAGTTTGTTATGTTGCCATCTTGTCTTTACAGTATCTCCACTTGACGCTTCAGCGGAAGAAAAAACATCAATAATTTTGTTTTCATTTAATAATTTTTTACTATCTGCTTATTGCTGTTTTGAACAATTAACTAATTTCATTGTACAACTTACTTGCTCCAAAACAAGATCGGTAAGCAGAATCAATTTCGGGGTGTTAAATTTTCAGTCTCCTGAATTTATCTCAAGCAATATTTCTGCTCATTTCTTTTTTGCATTCTGTTGTAATAGCTGGGTGTTCATGAATGCCAAAGTTTTATTTAAAAATGTAATGTTTAACCCCATTTTAAATTGTTTCCTTTTGTTTCCGCGAAACCCTTAATGTTTATCGAATCAAAGCCACGTGAAATATGAATAGGCGAACAATTTTAGCAATTGCGCGTATTACTTCAAATGTACTATTAGTTACTTAACTTCCCAACTAGATATAGCAATATCGATGACAAATGAAACGTCTCATTAAAAAGAGAATATGAAAACTATTTAGAGATCCCGTTGCTTTAACTATACTCACAGGGATTTTAGCGCAACCATATGACGAAATGCCTCCGTAGGTAAACTCCTGATACTGGTAAGTTTTAATATCCTGTTTGGCATTAGAAAAAAAAGAATGCTCATTATACACTCCCTAATTTTGAAACTATAATAAGCAACAAAAAACATTACACATGTGTTGTTTATGTAATCATATTTATTTTGCTCTTGTGACGCTTTATACGCAGGTTTGTCCATTCACTTAATACAACGTGTTAATCTATTTTAACCACATTATGAAGCCGTTCTCACGATTGTAACACGACAAATCTATCTATACAGTTATATCAACAGGTTTATCTTGTTAACTACAGTATAACACAATGTTTAAGTTATGTTTATTAGTTGTTTATTGTACCTTATTTGTGCAGAATGTTATAGTAATTTTACGAGTCTGGAAGGAAGATTGATTTGTTATGCATATAATACTTTATGAAAAGCAAAGTGTAACTGAATTTATTTAATGAGACTTTTTCGTGCGATCCATAGAACAGGCCAAATAATTTTTCTATATTAGACGGGTTGAAGTGAGATTTCTTCACAGTATTAAACCAGGCCAGTTGATGACATTATGTGCAACGACCAACTTGTTTCACTTTTAGTTTAGTTATTTTGGGTAACCAGTTACTGTATGTATTTTTAATTTATATATTACATAAACAGCTGTTGTAATAATTTAAAGTACAAATAAACGTTGTTGTTGTTGTTGTTGTTGATTTGGACATCGTGATAGTCGAGCTTTCCTCTGCGCGCACTAAGCACGCAATTCCTGATTCAATAAGTTTGCGTTATTTACTTATGTTTTCTATGTTTTCGACATTCGATGACCTCACAAACATGTTCCATCGATTTTTTTTTGTTTCAAGAAGCAGTTTATGGCATTTTAGAAACGTTTTCTTTGCAGAACAAAACATCTGATTACGCGTGCAACGACAGCTGATGTTCATGACTAGTAATAATTTCAGCACAAGTTTTGGTTTCTCTTTTTTTCCGAACAACAGTTACATCGTAATACAAAACTAATTGCAATACTACAATTCTGCATTAAATTAACGTCCTTGGGAAAAAAATATTCTTGCAGCCAGCCGTCAATATACAGAGGTTATTCAGCGAAAAGTTGTGTAATGCAGCTGAATGTATTTATTTTTTCGAGCCTTTGTATTTTAAAACGTTCCGCGGAGTAAAGTTTTTATTATACGATCGTCCTTTCCTCCCAAATATAAGCTTTCGAATTGTTTTCTTTAGCGCGCGTAGTAAGAAGAGTGTAATAATAAACACTTAATGACTGGTTCCGATGGAAACAGTGAATTTTGTTTCCAGAGAATCTCGATGTTTCCCTCGACTTCTTCTTGGGAAACATCGACATTGGGTTTTTTCGATGTTGCAATATTTCGGAAATACTTTGCATCTAATTCATAGCCCGCGATGTGCTCTACAGTATAAGGCAAATATTATGGGTTGTGGCACTGCTGGGGAGTCCGTGACGTCATCTAAAATGGCCTCCAAGATGGCCGCCATCTTCGATTTTTCTAAAAATTCAAATTTATCGGAAAAATGCGGAAATTACAAATATTGTTTGCTAGAGTTGCAAAATAACATACAATTAAACATTTATATCCTTTTGGTAGCATTTTATATGTTTTTTCACTGAAAAAAGGTGAAAACACGTGGTTTTATTCACAAATGGGTTGACCACATGTTACTTATGACGTCATGTCTCGTTACCATAGCAACCGGTTATCGCCAAACTTTACCAAAATATGTCTCAAGGATAATTGAACAGCTACTGAAAACGGCATGTGGTAATCTAAAATGGTCTTGAAATATCGGAGAAAAACCTTAAAAGGTGTGGCAACGACCCACCCCCCCTCCCCCTCCCCCTGTACGTCCGACAGTTAAGTTGCTATCCTGGATCTTCCATATTGAATTTAAGGGTGTTTTTTTTAATTAATCCCAACATCAAAAAAATCATGCTAAAATAAACTACAATTGCAGAAATGACAAACACTGATCACTTTTCTAAACATGCCTATCAAAGAACAGTTACTGAAAGCCTTAGACTCTCAAAATGTAGGCCGCTTAACATCGAGAAGGGGTGTGGCATCCAACCCCCTGCCATCCTTGTATAACATCCTAGGGGTTAACGTCCTAAACGATTGTAATTTGCGTGCAAGTCAGATAAATATACTAGATGTAGTTATATATTTGTAATGAGTCAAGAAGTAAAACATCATACCGGCAAATGAATGGGGTTAGTTTCTAGAGAAACTGTGGTGCTGCGTCGGTGGGGGGATGAAACACGAGAATTTAGTTTTATCGACTGAGTCGATAAGGTAAATTGACCACCGTAAAAAGATTCAAATAGCTGACGTTTCGGGCGCTAGCCCTTCGTTGGAGCGAATCAAGGAATTGTGGGTAGTGTGTGGTTTTATATAGTAAGCGGTGGAGCTACGCTATTGGTGGAAATTTGGTGACGTGAAAAACAAATGTAAATTAGTTGAATGAAAAGCGTTCTTTGATTCCGTGGGGTTTGAGAGTGCCGATTTGAAAGATGATTTTTTGTTCTAGGGTTTTACGGCTTTCTGTGTTACCCTGGTGTAGGGAAAGGTCGCAGATTGTCATGTGTTGTTTAGAATGGTTAGTATGATTAAAATGGCGCGCGACTGGTTTGGATGCGTCTTTGTCATTTTTTTCAACGTCTCGGAGATGTTCACGAAAACGGTCGCACAGTCTCCTCCCTGTTTCGCCAATGTATATCTTTTTGCAAAAAGTACATCTTATGCAGTAGATAACATTTACGGAGGTGCATGTAAAACGATCAGTGATTTTAATAGATCGTTTGGGTCCTGTTATTTTGTCCGCGTTGTGAATGAAAGGACAAGTGTTACATCGTGTGCGTGTGCATTTTAAAGTTCCCGGTTCATCGTCAGATTTCAGTGCGTTCGTAACTAGAAAGTTGCTTATGTTTTTGTCACGTTTGAATGAAATTAGTGGGGGTTGTGAAAAAAATCTGCCAGTTTCGGGGTCGTTTTGGAGTAATTTGAAATTTTTTTTAAATGATGCTTTTGACTGTGTTGTTGTGTGGGTGGAAAGTGAGAGTGAATGGCATTCTATCGTTCTCTTCCTTCTGTGGCGTTTGTAGTGCTGATTGTCTGTCGATCTGTTGTGCACGTTGTTGGCCCGTATTAATAACAGAGTCAGGGTACCCACGTTTCTTGAAAAACTGGCACATTTCTTCTGATTTGTTGGAAAAATCAGAGTCATCACTAGACGTCGAAGTCTGAGAAATTGAGAATACGGAATGGCGTTTTTAACGTGTGATGGATGTGAGGATGAATGTAACAGATAACTGTGGGAATCTGTAGGTTTGTAGTGCACACTTGTGGATAAACTGTTACCGTTGATTGAAATATTAATGTCAAGAAAAGCGACTGAGGTTTCGGAAATTTCCCAGGTATATTTTAGAGCTGGATGAAAAGTATTGACAGAAGTTATGAATTGATTAAGTTCTTCTTTACTGGAAGAAGTAGCGCCAATGCAATCATCGATGTAGCGGCCGTAGAGTTCGGGTTTGGTTCCGTGGTACTGATTAAAAAATTTGTCTTCGACGTAGCCTACAAAAAGGTTAGCGTAGCTTGGTCCCATTTTGGTGCCCATGGCGACTCCATTTACTTGTTTGTAGTAGTTTTGGGAAAATGAAAAACAGTTAAGTGTCAAAACTAATTCGGCTTTTTAATTTGGGTTTTGAATGGAGCGCTGGTCGAAAAAATATTTTAGTGCTTGAAGTCCTTCGTCATTGGGGATGACGGTATATAAAGAGGTAATGTCCATAGTGAAAATTAATTTGTTTTCGCTGGGAAAACTGAAATCCCGGAAAATTTCGAGTGCGTGATTGGTGTCCTTAATGTACGAGGGTAGTGATTTGACAATGGGAGCAATGATTTTGTCTAAATAGCTAGAAATTAGTTCGGTAGGACAGCTACAAGCGGAAACAATTGGTCGGCCCGGATTGTTTGGTTTATGAATTTTTGGTTTGAAATAAACGCGTGAGGTTCTAGGAGTAGTGATGATGAGATTGTTGGCGGTAACTGGTAATTGTTGTCTTGTAATCATGAGGTCTTGGATAGTTCTTTGACAATTTTTTGGTTGGTAGAAGTGAGATCTTTATCAACTTTGGCGTAGAAAGCGGTGTCAGAAAGTTGCCGAAAAGCCGAGTAGTACTGTAGCTCTTCCAGACCTCTATTCTCTTTTTTTCCAGACCTCTATTTTTTTTTGGCCCCGTAGTACTGTAGCTTCTATTGTGTTTATGTCTAGGGCTATTGTTTCTGTTGTTTAACCTATTGTTTCGTTAACCAATCACTGAGCTTGTTTGGAAAGGTACAGCCTCTCCCGAAAAGCCTCTTGTCGGTAAAGGTCGGTCCGCCAAACAACTACTGCGCCGCCTTTGTCGGCCGCCTTGATAACAATGTCGCGTCGTTTGCTAAGACTTTTGAGCGCTGCCCACTCTCCTGTTGAAAGGTTGGAATTTTTGGTGTGGCGGATGAATGTTAGTTTTTGGACATCGTGACGACATTTTTTGACGAAAAAATCTAGAGAAGAAAACTGGCCCTCTGGGGGAGTCCATTTTGATTTGCGAACGTACCGGCAGCCTTTTGATTTCCAAAAACGAGCTTAAAAGATTAAAAATATCAGAAAATGACAAATGCTTTCTCTACAAATTTTGTGATCGCTTGTAATTTCTGGAGTGCCCTGTTGGCCTTAGTTTTTTTTCAAGAAACCTTAACATGGTTCAATGATAAGCATAGAGTAAACATTAACCTATCTAATCTACAATTGCTTTAAGAGCGCCTGTCCGTAAAAATTCAGACAAATTTGAAATTTTCTGGCAAGTAATAAAAATTCGATTTCTTTCATATTTTAAAGTTAGATAGATTAAGGTATAACAAAAATCACTTGATACTTTTTTCGGCCAAATATCTTTTTATTTAAAAGAAAAATTCAAAAAACGAATGTCCGTTAAAATCGCCATTTGAGGTGGAAAATTATTGAACAACTTTGACAGCTTCGCTTGCAAAAACAAGTAACGCTACAGCATTTAAAACATGAAAATCATATTATGCAATCTTTAGTTATCTAGTAGAGTGATTTAGGGAATTATTTTGTTGTTCTTTGCTTGCAAAATAATTTTATTTCGAAGACATATATTTTACTTCTTTAAAAGTACCTCGTAAACAAAACAACTTTTCACCATGTGCTAAACCTTCAAACGGATTAAGTTTCTGTTGGTTAATTTTCATAAAGATGATCTCAAGATTGCCGTAAAAATTTCCTTGGGCAAATGATTCAGAGCGACGCGAGAGCATTTCAAAGTTCGTTAAAATTAAGAGTTATTTGACCTTTAATTATACGAGGTCAACAATCAATTTGCGGGTCACACAAACATTTCACTTTCCACCACACGTCTTAACACAAATAAGGTTAAAGTAGCCCATAGAAAAAATGTTTTGAAATTTTCTTACCTTATTTGTTGTAGAAGACTTATCCAGAGATCATTTTCTTGCATTTTTTTCACCGTTCATCGTATGTCCTTTAGTCTTGTTTACAACGTCCGACAAACGTCGGACGACAACAGGGTCAGCCAATTTTTGTTAAACTTTCGACACTTTTCAGTATCACGGCATCTATTCAAAGGGCTAAGTACCTTTTGGAGCGTTCCTCGGTTTTGTAGTGCGCTAAAAGATTTGAAATGTTACTTTGAAGTACAAACAAAACATGTCGGACGTTCGCTTTCAGTCTTTTTTCGGTTATGTCACGCAATGCAGTTTTGTTTGCATTTAAGGGGGTAGGGGTGCGGATAAGGCAATTAAATTGAAACGCTTTAGCAAGTTAAAAAACAATAACTGTTTAGAAATATATTTCAGCACCATTTAATTTTCTTCGTTAGTCAATGTGTTCTAAAATATATTAATTGGTAGCAATAGTCTTTTGCGAGCAACGATTTTTAACTCCTCTCCCCAGTCTTGCTTTCCATATTGGATGCTTTTTTTCTCGTTTCCTAAATTTACCTTCTTACCATACGAGTCGAGGTGCTCTACTTGATGGAGCTGCCCCTGAAAGGTGGGTATACCAGGACTTCCTGTGGATAGCATCATGCATGTGATCTCTTTTTGACTATAAATTTCCAGTTGCGGATCCAGCTTGCTCATAAGGAGAGGGGGTGGGAGGGGGAGTGAAAATGGTCCTGAAAAAAAGTTCGGTCCCTCGAGTCTTTTTCTTCGCCAAAAAAGGAATGGAAAGGGGTCGCTTCCCTAGATCCGCGCCACTGAACTAAATTCGACAACTTTAGTTTACAACTACTTCTTTTACATTTCTAGTAAACAACGCTGCTCGACATAAAATAAGTTCGATCTCATCTCAGTCTCTCATCTTTGTGCGCGAAAGTTAAGGGACAATTTCCGTTCCACGCTTTCGATCGCGAATGTCATAACCACAAACTCCACCAACAAAGGACTTAAACGAACAAGTGCCTTCCATTTTTGTGTAATACCTAGAACGGAACTCGAATCTTTGATGTACAAAAACATGCAATTTAGCGCCGCCTTCAAGTGAAGGCACTAGGTAATTAGCAAAACCAGGTAGAGTTTACTGTCTTTACTTTTTTGTCAACTGCATTATTTAAACAGTATTTATTTTTCTTCTCGACAATTGGCGATACTGTATTAAACTTAGTAAGTTCTTCAATGTTTAGATATTCTCTCGTTATCAACTTTAAAATCTGAGCGGGTTTCTAATTATTTTGCTACTGCCAAAAAATACTTAGGTTTACTTAGTTTGTAACACCGACAAATGCAACAAATGGTTCTGAATTAAGGCATGACATGAATTTGAAGTAGGGCAGTGAGACTCCCCCCCTCCCTCTCTTCAAACCGAAGAACATTCGACAAATGCTATAGCCTTTAAATAAGACGCCTTAATGCTGAAATGTGTCGAAAGTTTAACAGAGGTTAGCATGCGACCTTGCATGGCAGTCCGCGGTCGGCGTGCATCGGACGTTATAAATTAAAAATACGATCAACAAAGAAGGGATTTATACACAAAAATGGTCTCTGAATCTGTCTTCTAACGCAAATGAGGTAAGGAAATTTCAATGTTTTTCAATGTCGCTATTTTAATTTCATAATGGGTTAACACAGAAGCAGAAGTTAGAATATTTGTGTGACCCGCAAATTGATTGTTGACCTCGTATAATTAAAGGTCAAATAACTCTTAATTTTAACGAACTTTGAAATGCTCTTGCGTCGCTCTGAATCATTTGCCCAAGGAAATTTTTACGGCAATCTTGAGATCATCTTTATGAAAATTAACCAGCAGAAACTTAATCCGTTTGAAGGTTTAGCACATGGTGAAAATTTGTTTTGTTTACGAGGTACTTTTAAAGAAGTAAAATATATGTCTTCGAAATAAAATTATTTTGCATGCAAAGAACAACATAATAATTCCATAAATCACTCTTCTAGATAGCTAAAGATTGAAAAATACGATTTTCATGTTTTAAATGCCGTAGCGCTACTTGTTTTTGTAAGCGAGACTGTCAAAGTTGTGCAATAATTTTCCGCCTTAAATGGCGATTTTAACGGACTTTCGCTTTCTGTATTTTTCTTTAAAATAAAAAGATATTTGGCCGAAAAAGGTATCCAGTGATTTTTGTTATACCTTAGTCTATCTAACGTTAAAATATCAAAAGAATCCAATTTTATCACTTGCTGCGATATGTTTGATTTTTACAGACAGGCGCTCTTAATTTAAGTACCACAATCTCCCCCTAAAAACAATCCCAATCCTTATGAGGAAATTTGGTATGCTAACTCTACAAACTAATAAATACTTCTATTCCAGTAAAATGTTGGAAAAAACCCTAAACTTTTGGAAATTAAACCAGCGCCTTTACTACAATGGAACGTTGAAAAATGCCAAAATTTTATCAAGATTTAAATGCCCATTATTTTTTTCAGTAAAGAAAGCGTTAGTAGTTCTTTTTACTTTTAATTACTTTTCCACTTTTTATCTACTACTACGGTATGTTGTTTTTCTTTTCTCCTTGTTATTAATATTTTTAATTTTTAATTATTTTCTTTAACCCTTTAAAAATGTAACTATAACGATGTTTACTTCAATAAAGTATATTATATAAAATACTAACAACTTTGTAGTAGTTGTTGGGATGCACTTTAATAAGAAGTCAGCCAGCAAATCTGTATAGCGGCAGTCATATTTGTTCTCAACTTGACGATTCACAATCCTGCCGGAGCTAAGGCAACGACTCTTGCAATCTGGAAGAGGAAAATAAGCGGTCTCGTAATTGAGTCTATGCGCAAATTCTTTAGCGTTGAGCAGGACTCTCATCTCCTCTCTTTTCTGTATTTAGTCAGTCAGATCGAACTTTTTTTTCATCTCCTTTGACTGGGACGGTGGCCGGTTCTGCAGCACCTCATTTAATTTCAAAACTGTCTTGCAAATGAAACTTTGAGGCAGTAGGTATGCAATTATTTACTTTACTGTATAGTCATATGATGACGTCAGTGAACATGGAAACTACATCACGATCTCAAAAGGCTCATCATCTTAGAGCTGTCACATGGGATTTTCATGATCTTAGAAAGCGAAAAACATTGACACGAAAGTGATCCAAAGTAATAGAAGTATGCAACACAGATCGAAATAAAGTTGATAAAAGAAATATGAAAAAGTATTTATTTAAACGGTGGATTAACCGCAAGAATTCAAAATTCGTATTAACATACCTATGAAGACATGGTTTTCAGGAAAACGTCTCATATCATAAACATAATGCCGAAACAGCACTTATTTTACGGTTTTCCGTAGCCCAAGCTGAGAAAACACGACTCGAATCTCTAAATAGGCTGTTCTACCCTGCTTTCTTAGACTGACCTATGCAATGTACTCTGTAACAGCAAGGGCCTGGAAAATGAATATCACTGATGTACGTAAGTTTGGACGATTTTAAGTTTTACAGGATTAGCAACACGGTGATCTAGTGATAAGTATAGAACGCCAAACGTGACAAAAGTTTACAAAGACGAAATGGAGATTATGTTGTTGAAAATTTGTGTTGCTCTTTGGAGATGTCTTAAAGTTGGTTTAAAACATTTGCATAAATGGTTTCTAGTGAGTGATTTATTGTAGTACAGACGGGGCCGCCGCAATACAATTTTTTTTGTCTTATTTAGTAAAAATCAATGATCCTCCAAACCATAGTTCATATCACAGATGTGCTAGACGCAAACGTAGTCGTTAGTCCGGGTACCACCACCTGCTAAACTATGCAGAACGGGATTCTTTTGGTCTTCTGCGACCGGGGGATCCCTCGCTGACTTATATAAACTTCGAGAGAATAAAAATTGGAGTTTACATCCGAAAATGCTAACGTTAGGGTGGGTCACTCGATGTGATGTCGCCATACGACGTAAAATTACGGCATGGTTTCGGAACGGCCACCACCTTGGATCGTCCATAATGCCAAAACAGCGCTTAATTTGGATCAGAATTAAGCAAAATTAATGGAAGGATGAGAAATGATTTCAATTTGTAAAATTATACTTGTTTCAAATTATTCATAAGTCAGTTGTCACCCTTGCCGTTCTATATAATTTCACTAGCGTGTCACGCTTCTTTATGGTTTTCCTTTTTATAAAGAAACTTCACCTCACAGTCATACTTTACTCTATATAGAAATAGAACAATTAAAATGGATAATGCAAAATTACAGGATTCATATTAACATAACAGTCATTAGCATGTTTCATGCACTCATTTTTTGTTCAAGGGTGGACAAAAACAGTTTAAAATACAGCAAATATGCCATTCTTCGAGGAACAGTATAAAAACAGACCTGTCAAGGTTACTTGGAAATCTATTGAGTCTGACCCAGCTGCGTTGCTAACCACGCACGTGTATATCCCCTCCTCATCGACTTTAGCTGTTACAAGTCCTGTGCCCTTGATAACAAGTGTGGAGTTCATGAGTAAAGATACGTTCAAAGGTGGAGTCCCTTCAGCTGAACACCAAAAAATATGACCTCGAATTGCTCGTACAACTGGAAGCGGAATCGTAATTCTCGGTTTATCTGCAAATAAAAAAGACAGTATAAAAAAATTAAAACGTCTTAAATCATCAGATTTTAAGATTCAATCACCGAAATTATTTGTCAGGTATTTGTGGTATAGCTTAACAATGCTCTTGTATAAAGTCTGACCCATGTCAAGGAGAGTGATTTCCACTGACAATCAATCGTCGAGAGCATGACCGCCGGAACAAAAAGGGGAAACCCACGCGTAGTGGTTGGTGTCAGAAACAAGTTATTAAATAGTAATTTTAAGTTGTAACAATTACTTTGCATAACTGCTCTTGAGATGATTTCGTTATGATTATTATTATATTTTTAAAATATATATATTTTAAGTACGCAGTGGGACACGCATTCATTTTCCATAATTATAAGTTAGGTAAATTGCTATAGAAAAGTAATAACTGAAAGGGCAGTGCTCACCTATTGTAGTAGAAGAGGTGAAAACACCTTTAAATGTACGACCCGGGCAAATATCCCGACATTCCTTGATTGTCAACTTTATTAACAGAAAGGAACCACTTGACTGTACTAAAAAGGGTCTTCTTGCACCGGTATAAACCCCCAATAAAGGGGCATTCCTGCTTTTCCCATCAAAGACTTGAATCCAGCTCTGTATCAACGATCCAAAATATTTAAGGTGATTCCTCAGTATTGCACTGCGCATCTTGTACTGCGCATAACACACGTAATTCGCAACATCGGCAGCATTAAAACATGGCTGCTTTTTTGGCCGGAAACCTCACCAGGCATAAAAATGGGCGCTTCATAAAATCATCAGTGAAAAAAAGAACTGAAATTTTGTTTCAAGATCTAGAGAGAAAAAGAAAATCAAACGACAGTGTAAGCGCCTGAAAGGCCTGCAAGCTCGTTAGAAAATACGACTGTCTTTTTCTCTCTAACGAGCATGGTGACCTATATTTTTTATTGCATCATTTTGATGTTAAATTAATGCTTTTTAAGTTAAAAAAGTTAAACAAAAATTCCTCGACAGGAAAAAAAGATATCGCTAAAAACGTTCTCAAATCAGTTACTCGTGGGAGCAAATTGATGACCTTGAAAACATGGACGCGAGGAATATTTTGAGTCCGTGTCATTTGAAGATGTGTGACTTTTTTATAACTTTTATTTCAAAGTGTTCCCATATGGTGGAGACTTAAACCTATCAAGTTTTTTTGAAGAATTGTAAACTTTGTTTTCACGGGTTACCGGGAAAAGAAACATGAACCGATCAAATAATGACGTGCGTGATCGGTATTGCTATAGGCATAAATGGGGCAACATTGGTCCATCATATACCTTTACCGAGCATGGTGACCTATCTTTCTTATTGAATTTTTCGAAACAACTTATGGTAGGGAGCTGTTAGGGAAAATTTTAAAAAAATCGTTCGACAACTTTTATTTCTGAGGAATCACCTTAAAGTCAGATAGCTCGAAAATGGTAAAGTTCAAGCGGATTTTGTGGTCACGCGGTGCTGTGATTATCCAGCTACAATATTTGTAGTTCCCAAGTGAATCAGAGCTGATGTTACCACTAGAGCCGTTAACTTCAAAGGTGCATGGTTTAGAATCCACGACTGTAACAGAAAAAAGGATAATCCCAGGTTACCATAGCATAAGTTATAATATTTCTATTCAATAAACGTTTCTTTTGTTTTTTGAATATTGAGCTGCGTAACTGAACAGATGTAGCGACTTGACCGACAGCAGTTGGTTATTAAGGCTTTCTCTTTCGAAAAGATTCAACGGGACGTTATTAGGGAAATCCGATGTTCGCGGAGAATACAGGCACAAAAGACGAGTTGTTTTACAGGTCATAACGTGTCTGTACTTGCCCTCACTTCACTCCGCGGTTTTTTTCTCTCACAGAAAACTCCTGGCTGAGTTATGAGAGTACAGAAGCACGGATGCCTAGATCCTCCTACAAATAGTTTGTTATAGTAAGTTGCTCGAACCCAAATCAGACGTATGATTTGTATGTCGAGTTTAATCATCCTGAAGGGTGTAGTTCCGGCGGCTACTCTCGGAAGAATTGTTAACCTACACTGATGTGAGAAACATAGACCGAAATATTTACGCATTTATATAACACAACAGATTTTCGTCTTGAGTAGTGTTTAGTCCTGTCCAAGAGGCCGCCTATCTTGCCTCTTAAATGATGTAATGTGATGTGAGTGACGGGGATTGCTCAGATGAAGCACTCGCCATCGTGCTTTCGCAAAATCATTCCTGTGATTAATCGGATTTCTTCATAAAACAGAAGGAGTATCAGAAAAGCTCGACAACCTACCTTTTAGAAGCCATACCAATACAATTAAAAGCAAAGCTTTACAAAGCCAGTCGGGCTCCATGCGTGATATGCGTCTTAACAATTGATCACCATACGACGAGAACGTGTGTTATCCAATAGCTGCAAATAATAAAGAACTATTAAAACTTTTGATTCATTAGTGACCTATTTGACAAACAATTTGTAGGCTCTGAAAGAGTAAAGGCTACTTCTCATATAGTCGTTCTGGTCGCCCCGGCCGGTCGTCCGAAGTCGTCTTCAAAAGTTTTTTTTTTTGCAAACGAATCAGACGATTGGGACAACTTAAGCGATTTGGGTTCTCATATGATTGTCCCGGTCGTCCCGAACGTTAATAGCGCGGTCGTAAAGTGGGTCCGACAACATGTTTTGGTCGCGAGAATCGTAAAAAAATGGCGGCTGTTAAAGCATAGTTAAACTCCGAAGTTGTCGCCATTTGGTAGATTTGGGTCGCTTCGGTAGATCTGGGGTAGATATGGTTCGCTTCGATCGCCACAGTCGTCCTGGTCGCTTGAGAGTAGTTCTCATATGATCGTCCCCGATTTTTCATGATCGTCCTAGTCGTCCGGATAGAACACAGTTCTATCTAAGCGACCGCGATCGTCCCAGTCGTCCGGGTCGTTTGCGATCGTCCCGGGTCGTCTCAGAAGTGTTCTCATATAATCGTTCCAGTCGTCCGTGCACTTTTTGAAGCGACTCGGACGACCGAGACGACCGGGACGATCATATGAGAACCAGCCTTAAGGAACAGACATCAGGTATTGAAAAATCATGAGGAAGACATTTTCCTTTGACTACCAGATTCCCTAGTTGCTATTGTTGTTGTTGTTGTTTTTTTTTTTTTTTTTTTTTTTTTTTTTTTTTTATTATTACAACACACAAAACAAATACTTACAAACAGATAAAGCTACATACAATACAATAATTCGTGCAACCACATACAATACGATATTCCTACAAAGTGCGCTTTTACAATATTATTACATATTTACATATAAATTACATACAAATTAAAAGCATTGGATATTTACATATAAATTAACTTACGATAACCGGAACTAACACTTTATCTAAATTAATAAATTTTACTTGGTTAACACGAAACATAAACCTAACTTACACTGATACATACAAAACAAAACCAAACGCCCATTACACTTATCATTCATTTGTATTTTTATTCTATTTTGTTCTGTTTTGTACTGTTAATTGTATTTTTACTCAGTTTGAAAGTGCTATTGTTGTTTTTAGGACTATTGATATTTATCCCCTCATCTGACTGTGGACGATATCTTAGTGTTATTTTAATGAAATCGATCTTAGCAATGTTGTTAAAACTTCCTTTCCAGAATATTAAATTCTTTAGTGTTACTACATTTCATTTCTGACTTGATATAGTATATAGATTACGTCACTATTTCCAAAATCCGTAATCCTGAATCCTACATTAGGAACTGCGACATTTACAAAAGCAACCGTTCATTTCTGACTTGATATAGTATATAGATTACGTCATTATTTCCAAAATCCGTAATCCTGGGGCCGTATTCACGAAAGCATCCTAAGTCCAAAAAGCCTCCTAAGATATAACTTAGGAGATAACTGGTATTCACGAAGACGTCCTATTTTAAGACATGTCTTATTTTTTCTTCTAAACTTAGGACCTCCTAAATTTTTAAGACATGTCTTAACTGGTATTCACGAAGACCTCCTAACTTAAGATATGTCTTAATTTTTCTCCTAAACTTAGGAGGTCAAAATTGACCTCCTAACTTATTAAAACATGTCTTGACAGGGCTAAATTCGATTGTTGACGAGTTTTACGTCGATTTTCAGCGTGATTATTGTGTATCACAATAGCTACCGATCAGATAAACATTTATAGCATTATATTGCTTTCCTAAGAAAAATTAAATATTTTCAAGTAATGTCAAACAACACGGTTAGTTACATATAGGCCTTCGTGTCATTAACGGGTTCCACATTTCTTTCTCATTGCAGAGTTATATTTCCGTTTTTCGCCGTGAAAATAAGCCCTTGTACAAGAAATATCGAAGTAGACCCTATTAAAATGATGATGGATTTGTTTGTTGCTTTCGCTACTGATCATGAACGAAGATCAGTTTTGCTATCTCAAATTCGAGATGAAATAAAAGTTATTGTATTGTCATCGTAACAACAATTTACACAATACAAAACATTCATCCATATAATTTTCATAACTTATTATTCATAAGAGCGCGCCATGTAAACTATCTCTGATTGGTTTACTTTTACTAATCGATAACTGCCCGCGACCATTAAACTTAGGAGACTGCTAAGTTACGCTTACCTTGGGATGGTCATAAGATATCGTTCGTGAATAGCACTTAGGACATATCTTAGGAAGCTCCTAAATTTTCTCTTAAGATGTATCTTAAGATATATCTTAGGTAGGATTTCGTGAATCCGACCCCTGAATCCTACATTAGGAACAGCGACATTTACAAAAGCAACCGTTTCGTAAATTATAACTATTAACACGACAGAAATAATAACGAAGTTTATAACGAAGTTAAAATAACTATTGTACCAAACAAATGGGTGTCAATTGGTCTTCGTGAGCATTTTTTGCAAACTACGAGAACATTGGCATTTTTTTATGGAGCACGAGCATTAATTGGTAAAGTCTGACATGCGAGCAACGAACGAGCACTGAACCTCCCTTAAGGTTTTTCCTCTGATTTTTTCAAGACATTTATTTCTAGCTCATACCGTCTTCAGTAGCTGTTTGATTATTTATAAGACATATTTTAGTAAAGTTTGCCACAATCGATTGCTATGGTAACAAGATATGACGTCATCAGTAACATGACGGCAAGCCATTTCTGATAAAACTGCGCGTTTTCTTATAAAATGCCACCAAAAGCATTACAATATTTAATTCTATAATATTTTAGAACTTAAGCAAAATATTTTTACAATTTCTGCATTTCTCCGATAACTTTGAATTTTGGCGGCCATTTTGGAAGCCATTGTGGATAACGTCACGGACCCCAACCAGCGATATGACCCATAATATTTACCTTATCTTGTAGAGCACTACACAGGCTATCTATTAGAGGTAAGATGTTTCCGAACTATTGTAACACCGCAAAAACCCAATGGAGGGGTTTAAACAACCCCCATTGTACAACGGTGGGGGTATAAGTTTGCTTGTCAAATGAAACAGTCACCCTGCGACCGCTGTATTTATTAAATAAAACAACCACCTCCGCTCCCCCACTAGTTTTTAAGTGAAACAGTCACGCCTCCAACCCTTTAAATAGCCCTTTTCACGGTTGATTTTTCTCATTTGCATTACAATGTTATCCAACGTGGATGCCAGGCAATTTCGGGCTAATACTACAAAATAGCCCGAAATTGCCTCACATACATGCTAGATTTCATTGTAATGCAAATGAGCAGAGTTAACCGTAAAAAGGGCTATTTTAAGTGAAACAACCACTCCTCCCCCCTCCCCTTCCTTGTTGTTAAGTGAAACAGTCACCCCGTGTGAAACAACCACCCCTATTCTCAGAACCGAAAATAAAGCAATAATATTTCCATAGATATCCTGTTGTATATATTACCACCATTCTTTGTATTGTGCGCATTTGTCGAACAACATCTAACAGTGTGGCCAGCGATTTGCTAATCCCACTGAAGACCCACCCGCGAATAATGCTCCTCCCATGAGGAATCCTGGAGCTGTACACGTTGTTCCATCACTCGTGGTAATTTGTCCTGTTTTAGTGATTTTTGTTGTTTAGTCATTTGCTTCGGTTGTGTGTTTCCATGGTTTTCATGCGTGCCGAGATAGACTTTTATGCTTATGAAAATTTATGCAAGAGTGGAACGGCCACCGCACTGATATTGTGGTTAACAAGAGAATGTGCGTGAGTGGTACGGCCACCGCACAAGAGTTCTGTAACTGAAGGGATATGTGCGTGAGTGGTACGGCCACCGCACAAGAGTTTTTGAAACAAATAATATGTGCGTGAGCGGTACAGCCACCACACTGAAGAGTTTTGTAACTGAAGGAATATGCGCGTGGGTGGTACGGCCACCGCACAAGAGTTTTGTTACTGAACGAATATGTGCGTGAGTGGTACGGCCACCGCACCAAGAGTTTTAAAAGTCAACGAATATGTGTGTGAGTGGTACGGACATCGCACAAGAGTTTTTGTAACTGAGAGAATATGTGCATGAGTACATGTAGTACGGCCACCGCACAAAAGTTTCGTAAATTGAAGAATATGTGCCTGGGTGGTACATGTATTGTCACCGCTAAAATGTTTGTCACTGCCGATAAATGTTTTGGGTGCCATGACGGGTATACGCGTCTGTAGTGAGACTATTGGCCTCCAATATGTGTGCTTTTGCACGATCGCCGTGCTGGTTTACTGTGTCTATACTGGACAATTTAGAAATAGAATAAGGGCGGCTGCAGTGCATTTCTAATGTGATTTTAATTTTACGTGCAGGTATATTAAGGAGCTGTGTCACAAATTTAGCTAAATTTAGCCACTAGCAACTAGCCCCCGAATTTAGTGAATATTACTGAATAACCGCTCACAACCCTGAAGGAACACTTTTCGACATGGCAAAATACGAAGGAAGGCGCGGATGGACGAAATTGTTTATTGCAACGGATGGCAATTGAGATTTTTTTTAACACTCATCTGCCTAACAGTTTTTCAAAGTTTATCTCTGTTGTTTGTAAAATTTAAATAACGTTCATGGCGACTAATGAGGAACTGCCGTGACACAGTCGCTTTAACACGTTTTATTCTCATGCCACCCGTTTCAAGATTTCAGAGTGACGAAGTGCTCATTTTAGCCAGACAGGGACAGTTTGAACTTTGTAGTTTATAAACGGCTTTGACTTTTTAATTGACGAACAGGCGCTGCTTTCTCAATTTTGATTTTCATAGCTCCTCGGATTAGTGGTATTTTTCGTGCACTGTAGCCCCTTGGGATTTTGATTAGAATATTTCAGAGCGTCAAAACTGAGTGCTGTTTATCAATGTATGATGACCGAGGGTCTTTTGTTTTTGTTCTCTCCCTCTCATTTGTTGTTGTTTCTCTCTTGGTTACAGTTTGGGTTGAATGTGGCTTGAAACAGGGGTAAAATTATCCTTCCGGTTTATCTGGGTCAAGCTGTCATTCCTCCTTTTCTGGTGGCCATAGTATCCGTGGTGTTTCATTTTCTTTTCTTTACCTTTTCGGTATGTTCATTTTCCCCTTCTTTATGTTTGTTTCGTAGAAGAAGCCAACGGTGCTTCCTTCTAGTTCTCAATGCAGTTTTGCTCCGACACCACGCGTTCACGTTTTCCGTTCCAGGGTTTCCAGTGGGGTAAACAGGGGTGAACATTCATGCACGAAATATTCAGAAATATTAAAAGATAACTCCTTCACAAAACGCTGTAGGGCTTTCTTTCTTAAAACAAAATAATTAAAATTATCTTCCGTTGCAACTGAGTTATAACGTCATAAGAAAAAATGTTAAGAAGGTATATGAAAAAATGAAGAATAACATGTTGAGGTGTTCCAGACAATGGTTTTTGAAATGATGTTTATTTTATTTTTTATCGGAAGTCGAACAAAATGTTCCGAATGTTATTTATGTCCTTCTAATAACTCATGTGCGTGTTTTCGGAGTAACACGTGGACGAAGTAATTTAGGTTCTTTTTTTGAAATATCTCTAAAGATTGAAGTCAATCTCCTGTTCCTCTGTTACTAAAACTTTAAACACATAGCGAATTCCATACCTAAAGTAAATACACTGGGTAGTGGTATTTCGTCTTCGTTTTTGAAGCGTCTGGTAGAAGGATAATATAATGTGGCTTCAAATTCTGAAAAATATATTTAACCTTCAGACGTACACGCAAACTTATACCCCCACCGTGGTACAAGAGGGGGTTGTTGACCCCCCCCCCCCCCTTGGGTTTTGGCGATGTTGCAATATTTTACTTCCAATAGATAGCCCGCGATGTGCTCTACAAGATAAGGTAAATATTATGGGTTGTGGCGACGCTGGTTTCCGTGACGTCATCCAAAATGGCGCCAATATGAAAAATGCAAAAATTGCAAATATTGTTTGCTAAAGTTGCAAAATAACATACCATTAAACATTTTGATGCTTTGGGTAACCTTTTTATATGTTTTTTTTTCACTGAAAAAAGGTTAGTTAGTCCTCTTCATCCCGTGCGGGACATAAGGCGTCAATGATCTGTTTCCATCTGGACCGGTCCTTTGCTGCATGCTGTGCCTCGCCCCATGACAAGCCCATCTCGCTCAGCTCGGCCATCACAGTACGTCTCCAAGTTGTCTTGGGTCGCCCTCGCCTCCTTTTTCCAGGTGGTGTCCATCTAAGGGCGATCTTGGGGATACGATCTAGGTCCATTCTGAGGACATGCCCGAGCCATCGGATCCGGCGGCGCTTGATCTCAAGTATCACACTCTGGCTCTTTGTCTTCTTATAGAGTTCTTTGTTTGAGATCTTGTTGGGCCAGAAGATGCGACATATTCTCCTGAGGCATCCGTTGTGGAAGGCGTTGATCTTGTTCATGTCACTCTTTATCACTCTCCAGCACTCGGCGCCATATAGCAGAACTGGCTTGACGATACTGTTGTAGAGTCTCAGCTTCGTTCCAAGGCTGTATTGCTTCGATTTCCAGACAGGCTGGAGTCGTGCAAAAGTACCGCGAGCTTTCCCAAGTCTTGCCTTAATGTCCTTATGTGCTGCATTGTCTTTGGCGACGAGACTACCTAGGTAGGTGAATTCCTCGACAAAGTCAAGTTGTTCACCCTCTGCTGTAATTGGTGCATCGGGAGTGGCATTGATGCACATTACCTTGGTCTTAAAGGTGTTAATGTTCAAGCCTGCCTGCTTGGCAAACTTACTGAGCCTGTCGGTTTTCTCCTGTAGGTGGCAACGTGTTGTGGAGAGAGCAGCAAGGTCATCCGCAAAATCAAGATCTTCAAGTTGGGAAAAGAGTGTCCACTGAATGCCCCGGGGTCTGTCAGCCGTTGTTCTGCGCATGATCCAGTCAATGGCAAGCAGGAAGAGGATGGGAGAGATGATACATCCCTGACGTACACCTGACTCCACGAAGAACCATTCTGACAGGTTGTTATCTATGATGACACTGCACTCGAACTGGTGGTAGAACAAACCCATGAGTGTAACCATCTTTGGAGGGACACCATATGTTTTCAAGATCTTCCATAGGGTGTCGCGGTGCACACTGTCGAAAGCTTTCCTGAAGTCTATAAAGTTAATGTAGAGAGGGGTGTTCCACTCGATGCACTGCTCGATGATGTTTCTCAGAGCAAAGATCTGATCTATGCACCCCCGACCTCTTCTAAATCCTGCCTGTTCCTGTCTCAGTACAGTGTCAATGGCTGCATCAATTCTAGCAAGAAGAATCCTGCAGAAATCCTTTGATGGAATTGAGAGCAGTGTGATGCCCCGCCAGTTGTCGCAATCCCGGAGGTTGCCTTTCTTGGGGATCTTGACAATTAGGCCTTTGGTCCAGTCGCCCGGTATTGTGTCAGTCTCCCAGATGTCTCTGAAGAGGTCCGTGAGAACCTTGGTTGAAGTACCAAGGTCAGCTTTCAGCATTTCAGCATGGATGGAGTCGATGCCTGGAGCTTTCCCACTCTTCATAGCTTTGATGGCACACCTGACTTCTGCTTCAGTTGGGGGACTGATGTTGATGTTCAAAACATCCTCGGCTGGTGGAGGGTCAGCAGGATCATCTGGTTCTGGGCGGTTGAGTACCTCACGGAAGTGTTGTACCCATCTGGCTGCTTGTTCACGCTCTGTTGTGAGGTTGTTGCCATCCTTGTCTTTGACAGGGTCAGACTGGCTGGTGTTTTTGCCACAGAGTTGTTTTGTGATCTTATAAACAGTACTTATCTCACCTCTTGCAGCAGCACGCTCGGCTTCACCTGCTAGCTCCTCAGCAAAAGCTCTTTTGTCATTCCGAGCGCTCTTCTTCACCTCTTTGTCCTTCATCTTGTAGGCTTCTTGAGCCTGCTCTCGGAGTCTGAGTGACTTTGTGCTCAATATCTTGGCCTTCAGCTGTTTCCTTTCTTCTATCTTCTGCCAAGTACCAGCTGTTATCCATTCCTTGTTCTTTTTCCGTCTGTAGCCCAAGACATTGGTGGCTGTCTCGACATATGTCTTCTTGATGGTTTCCCACTTGGTGTTAACACTGGGGTCCTCATCATCGTCAGCCAGGGCAGCAAAGCGGTTTTTCAGTCTCAGTGCAAACTCTTTGGTGGTGTTAGGGCACTTCAGTTTGGCAACATCTAGATGTTTTCTGGACTGGTTCTGCTTGGTCACTTTCCTGAGTTTCAGCTTAATGGTTGCTGTAACTACGTAGTGGTCACTGTTGACATCGGCACCACGACAAACTCGAACATCTTGAAGAGACCTGCGCCACTTTCCATTGATCAAGATATGGTCGATCTGGTTGACAGTGGAGCCATCAGGAGACTTCCATGTGAGCTTGTGGATGTTTCTGTGTGGAAAGATGGTACCGCCGATTACACAGTTATTCTCCAGGCAAAAACCAATCAGACGTTCTCCGTTGTCGTTCATCACACCGCATCCGTGCTTCCCCATAGCTCTATCGCAGTCGGTATTATCAGCTCCAACCTTAGCATTCATATCACCCATGATCAGTAGCATGTCATGCTGAGGGACTTTGGAGACTGCTTGTTGTAATTCCTCATACCAGTCGTCCTTATCTTCCTCATCAGCTTCGTTTGTTGGAGCATAGCACTGCAAGATGGTAAGTTTGCAGTGCTTAGAGCTGAACCGTGCTCTGATCAACCTGTCACTTAGTGGTTCCCATTCTTGCAGGGTGTTGACCTTCTCTTTTGAGACTATGAGGGCCACGCCGCGTATGTGTTGACTGTCGTGTCCAGAGTGCAAGGTAACTGATCCATCGCTGTTCACTCGGCGTCCAGAGCCTGTCCATCGGCACTCGCTAATCCCCAGAATGTCCAGTCTGTACCTCCTCATCTCACTGATAACCTGTGCAGTTCTTGATGTCTCGAACATGGTGCGGACATTCCATGCAGCTAGGCGGATGTTGGTTTTGGGCCCGAGCAGACTATCTGTCGTACTCCTGACATCCTGAGGGCTTTCGTCAGAAGGAGTCATGCAGCCAGTTGGATGGCTCAAGTCCACTATAGGGTCCATGGTTGTTGTAGCATTTCTTGACGTTTCCGTAACATATTGCTTTTTACGGGGTGGAGTAGTTAGCCCCACGCCCAACCCCCAACCTGGAGGACCAGGTGCTGACTTCTGTCTGGCCTCTACCCTGTGACCTGCCCGACTTGGTTGGACCTGCTCGGTATAGCTCACAGGGTCTCTGAGACACACAAGCCTCCCCACCACGTCAAGGTACCAGCACACGGGGAAAAAAGGTGAAAAACACATTTTTAATTTATTCAAAAATGGGTTGACCTCAGTTATTTATGACGTCATATCTCGTTACCTCAAGGATAAACGATTAGCTACGGCATGTGCTAATTCCCCCCCCCCCCCCCCCCCCCCCCCTTGTACGTCCGAGGGTTAAGTGTCTATGGTTCATGTTTAAAGACACGAAAATTGCTAGGGACATTAAGATAACTCCTTTACAAAATATTGTCTGGCTTTTTTTTTAAATAATTAAATTTCTCTTCCGTTGCAACTGAGTTATAATGTCATAAGAAAAAAGGTTAGGAAGGTATATGAAGACAATGAAAAAAGTTTGAGACGTTCCAGACAACGGTTTTTAAATTTGTTTCTTTATTTTTTATCGGAAGACTAAAACAAAATGTTCCCCATGTTATTTACGTCGTTCGAAAAACTCACGCGCGTGATGGAGCAAAATGTGGACGAAGTAATTTAGATCCATTTTTGAGATATCTGTAAAGATTGAAGACAATCTCCTGTTTCTAAAATCTTAGACACATAGCGAATTCCATAGCTAAAGTGAAGGCCAGGCATTGGGTGGTGGTATTACCGCTTTTGAAGCGTCTAGAACGAGGATAATATACTGTGTATAGTTTCGCATTTTGGTATGAAAAATTTGGAATCAAATATGCAATTAATATTCGAGATAGCTTTCGTCATCGATGCACCCGCTCTACCCAGTCGCTAGTTTTCAGTTATTTCTAAGAGACTCAATAAAGCGTACTTACTTTCTCTTGTTGACAGCGAATTCAAAGCAGAGCTGCGGTTCTTCTCTCTGCAAACAATGGAAGAATTGGGCTAAATTTTCACTACTTTTTAAGTGTATGCATAGTTGACGGAGAAAACAGTCAAGTTCTTGCAGTTTTGAATATTTCCATGATTATCTACCGCAGGTGAAATTTAGGCTTTTATCTCGAACAACTTTTGTATACTGACATTGCAAACTTAAACGATCTACATTGAAGCGCGGAATTGAAAAACTCACCGAGTAGTATTACAATCTACGAGCATGCAAGTCTAAAACATGTTCATTTATCATCGTCTTCTCTTCGAGTTCCGGTTTTAACAACGCTGACTATACTTAAGTAAAAACTTAGGCTGTTTTTTTATGTAAATGTAGCGGCGATTTTGACATTCTACGTCAATCATTTTCATTTTTATTAAGCATAGATTACTGTAATTGTTACATTTTTATCCTCGTATTTAGTTCAGAATATCAATCGGCCTTGGGTTTTCGAATATTAAACAGTAGTCATACTTGTTTTGATGTAGTCAGAAAAATAAAAATTTACCGTACACCTGTCTCTTTTCAGTAAAACAATGCCTTCTTTATCTAGTGATTAAACAATCTTTAATGACCCTCCTATTAAGTGAAACAGCCATCCCCGGCCTTCCTTGTTATTAAGTAACAATCACCCCAGCCCCCCCCCCCCCCCCCCCCCCCTGTTATTAAGTGAAACAGCCACGTCACAAACCATATACTTTTTGAGTAAAACAACCTCCCCATCCCCTCCCATCTTGCTGTTAAGTAATATATATAGATAGGCCAAGCCTAATAGCGTCGCACTTTGAACAAGCTTAACTAAGGTGAAACTTAACCCTATTCGGCCTGGGTGGGGGGCACAAAGTGCCCGCGCTAACTTTCAACATTCATAACTTCTTTAATATTTATTCAAACGCAATCAAACTTTGTGACTTTTCCTAAAATTTATCTGGCAACAATTTCATATGACAATTTTTTGATCACGTGACTTGACGTTTCCATGGCGACAAGATTTTGACAGCCATGTTTTTGGAAATTTGCATATTTATACCTTTGAATGAAGAAAAACAATGATAATTGGTATAACTTTTGTATTTTTACATCATTTAGCGTTTATTTATTGGTTTTGATTAATTTTGCGTCAATTTGGACGGTTTTTAAGAGGTTTTAAAAAAATTCAGAAATCCAAGATGGCGGATCCAAGATGGCGGCCGAATAACTAATTACCTAATAACTACATCATATGACGTCATCGTTCCATTGTGCGGACCGCAAAGGAGACAGTTTTGGACGTATGTGCCCCCCCCCCCCCAGGCTCAGGAACTCAAAAAAATCCCAGGCCGAATAGGGTTAACTAAGGTGAAAGGTTGGAAGCACAAGAATTAATATTGACGAAAGGGCTCTTTTTAATTTTAGCTATTCTCAAAAACAGTATTACACAGTACGCAGTCTGCACAGTACATTTCGACCGTACAAAAGTTCACAAAAACAACTTTTCTCTGTCTAGAATAACTAGTACGACTACTTTCCGAATAAAATACAGTTTTTGTTTGTCAAAAATTGCCCGAGAAACTGATTTGGAAATCAAAATTGCAAAAATACGCAAACATATTTGCATAAGGCGACGCGAGTGAAGACAGAAAATCTAAGTCTTGTTTTGTCTACATAAAATCGATTTTTAATCTATGTAATGAATGAACAAAGACATAAAAACGGACAATACAATCTTCTTTCGAAAAATTTTATTCAAATCTCCATTAATTTATGTTTAAAAGCAGAACACGTACCATTTATAGCGCATCAAGGCAGAGCTGTCCTCGTTGAAATTCAAGATAACAACACGACTTAATTTGAACGTTTCATAAACATGTCTCCAAAACTTAAGAGAACACAAAGGAAAAGTCAATCAAAAATTGATATCAACATAAATTCCCATCGAAAAATGTGGTTTATTTTACCTTTAAAGCACTGGACTGCTTGGAAATTCGTTAAAACTCCGCTTCTTCGGTTCTGAAATCCGTAATAAAAACAAGGCATCTCCCCGCATTGCTCCTGCATTGATAATATGAAGTTCCTCGAAGCAAGATTTTATTCCTGAAAGCTCTTCCTTTTTCCACTAAAGCGGCTTCTGAGTATTCCTTAATTAGTATCCCTGTCTTGAGTAGCAAACCGCGAAAAAATGCAGGGAAATAACGACTTTACTGCTCCGCCTAACACTGCGAAAGATCCAACTTTTTTAAAACTTTAAAAAGTGTTTACCGAGCTGACGGCTGTGTAGCCGCGCGTGTGGCGTTATACGCGCATGCGAGGTAGCCGTACGCGACACACATGTTGCAGACACGCGCCCGCGAAACATTCCGCTAGCCATGACCATGAAAAATGACGGGCTAGGTTCTATGAGTATGGGGCTGCGCAGCCGGGCCTTCGGCCCGGCGAGTGCTCCGCTAAAAATAGCCACGCCCCGAACCCTTTATTTTTTTAATTGAAACAACCACTCCTCCCACCAACCCCCCATGCCCTCTTGTTGTTAAGTGAAACAGCTACGCCGTGACCCCCACCCCCCCCCCCCCCCCATTTTTTAGTGAAACCACCCCATCCCCTTCATTATAAAGTGGACTATCTCGCCCCCTCTATTTATGAAGTGAAAAAAATCAACCTCACCCCACCCCCAACACGATTTCCCCATTGATTGTTCTCACTATTTTAATCATATACAATGGTGTTTAAATCCCGTATTATATTAGCTCAGATTTAAGTCCGTTTTAGTACATAGAAATTTTAAAGCTTTTGGGATTATTAATATACCGTGAGTATTTCTGAACTAATGTTGATGTATTTCCTGTTAGTTTTCTAATGAATTATCAAAGTCAGCTCGTCTTTGCTAGGCTTTTTGTTTTTGCTAGACGTCCAACGTCTTCGCGCCAATATTTAAGTCATTTGCCTGCCAATCAAGTTATGGCATGGACACCGACAAACGTAAAAACAACGGGTTAAAGACCAGTTATACTGACTACAAAGTTACAGTGACTTTCACATACTTTTAGATGCAAAGGGAGTTTATGTTTGGTTTCTTAATTTTTCGCTCTGCGAAATTTGTTCCCTTAGATTAAATATTCATTGATGTTCTCTTGGCACAAATGACACTCCACATGTGCACAGCGAGTTTCCCCTCTTCTCGTCATTTTCTGGTAAAGAGGTCTCAAATTTGCTGTCCAAATCTACTTTAAACGCGACAGAGTTTCAAATAAGGGACCATTACGCCCATTATGTTGTCACTGATCCCACTGTTGTTATGAAACGACCTTTTGTCGGCATCTCTCTATGTTTCAAGTTTACACAAAGAAAGACTTAACATATTGCGATTAAATTGTTGGCCTCAAACTCAGAAAAAATATATTTAAGTGTATATGGGTGAACATATAAGCTCGAAAATTGCTAGGAACATTGAAATATAACTTCTTCACGAAACGTTGTCAGGCTTTTTTTTTAAATAGTTAAAATTATCTTCCGTTGCAAATGAGTTATAACGTCATAACAAAAAAACGTTAGGAAGGTGTATGAAACTAATAAAAAAAGTTTGAAACGTTGCCGACAACGGTTTTTAATTTTTAATTTTAATTTTTTTTTTTATCGGAAATCAAACAAAATGTTCCCCATGTTATTTGCGTCGTTCGAAAAAGTCACGCGCGTGATGGAGCAAAATGTGGACGAAGTAATTTAGATCCTTTTTATGAAATATCACTAAAGATTAAAGACAATCTCCTGTTTTCTAAAATCTTAGACACATAGCGAATTCCATAGTTAAAATAAATGCATTGGGTGGTTTTTCCGTTTTTGAGGACTCTGGTACAAGAACAATATGCTATGTAAAATTTGGAAACAAATCTCCAATCATATTCGAGATAGCTTTTGTCATCGATTCACCCGCTCTACCCAGTCGCTAGTTTCAGTTATTTCTAAGAGACTTGATAAAGCGCACTTACCTTCTCTTGTTGACAGCGAAAGCAGAGCTGCGTTCTTCTCTCTGCAAACAAACGAAGAAGTGGGGTGAATTTCTAATACTCTTCAAGTGCATACATGGCTGACGGAGAAAACAGGCAAGTTCTTGCAGTTTTGAATATTTTTATCCCTGCTTATTTATCGCAGGTGAAAATAATGCTTTTATCTCGAACAACTTTTGCATACTGACATTGCACAAACTTGAACGATATACATTCAAGCGTGGAATTAAGAAACTTACCTTGTAATATTAGAATCTATGAGCATGCAGATTTAAAACATCTTCATTTATCTTTTTTAGCTCTTCGGTCCCGGTTTTAACCACACTGACTTTACTTAAGTAAAGACTTTGGCTGCTTTTTATGTAAATGACGCGACGATTTCATTTTCAATGAGCATAAATTACCGTTATTACTAAATTATTTGTCCTCGTTTAGTTCGAATGTCAATCTGCTTTGTTTTTCGATTTTTATAAATGGTCACCCTTATTTTAAGTTGTCAAAAGAGAATAATTCACCTTACACCTGTTTCTGTAATTCTCCCCAATTTAGTAAACAATGAAGTCTCCCTCCTCCTTTATCTAGTGATGAAACAAACTCCCCTGCAGGCTTTTTTATTTAGTGAAACAATCACCGCCGCCAGTAATTTAGATCCATTTTTGAGATATCTGTAAAGATTGAAGACAATCTCCTGTTTCTAAAATCTTAGACACATAGCGAATTCCATAGCTAAAGTGAAGGCCAGGCATTGGGTGGTGGTATTACCGCTTTTGAAGCGTCTAGAACGAGGATAATATACTGTGTATAGTTTCGCATTTTGGTATGAAAAATTTGGAATCAAATATGCAATTAATATTCGAGATAGCTTTCGTCATCGATGCACCCGCTCTACCCAGTCGCTAGTTTTCAGTTATTTCTAAGAGACTCAATAAAGCGTACTTACTTTCTCTTGTTGACAGCGAATTCAAAGCAGAGCTGCGGTTCTTCTCTCTGCAAACAATGGAAGAATTGGGCTAAATTTTCACTACTTTTTAAGTGTATGCATAGTTGACGGAGAAAACAGTCAAGTTCTTGCAGTTTTGAATATTTCCATGATTATCTACCGCAGGTGAAATTTAGGCTTTTATCTCGAACAACTTTTGTATACTGACATTGCAAACTTAAACGATCTACATTGAAGCGCGGAATTGAAAAACTCACCGAGTAGTATTACAATCTACGAGCATGCAAGTCTAAAACATGTTCATTTATCATCGTCTTCTCTTCGAGTTCCGGTTTTAACAACGCTGACTATACTTAAGTAAAAACTTAGGCTGTTTTTTTATGTAAATGTAGCGGCGATTTTGACATTCTACGTCAATCATTTTCATTTTTATTAAGCATAGATTACTGTAATTGTTACATTTTTATCCTCGTATTTAGTTCAGAATATCAATCGGCCTTGGGTTTTCGAATATTAAACAGTAGTCATACTTGTTTTGATGTAGTCAGAAAAATAAAAATTTACCGTACACCTGTCTCTTTTCAGTAAAACAATGCCTTCTTTATCTAGTGATTAAACAATCTTTAATGACCCTCCTATTAAGTGAAACAGCCATCCCCGGCCTTCCTTGTTATTAAGTAACAATCACCCCAGCCCCCCCCCCCCCCCCCCCCCCCTGTTATTAAGTGAAACAGCCACGTCACAAACCATATACTTTTTGAGTAAAACAACCTCCCCATCCCCTCCCATCTTGCTGTTAAGTAATATATATAGATAGGCCAAGCCTAATAGCGTCGCACTTTGAACAAGCTTAACTAAGGTGAAACTTAACCCTATTCGGCCTGGGTGGGGGGGCACAAAGTGCCCGCGCTAACTTTCAACATTCATAACTTCTTTAATATTTATTCAAACGCAATCAAACTTTGTGACTTTTCCTAAAATTTATCTGGCAACAATTTCATATGACAATTTTTTGATCACGTGACTTGACGTTTCCATGGCGACAAGATTTTGACAGCCATGTTTTTGGAAATTTGCATATTTATACCTTTGAATGAAGAAAAACAATGATAATTGGTATAACTTTTGTATTTTTACATCATTTAGCGTTTATTTATTGGTTTTGATTAATTTTGCGTCAATTTGGACGGTTTTTAAGAGGTTTTAAAAAAATTCAGAAATCCAAGATGGCCGATCCAAGATGGCGGCCGAATAACTAATTACCTAATAACTACATCATATGACGTCATCGTTCCATTGTGCGGACCGCAAAGGAGACAGTTTTGGACGTATGTGCCCCCCCCCCCCCCCAGGCTCAGGAACTCAAAAAAAGCCCAGGCCGAATAGGGTTAACTAAGGTGAAAGGTTGGAAGCACAAGAATTAATATTGACGAAAGGGCTCTTTTTAATTTTAGCTATTCTCAAAAACAGTATTACACAGTACGCAGTCTGCACAGTACATTTCGACCGTACAAAAGTTCACAAAAACAACTTTTCTCTGTCTAGAATAACTAGTACGACTACTTTCCGAATAAAATACAGTTTTTGTTTGTCAAAAATTGCCCGAGAAACTGATTTGGAAATCAAAATTGCAAAAATACGCAAACATATTTGCATAAGGCGACGCGAGTGAAGACAGAAAATCTAAGTCTTGTTTTGTCTACATAAAATCGATTTTTAATCTATGTAATGAATGAACAAAGACATAAAAACGGACAATACAATCTTCTTTCGAAAAATTTTATTCAAATCTCCATTAATTTATGTTTAAAAGCAGAACACGTACCATTTATAGCGCATCAAGGCAGAGCTGTCCTCGTTGAAATTCAAGATAACAACACGACTTAATTTGAACGTTTCATAAACATGTCTCCAAAACTTAAGAGAACACAAAGGAAAAGTCAATCAAAAATTGATATCAACATAAATTCCCATCGAAAAATGTGGTTTATTTTACCTTTAAAGCACTGGACTGCTTGGAAATTCGTTAAAACTCCGCTTCTTCGGTTCTGAAATCCGTAATAAAAACAAGGCATCTCCCCGCATTGCTCCTGCATTGATAATATGAAGTTCCTCGAAGCAAGATTTTATTCCTGAAAGCTCTTCCTTTTTCCACTAAAGCGGCTTCTGAGTATTCCTTAATTAGTATCCCTGTCTTGAGTAGCAAACCGCGAAAAAATGCAGGGAAATAACGACTTTACTGCTCCGCCTAACACTGCGAAAGATCCAACTTTTTTAAAACTTTAAAAAGTGTTTACCGAGCTGACGGCTGTGTAGCCGCGCGTGTGGCGTTATACGCGCATGCGAGGTAGCCGTACGCGACACACATGTTGCAGACACGCGCCCGCGAAACATTCCGCTAGCCATGACCATGAAAAATGACGGGCTAGGTTCTATGAGTATGGGGCTGCGCAGCCGGGCCTTCGGCCCGGCGAGTGCTCCGCTAAAAATAGCCACGCCCCGAACCCTTTATTTTTTTAATTGAAACAACCACTCCTCCCACCAACCCCCCATGCCCTCTTGTTGTTAAGTGAAACAGCTACGCCGTGACCCCCACCCCCCCCCCCCCCCCCCCATTTTTTAGTGAAACCACCCCATCCCCTTCATTATAAAGTGGACTATCTCGCCCCCTCTATTTATGAAGTGAAAAAAATCAACCTCACCCCACCCCCAACACGATTTCCCCATTGATTGTTCTCACTATTTTAATCATATACAATGGTGTTTAAATCCCGTATTATATTAGCTCAGATTTAAGTCCGTTTTAGTACATAGAAATTTTAAAGCTTTTGGGATTATTAATATACCGTGAGTATTTCTGAACTAATGTTGATGTATTTCCTGTTAGTTTTCTAATGAATTATCAAAGTCAGCTCGTCTTTGCTAGGCTTTTTGTTTTTGCTAGACGTCCAACGTCTTCGCGCCAATATTTAAGTCATTTGCCTGCCAATCAAGTTATGGCATGGACACCGACAAACGTAAAAACAACGGGTTAAAGACCAGTTATACTGACTACAAAGTTACAGTGACTTTCACATACTTTTAGATGCAAAGGGAGTTTATGTTTGGTTTCTTAATTTTTCGCTCTGCGAAATTTGTTCCCTTAGATTAAATATTCATTGATGTTCTCTTGGCACAAATGACACTCCACATGTGCACAGCGAGTTTCCCCTCTTCTCGTCATTTTCTGGTAAAGAGGTCTCAAATTTGCTGTCCAAATCTACTTTAAACGCGACAGAGTTTCAAATAAGGGACCATTACGCCCATTATGTTGTCACTGATCCCACTGTTGTTATGAAACGACCTTTTGTCGGCATCTCTCTATGTTTCAAGTTTACACAAAGAAAGACTTAACATATTGCGATTAAATTGTTGGCCTCAAACTCAGAAAAAATATATTTAAGTGTATATGGGTGAACATATAAGCTCGAAAATTGCTAGGAACATTGAAATATAACTTCTTCACGAAACGTTGTCAGGCTTTTTTTTTAAATAGTTAAAATTATCTTCCGTTGCAAATGAGTTATAACGTCATAACAAAAAAACGTTAGGAAGGTGTATGAAACTAATAAAAAAAGTTTGAAACGTTGCCGACAACGGTTTTTAATTTTTAATTTTAATTTTTTTTTTTATCGGAAATCAAACAAAATGTTCCCCATGTTATTTGCGTCGTTCGAAAAAGTCACGCGCGTGATGGAGCAAAATGTGGACGAAGTAATTTAGATCCTTTTTATGAAATATCACTAAAGATTAAAGACAATCTCCTGTTTTCTAAAATCTTAGACACATAGCGAATTCCATAGTTAAAATAAATGCATTGGGTGGTTTTTCCGTTTTTGAGGACTCTGGTACAAGAACAATATGCTATGTAAAATTTGGAAACAAATCTCCAATCATATTCGAGATAGCTTTTGTCATCGATTCACCCGCTCTACCCAGTCGCTAGTTTCAGTTATTTCTAAGAGACTTGATAAAGCGCACTTACCTTCTCTTGTTGACAGCGAAAGCAGAGCTGCGTTCTTCTCTCTGCAAACAAACGAAGAAGTGGGGTGAATTTCTAATACTCTTCAAGTGCATACATGGCTGACGGAGAAAACAGGCAAGTTCTTGCAGTTTTGAATATTTTTATCCCTGCTTATTTATCGCAGGTGAAAATAATGCTTTTATCTCGAACAACTTTTGCATACTGACATTGCACAAACTTGAACGATATACATTCAAGCGTGGAATTAAGAAACTTACCTTGTAATATTAGAATCTATGAGCATGCAGATTTAAAACATCTTCATTTATCTTTTTTAGCTCTTCGGTCCCGGTTTTAACCACACTGACTTTACTTAAGTAAAGACTTTGGCTGCTTTTTATGTAAATGACGCGACGATTTCATTTTCAATGAGCATAAATTACCGTTATTACTAAATTATTTGTCCTCGTTTAGTTCGAATGTCAATCTGCTTTGTTTTTCGATTTTTATAAATGGTCACCCTTATTTTAAGTTGTCAAAAGAGAATAATTCACCTTACACCTGTTTCTGTAATTCTCCCCAATTTAGTAAACAATGAATTCTCCCTCCTCCTTTATCTAGTGATGAAACAAACTCCCCTGCAGGCTTTTTTATTTAGTGAAACAATCACCGCCGCCCCCAATTTTAAAGTGAAACAACTGCCCCTGGCCCCTTCTTTTTATTAAGTGAAAAAATCACTTCCCGCTCGCTGTTTTATTATTTTTTGGAGGATACAAGTCTCATTCACTTTTGTTTAACCCTATTCGGCTTTGTGACTTTTCGTAAAATTTATCTGGCAACAATTTCGTATGACAATTTTTTGATCACGTGACCTGATGTTTCCATGGCAACAAGATTTTGACCGCCATGTTTTTTTTTAAATTTGCCTATTTATACCTTTGAACGAAGAAAAACAATGTTTATTGGTATAACTTTTATATGTTTACGTCATTTAGCGTTTATTTATTGGTTTTCATTAATTTTGGGTGAATTTGGACGGTTTTTAAGAGGTTTTAAAAAAATTCAGAAATCCAAGATGGCGGATCCAAGACGGCGGCCGCATAACTAATTACCTAATAACTACGTCATATGACGTCATCGTTCCATTGTGCGGACCGCAAAAGAGACAGTTTTGGACGTACTATGTACCTTCTAGGTTTCATTGTCATAGCCTTAATGTTCTTGAAGTTACGAAGGGGGGGGGGGGGGGGGGAATGTGCCCCCCCCCCCCCCCTTCCAGGCTCAGAAACTCCAAAAAAGCCCAGGCTGAATAGGGTTAAAGAAAGCAATGTTTGTAATCATTTTTAAAGTAATACGGTGGTGCCTTCACATGTATTCCTTTCCCTTCCTTTCCGATGGGATAATTTTCACGGGATATAATTTTCGTGGGTGTAATTGATACACCGGCATTTTGATATGGTGCTATGACGTTATGACATAAGTAGCATGAGGTGAAACCATTTTCCATTAAAATGCCTTTTTCATAAAAAAAAAGGTGCCACCAAAAGCAGTAAAATGTTAAATTGAATCATATTTTAGAACAGTAGCGAAAAACATTTACCATTCCGTATTTTCTCGAATTTTTTTCAATTTTTAGTAAAATCCTAGATGGCGGCCATCTCGCCCGACAAAAGTCACTAATTCCCTAGGGAAACAACAACTTGAACTTTGACTCGCACGTGATCAGGTCGTGCGCCTTGAAACCGCGGCAAATTCGTGTGTCATTTGCTACCATTTGATACCAAACGTGACACCTATATGACTTTTTTATATTTTTGAGCTTTGAGCTGGGAGGTATAACGAGACACTAAATGACTCCCGAGGAGGGGGGGTACTCCCTATAATGGGCTATACGGGGATGCTCCGCCCGAAACGGGTACCTTTTTTAGGCTGGAGGTATATGAAAGGGTAGGGATTACACGAGTTGAAGTATATGAAAGAGTAGGGATTTCACGAAGTTCAGGAAATTGAGAAAGGGTAGGAGAAACACGAGTTGAAGTATAAAAAGTGTAGGGAAAATTGCCATTTAAGTATCATCAAAAAAGGCCTTTCAAAATACATCAAACAGATGCACGTAAAGGCTATATGAACGGGATACCATTTTCAATGAAAGGTATATGAAAGGGGTACCTTTTCTGTCAAAAACGGTATATGAAAGGGGTACCTTTTTTTGCCAAAAACGGTATATGAAAGGGTAAGGGTTTGGACCTCGGGGAGGAGCATCCCCGTACAAAACTTTGTTGAGTACCTCCCGGGAAATGGCTGGCTACACGGGAAACAGTGAGTTTTGTTTCTCATGGACCTAATCTCGTACCCTGATCTCACTCGTGATTGAACTGTACTGGTCGTGGGAGATCTGAGGACGAGATTACAATCGACCTTCAATGTTCCCTTCGGCGTAGCCTCGGGCAACATCGAGGGTCTCGTTAGCCTGTCCCTGGCGCTAGAACAGACCAGGGTCTCGGGGAAACAAAACTCACAGTTTCCCTTGGGGCAAGTCATTACGTGCTTATTATTCACTTGCAAAAAAGTGTAGATTCCTACCGAATAATTGAGAAAACAATACAACAGCATTAAATATTCAAACTTCAAATTCAGAATATGAACAGTAGACAATGTCAACTCACAAGATTTGCTTTCCTCTGTAAAATTTTTGGTGACCCTTGGTTTCTTTATCTACTCATTATATGGCAGCAACATGCAAATGACTCGGTTACACAGGAAAAGTTGAAAATTTACATGCACATGTAAAAATAAATTTACAACATGTAAATATGGATTTACATACTTTGTAAACTGCAATTTACATGTTAGGATTTTGTAAATAAAATTTACATGAAATTTACAGGTTTGAGCACACATGTAAATCTACTGTAAATAGTTATTTACATGGTTCTTGTTACAGTGAGAAAAAAAGGGACACATGTAAATAACATGGAAATTATTTCACACACATTTACAGTATCTAGACACTGTAAATAACATGTAAATCGGAAAACGGAGCTTGCAAGGAACCCTGTAAATAACATGTAAATCGAGAAAGGGAGGCTATCCTGTAAATAACATGTAAATCGAGAAAGGGAGCCTATAAAGAACCCTGTAAATAACATGTAAATCGAAAAGGGGAGGCTATCATGTAAATAACATGTAAATCGAAAAAGGGAGGCTAACATGTAAATAACATGTAAATCGAAAAAGGGAGGCTAACCTGTAAATAATATGTAAATAAAAAGGGGGGCTATCCTGTAAATAACATGTAAATACAAAAAGGGAGGCTAACCTGTAAATAGCATGTAAATCGAAAAAGGGAGTATGTAAGGAACCTTGTAAAAAACATGTTAATCGAATGAAAGGCTCGTTTAAGCCAACCGGTGAAAATACAATAATCCACGATACGATATGTGTGATATTTAAGGTTTACTTACGCAGTTCAGTAGAAAAACTCAAGGATATAAAAGCGATTTCAAGTTTAATTTCGCTTGAGAGCAGATGTATGGAGGATCTGTTCTCTTACCTCATTCTCTCTTGTGAAAGTATATTAAACAGAAAAATTCATCAGAGAAATTTGACAGCCAAAAATAATTATTCACATAAACACTGCATAACAGACAAACAGCTTTTGCAGATTTGCAAATTTTGCTTTCGGAAGCAAGCAAAAAACGTTATTTTTTTGTGGACTGGCAACATTTACCGTACTGTAATCGACATTTAAAAATAACAAGGAATCAGAGAATTAACTCTGTGTGTAAATTATAGTACTAAGGTCAACCCATAAATTTCCCTGCACTAAGCGTTAGCCCCAGTAAGGAAATAAGGGACCACACGAGGAAAAGAAAAAAATCTTTGACCTCGGTGGGATTCGAACCCACGACCTCCGGATCAGATATTCCGTCGATCGCTCTGCCGCTTGAACCACGAGGCCGTACGGGAGCAGATCGTGGGTAGATCGTGGGTGGCAATTCGTGGCAATGAGAATGTGAAGGGTACAAATAAATGTTGAGCCACGTAGCATAACATTTACCGTTCTGTAGCGTTTTCCTATTAAAGGCTTGAAATATCAATTTGAATTCCAGTGGTGGTTGTCCCCTTCCCCTTTTTGCTTTAAAAAGTAATGTCTTACTGAAGCCCATGTTCACCCAATCGCGTGCTTGTGTTTTTGTTTTGAAATGGTTCAATTGTTCAATGTAGCGTTATGATTGGCTGGCACGTCGATTTTTCGATTTTCCGTCTGTGCGAAAATCAGCCCGGGCGCGCAAAGCAGGTTGGGTGAACATGGGCCTTTATTAGGCCGAAATGTTTTTCAGTCGAAAACATTTCCCCTCAGGGCTCACTCTCACCCCACCCCCATGAATTCTGCAGATCGGTTTTCGTTTTCTACAGCTTGTGCTTTCAGAGGATTCCAAAATGCGGTCCAAACGCGAAAAATTAGTACATACCAGGGGTGCTTACCATTTGTAGGAAAAAACCGGTTGGGATGACCGTTACATAATGGTAAGCGATTTTCCAAATTTACTGACCAACCGACGAGATTGCACTTACCATTTAAATTTTCCATTTCTCCGTCCTGGTACCCAGACCGTTAACTCGATTTAGCGATTTGAATTTTTTCTAAATTCAAATGGTAAGGAAAATTCCAGTCGAATCGTCCCAACCGGAATCGCGGGACAACCTCTGAAGGTTGTCCACTTGTTCCAACCGGAATTCTCGGAAAATCAACCGTACCATTTGCTTTCCAACCGAAAATACCGGTTTTCTTGGCTTAATGGTAAGCACCCCAGGAGCGGTACATACCCACTGGTTAGCGGAATTAACCATAAAAGTTTACATCCAATTGACCGATCGAGCGACCGAGTAACAGACAGTCGGTTTCTCTCACTAACATTCTCTAAAGTTCGAGGGAGGAGCACGAAAAGCTGAAACAGGCGTGCGAGCATCGGCGCTTTGCGCCTCCCCTCGAGGGCTAGAGAGTCACAGTATCGAACTTCTCGATAGCTAGAACTAAAGGCAGTTTTTCCTCTGCTTCACTCTATTACAATTATTCGTTACCCCCAATAACTTGAAATTTTATTAACTCGAACTGTTTTAAGTTTCCTCTGACGGCTCGAGTTAATTCTCCAAAATCTTTCCGGTAATTTAATCCATGCAACTCAGGGCGTATGAAAGGGTACAATCTATGTCCCTATACATGACGCATCCACCGCTGAATAATGAAGGCCACTGACCAAAAGGCGGCGAAGGCGGGATATTTTCAACGGTCGAATGGCGGTCGAGTTTGACTACTGGCTTCTGGCCTTAAAACGGCTTTATTCAGTGGAAATCTCGATACAAAATGCCCTAAAAGAATGAAGACGAAGCCACGCATCTTTGCAGGTATGTTTTTACCGCTGGGTAGCGTTTCGATTTAATTTGTACTGTCAACCATGCGTGCATTTCTGGCATGAATCTACATGTAACACAAATCATTTTTGTCAAATTCAATTGATTTTCGAAATGCTAAATACTCAAATCAGTTTAGTTTCACAAAAACGGTGGGATATTTTTCACTTTAAACTGCCACGACTTGATAGAAAATGAATCGAAAAAGATCAGTTTTGAGAAATGTACACTAGGGTATATTTTACAGAGAGTTACAAGAACACAGGTCAATGCATGAACACACGTTATTATATAAGCTTACATGTAAGTTTATACCTGCAAAGCTTTACAATACATGAAGGGGCAGAATACCTGGCCCATTTTCAACTACATAAATCAAGACTGCTACTGTGGTCCGGCAGTCACCAAATCATAATTTACATAATAAACCCGCAATCTCTTTTTGGAGCTGCTACTGCGGTCTGCAGTTCCGCAGTCAACATTATTTACATAACAACTGCAACTGACCTCCACAACGAAACAAAAGCATTGTGTGTATTTCTTGTTCTTTAAGCGTGCCAAGCGAAAAATAATGTAAAACGGTGAGAGCGAAAAATATAAAACGGCGAGAATACTTTCCTAAATTCACAGTCAACCACTTTGTGACCACAGCAGCAGTTGATTTTAGTACTTGGCTAAACTCACAGTCAACTCAGTCTTTAAAACAAAAACATTAAGTATAAATTAAGCTTAATATGCAGATTGTATTGTGACTGGTCAGTATAAATAGAGGTTATTCAGCGAAAAGTTGTGTAATACGGCTTTGTATTTTTACAAATCAGGTGAGAAAAAATAAAAACTGCAAGATGAGTAAAAATGCCCGGCCCCATTACTATTTACACAACTTTCCGCCGATTAAATTGTTTGTTATACATGTATATGTTATTTTTTATATAGTTTACCTATTATTACGATTATACAACAATCATCTATTCCCAAATATAAGTTTTTGAAAAAAATTTAATGTTTTCTCTAGCCTGTAGTCGAGACAAGTGCAATGACATGGCATATTTGACTGGTTTTGTTGCTTATTTGTGCCCTCAAATGCTACATGTATGTAATAAATAAAAGTCATTATAGACTTTAGATTTTGGACTCCAGACTGAGTATAAAATACTGACTATAATAATATACAGTTTTAAGACCAAAAATATTTCTTAGTGCCTACAGCGGTGTGCAATTGTGTGCTGACGATCTCTGAGTACCTATCTCCATACAATTCATTTTCATAACATTACAGATTAAAGAAGGAGGACAGTTAGAAGGACAGTTTTGCAGCGGATTGCTTAATAGATTAAGTCATAACTTAGGATGAAGTGACAGTTTTGGACTCAGTCTGCATTTTATACCCAGTCAGCAGACTGCACTTGATACCTACCGGTACATGTAATATGTGCTTTTGCCAGTCTGCAATCTGCAGTCTGAATTTTGTAACGTCCAAGATTGTAACTTGGTTGATCACTTAAAGACAGTATATAACCTTACATAAAAATACCCCGTTGGTCTTGATGAGTGGGATTGATCGACTTCTACATTGTACAGTACTATGGAGTATTAAAGTTAAAAATTATCGGTCACCTCTTTCTGCACATTATTCAAAAATAATGTTCATACACTGTAACTGTGAATGGATTGCATCATTCTTTTTAAACTCCCAATGTGAAATCAAATATTCTAAGTAGTTAAAAGCAACACATGTTGAGTAATAAATAACCAGAATGATATGTAACTGTAGAGAGAGATGAGGGTGTTTTTCGTATACGTGCAGGGATGTAGCCAAGAGCCGGTTACCGGCTAATTTCACCAGCTGAAAAAGAACTTATCACCGGCTGAAATTTTACTAGAAAACAAAGACTTGGGGTGATTTTGAAGGTGCACAAGCCAGAAAAACCAGCTGGGCTTGTTAATGAGCCTGCTCAGTTTTTTCTTAGCTACACCCCTGTACATGTACAGTGGTGTAGGTTTACATTACAGTGTAACTTGAAATTTTTAATATCAGTATAAAGTGCAAGCTAGGTAGTTTTGGGTTCACAGAAATTGTCTTTACACTGTATTATTATCTGTATTGTTGTTCATAGTATTTTAGAGTGTGAATATGCACCAAGACAAAAGCAAAATTTATATAAGAGCTGTAAATTGTTCTGTCTTGAAACTGAAAGGAGGATATTACCATCTGTCCAGCATGCTTTGGTTAAAATTCAGGCGAATGACCTCCGATTAGAGTTTTATGTTGATCACAGGAAAATATACAGTAAGATGAAATAAAACTGAATTATTAATGCTTGTATATATCAGAAAATTCAGAAAATTGCGAGAAAAGCGAAGATTGATTTTGAACTAAAAACAACACAACCAGTGTTAGATTCAATAAGTCAAAGCAAGCAAATATACGAATATTTCTTCTAATATAAGCCGGCATTGTTTTGAAATGGCAAGAAGGTTTATTGATTCCACGAATCTGTGAAGAGATTTCAAGCATCTACCATCCGACGCCGATTGAGGGTTTTGGCCCCTCTGGGAATTTAAGCGGCCTTAAAGCAAACTGTAAACATAACACGAAATGGAAAATATTCTGTAAAGGTGAATAGAATAAATCGGGCATGTAGATTCAATTTTTAACAGGTGGGAATATAGAACTGACAGATGGGTATAAAAGAGAAAAATGTAGTCCTTTTAAAGCTGCACTTGGCTTTTACAGCTGGAAAAATAAAGTTCACAGCCGGGTAATTTACCCGGTTCCCGGCTATTATCTACATCCCTGTAAATAGGTTAACATTTCTACTGCTATGACCAACTGACCTCCAACCTCAACGGCGTCTGTGTAAAATGAGCTGCTTGTGGGTCACCGCCTTTTGATAATATACATGTAGTTTGCTTGCAGTGCATGCCGGGAAGATGGTAAAATCCTCCTTTTGTACACTGTATTTACAAGTCATTTTTTTTTCTTAAACGCGAACCTGCGGTATAAAAGGGCAAAGCCCCATGCCGAATCTAATGCAAATGAGCAAGAATAGATTTTGCTGATTTGCATGAGTTGGACAGTCCAGACCCCTATTATATCGCGGGTTTGGCGATGTTCAGTTCATGTATATTATTCACATCGACCATACCCATCTATTCACTGGTAATATTAAATAGTGACTCTGAGGATAATATATTTAATGTATAGCAGTGATGGGGGAGTATGCTTCATATTTTCTCAATTTGAAATACATAACATGTAATTTATGATTTCTTTTCTCACATTAGAAATATGGCATTATTCAAAGAGATTCAAGGAGAGCTTTTTATGGTGAGAGAATATTATTGATGTTATATGTCCATGTACACAATAAGGCTGTTTTCTAACAGGAACCTATTAGCAATTACATGTAGGCACCTAAGTAACTGACATTGGCACCTACATGTACAATGATTGTATTAATATTTTGCTGCAGCACTAAACATTATTCAATTGGGATCCTTAGGTCTGATCTAAAAATCAGTGTTTTAGTTGACTACTGTATGGAATAACATAATTTGGTGTTGTTTTCTTTTGATGTAGACATACATGTAAATAATTTACCCTGCCAAACATTCATGGTCAAATCTGATAAACTGCGCCTAAATTTTTGGTACATTGTGTATTTTCTTGAGTTAAATGTCCCTGGTCTTGTAAACCCAGAAAAATTTGAACCAGGTGTTTATTTAGAGACCAGCATTTTATTCATTGTCCCTTGGTGACTGATTTTTTTATCAGTTCATCATTCTCAGAAACTCATGGCTGTGTTTTATTGATATTCTCTGGAGAAATTGGATTGCGATCACTGTGTTAATAAGAAACCTTTGATCCAAAGTCCATTACTTGTCGCTGGATTTTCCATACTCATGTTTATTGTAAACTTAAAATCCTGGTTTAACACTCCAAGTTAACTTTTTTTCTTGGTGGTCATTTGGCCACTGACTCTTAAGTCTTGGTCGCCAGTGAAAAATTTTAGTCGCCAGAATTAATTTATCGCTTAATTAATTAATTAATTAATTAATCAAGTATTAATTAAATATGCAATTAATAATTAATATATACTCATACTTTATTTATTATAACTTTTTCCTGAAACCACTGAAACATTTTTAACTCTCAAACAATTTTTAAAGTGAAATCAAATCTTTTCATTATAATGATTGATTACTGTACAACGTATTAGCGGCTCATCATAATGAACTTGATATATCATTGGCTAACTTAATAATTAGCTTCAGTTTCAATGAATCCTTTACAATAAACTTCGACTTTCGTAGATTTTCAAGATTACAGTTACAGTACATACTAGTTGTAATATCAACCAAAAACAAGGGTCAAGATTGAAGAAATGTCATGCCTTTACTGCCAGTTCAGGAAACCAAATTTTCTAATACTTGTGACCCTTTAGCGGCCAAATGATCGCCCACATTATTGCTGTGGAAAACTGGACACTAACTTCCATATTTGAAAACAGTTTACCCAAGTGAAGCCACATGGTTTGAAGACAAAATGGCGGTGTATTTTCACAAACTAAACAATGAACAAAATGTTGTAAAACGAACAAGAAAACATGACATCCTGGGGACATTGTTGCTGTCATGTGCTGGTGCTCTGTTAACTTATCTTTGCATTGATGTACTTTTTAGCTAAATAGGATTTTTGCAAGAAGCACTAGATTTGTTTGAATAATGGCCATCTTTTCCCGCGAAAATATCGGATTTTAAGATATATATTAAGAATCAGAGCCATTAAACAAAAACACGGAAATGTCAGGATTGTTTAATATAATTCAGAATTCACAAAACAAAACACTAGTGTAACTGGTATAGTTTATTCAACAATCTTTCCCGAAATGAAACTAAAATCGTGCGTATGTCCTGGCGTTATTTACATATTTTTATGCGAAGTGAACGCGAAAAAAATCTTTCACATTTGAAGGCAATCGCCGAGACATGATTTTTTGTATCGAAGAAATCTTGAAAAAAGTAAAAAACTAAATCCTGGTTCGTTCATACAAGGGAAATTTATTTGCTGTGGACCGGCGTAGCTGTTTTTTATCTCCTGTAAGTTAATTTTTAACTTACAGGAGTATAATGTGGTCTAACATGCATTCTTTGTGCATTTTTGTTAGCAAAATTTTTGTTAGATACTATTAATAGACTTTTTAGTGAATTTGTGGGGACATTCTTGTTGCATTTTTGTTAGCACATTTTTGTTAGATGCTATCAATAAGAACACAAGAGTCGAGTGGGATATTTTTTGAAAGCTGTTTAGCGAGCGCACGATTGTGGCCTGACAAAGCTATATATTTATAGGTTGATTTAGTTTACTGAGATTTTAGAGAACGTTAGAAGAGAGAGCAATTTATTTGGCCGTATTTTATCAAAAATTCAAGCTCTCGCTATTTCAATAATTTCAATACAGTGGTTTCTTGACTTGACCTTAATCTAAAAAAAATATGCGTGTTAAATTTCATATACACGCAGTTTTGAAAAATGCCTCGGTATATATATTTTTTTCAGTTAGGTAAAATTCTGTTTAATGTCTGTCGTGCATAGCAATGATTTTTAAGGCGTACGATTACGAATTCTATGTTTTTTTGGGAACATGTTGCTTGAAGCATGTAGGTAATTGTATCGAGCGTCAAAACGTGTTACGTAAATGTAATCTTATCTTGACCTAATGTAGACTTTGGTCAGATATTTGGCACGCTGAAGCGCGCTTGGCTAACATCCGGGGCTAACATCCTTTGGGATTGTCAAACTGTCAAACTAGTTGCTTCAGGACATTTGGTATTATTTATAGCACTACGTCCTAAAGAAAGGGAAAAGAGAGTTTGAAGTACGCATTTACAATGATGTTTTGTTGGTCGGGCTTAGCAAAGCAGCCCGACCTATAAATTGGCCGTGTGTCCCTTTTTCCGGGGGGGGGGGGGGGGGGGGGGGGTAGTTTTATTGTAGGGTATATAGGTATGTGTGGCTGTGAAGGGTATGGTTTTGTATAGGGTAAGGGTTTTAGAGTCCCAGCGGCACATGCTCCCCAAAAAATATATAGAGTATCTCCCCCGGTTTTAAGTTTGGCGAGATTTTCAAGTGGTTGGTAACCTGCGGGCAAGTTTTTCTGTTTCAAGTGTTTTTGAGATTAAGAATAGATGAATTTCTATGAATTAATTATAAGGCTGGCGCTTTCTCGAATGACTTCACATTTATATCGTGGTGTAGCGTTTATGGAAGTGTTGAAAAATCCATTTGAAGTCCACAGATCGGTTTAATTTTCCATACTGAGTTTGAAGCAAAGACATTGCTTCGCGTATTGACCGTATTCACAGATAAAAATGACCACAAAGTGACGTCATATCACTTGACATAAGCAGAACTTCAAGGTCATAAAAGATAGCAAACTCTACTATTTGTGAAACCGGGCTTTAAGCGTACATAAGAAATAAAGAATTCGAAGGATAGCCCCAATAATGTAACTGCTCCACAATCGAAGAATCCATTGACTGTTTTACATTCTTCATTACTGGTGGCGTTACGTCAACGAGTTTTAAAATGCTTATTCTTCTGGACAAGAGATTAAAGATAAGAAATATGATCCAAGGAAGTTAAGATATTGTTCTAGAAAATTCTAGAAAGTTTTGCTTTTAACCCATTGACACCTGAGGATTTTTACGTTTTTGAGTGATTTTCTGCATACACACGCCCCATAGGATTTCGTGACTTCATATTTGGAGTTACCATTGAAAGTGCTGCTGTTCTAAAACACTGAAGGCTCGAGTTTACTGGAAACGTCATTGTGACGATCTCATTTTGCTTGGTTGATTTGCAATAAAGGGTCCAATATGAATTATCTACGATTTTTGGTAAGTTCACAGCCATTTTTCATCTTTAGTAGCTGCCTGGTGAGCATCATTAAGCTTGGAGGTAGTTCAGAGTCCACTTCTCAATGAAGCGAGTTAGGTGTTGTACTTCGTTTACGAATTTGGCTCGTTGCTCGTTGAACTGGAAAAATGGCCGCCTGGAAACGAAGTAGCTTTGGGACTCGACTCTGGATGAATTTCTCGACCTACCGCGGCATATTTTGGAAGTTGCGACCACAGGAGAACACAACAAGCGCGAAATTTCGGCGGTGGGTCAGAGTGGCTGTGGACTTGGTATATATATGAAAATTGTGGAGGACGGAATGGACGCTGTCGAAAAATCTGTTTATTTCCCAGCATGCAGTGCGGTGGTGATGTTGAAAATCGAGGCAAGGTGGCCCGAGCAACGAATAAGAGCAAAAAAGATTCACTGCTAAGCTAGGACTAGGACTGAATTTTGCTGTAAATGTTGACTTTTGGGTTTGCCACGATGATTTGAATAAAAAAAACTGAAGGCAAAAACGTGATTTTTGTTGTTTTTCTATGACGTTAAAAACGGTAATTTTTGTTATTGTCCAAATTCAAACGCTGATATTCTGCAAAAATCGCTGACTTTTTTGTGTTTATTGGGTATCTCAATTTGAAAGACTTTCTAGTCAATGCTCACAACTGCTAGTTAAGGCAATGTTCGCACGATTGAGAAAGTTACAATTTTTTAATGCAGTGGAGTCTTGTACGGGCGGTTACGGGCGGTTCAGGTCGGCAATGGGTTAATATATCGACTTATCTCAAATTTAATCGCCGATTCTTCTCAATACCCGTGTTTTTAATAGCCGACATCACTGCTTGTGTTAAATTGTACAATGCAAAGAAAATTGATCAGTCTCGATCAGGAAAAGGCTTTCGATCGCGTGAATTACGATTTCTTACAACGCGTGCTACATCGCTTTAACCTGGGACCGCATTTCCGGCGATGGGTTAATTTAAAGTTATTTACACAGACATAACTAAAGTTGTCACGAACAACGGTTGGTTTTCGCCAGCGTTTGTTCTTGAAGGGGGAGTTAGACAGGGCTATCCTTTGTCGCCTCTCATTGTAGCCGAGACTTTAGGCCATTAGCAAGCTATTCGCCGGGAACCGAGCATTGAGGGAATTCAAATCCCAGGCTCGAATAACAAACAGAGCAAAGTGTCACAGTACGATGATGACACCACACTAATCCTTGCTAATGACTTTTTCTGTTTTAAAATAGCTTTCCCAAGTAGGTTTACGAGGTATTTGTCCCTTGCTATAGATCACTGTTAGGATGCATGTGACAAGTCGCAATTATCTATCTACTTTGCTTGATAATATTGACCCACTGATCTTTGGATAATTTCTCTAATGACACGATCCCGGAGGATTTCATGCCATAGCCATGATTATAATTATTTTATTTCTCTATGTATTTGCTGCACTGTCCTGACATATACTGTTAGGGTTTCTTTGGCTCAGACTCGTGTTGCAAAATAAATGGCAATCGGCTGAAGTTTATGTTACCGCTGTGGACATATTAGGATCAGTAAATACACTGTAAATAGGCCGTGATTATGTGTCCACAGCCTGCCGCGTGCAAGACTTGTTAGAAAGTGTTTTTTGATCACGGATGTAAGTATCTATTAAAGATTCAAGAATGAAAATGCAATCATGTGCAGGAGTAATAAGCTCCTATCACGTTCCTATACTGGAATCGCGACTTCTTACAGTTAGTTTTAGCTCCTTAGTTTATTCTGTTGTTGAGTAGTGTTTTGGAGCTAGACAAAACTTCCGTTATCTTATCACGGCATTACGATCACTGCATCTAATGATATATCCTCTGTACGCAAAGAACAGCTTCAATTCACTTGTAGAGTTGCACTAATGTATCTCGAATTCATTGAGACATACATGTACACAAGACTAAACTACGTTTCTTTTGTACAATAAGCGTGTAATTCTCGTGAAGTAATGTTGTGCTCCATGCGTTCCATAATAATGCAGTTATTCCATAATAATGGAGATCAAAGTGCCCTTTGGGCTATCTCCTGTAAGTTTTTCCCATCATGCAGTGCTGTCATATTATGTCCGAATAATGTTTTTAGGCTAGACTGTGTGATTTCTTGAATCAAATTTCTCTTTTATCAATTTTTTTGACGTCATTGAAAATGGTGATGCTCTCCTCTTGTCTTGTTTCTGGAGCAAGTGTTGGTAGTTTTAACTCGTCTGGATTTCCACCTGGTTTACTATGCACCACCACTTATAAAATAATGGCATTCTCGTCATTTTTAACAGAGTGTAACACATGAACATGGTAACAAAATCTCGATTTGTTGTCTGTTCAGAGATTGAACAAGTTTTCTATAACTGTTAATCATTCATACAATTAATTACTAGCTTTTAATTGTCATTTGCTGCAGGAAAAATGCTATCATCTGTTTAAAGATGGTGGCTCTTAGGAAAGTGGTCATAACAAGTGCACTCGACGTGAACCCACTCTGTGTAGGGGTAGGGGGTTACACAAGATACCACCTATCTAATGAGTCTAATGGACACATTTTTTTTATTTTGTCTGCATAAAGCTTGCATTGCTAGTAAAATGGCACAGGAATATTTTTATCTTTCTCTCAGTTTTTACTCCTGATAGAATGGTCTATACGAACAAGACACCATCTTTTTAGGTGGGGCGAGAGGGGGTACATAAAGAGACCACCAGTCTTTTTATTAAATGGTGGTTCCTGTCCGAAAGACCATTTCCGATAGCTATTTCTATCTGAATCTGGGTTGTTTTAATCTACTTTGAACAAACAACCAAAATGGAGTTACACCCAAGTTTCAGAAAGTGTTTCGTGTACTTTTCATGAGAATTAAACTGAACTCAAAGCTGGCCTTGGAAACTGCTTCTCCGGTCTCAGGAACACTGGAAATAGCATTTCAGAGAGTTTCATTTCAAAAATTTCCCGGGGGAACATGCCCCCGGACCCCCCTAGAAGCTTGCGCCTTCGGCGCTCGGCACAGGAGATTCGCCCTACCAACATTATATTCTGGCGCCGCCCCTGTAATTGTAAGATGGTTGGGTTTACTACGATGAGCTGTGAAGGCGACATCAACAGGGGGCTGGTGTAAAGAAAATTGTAGAGGCAGTTACAACACCGCGGCCAGGCTTCATGCTATCAAGCTACTGTTACATCGCATCTGACTTGCTATAGTATTCCTTTCCCTAGTATGGCCTTTCTAGTATTCCTAACACGTATATGCGTCAGGCATTAAAACATATCGCAAAAAAAAATATCATGCAAGCAAATCATGGTAAAAAGAGAAATCTTGCACAGTCTCGAGCGTACAAAAAAATATCCTGCACCAAAAAATTCCCCCCCCCCCCCTCAAAAATCTAATGGTCCGTCCCTAACACGACATTACTCCGGTTATAGCCATTAATTCCTTATTCCTTTCTTATTAAATTCCTTAACTGTTTAGAATAGCTTTCCCGAGTAGACCTACGAGATATTTGTCCCGTTAGATTACCATTAGGCATAATTATATTAGGGTTTCTTTGGCTCAGAGTCGTGTTACAAGGTAAATAAGTTTATGTTATCGCTATGAAAATGTTAGGATCAGTAAATTTCTTAGTTCGTGATGCAGTGTTAAAGTCTCCAACGTGCAAGGCTTGTGAAAGAGTGTTTCTTCGTCACGCTGAGATGTATAAGTGTCTAATAGGCAAGAACGAAAATGCCAAAGACGACCACGACAGCTCTAGCAACTATGTTTAGTTCATTTCTGTTCTTGATATAACTGTTTGTTAACAACAGTGACATTCAAGCAAAAGTTAAGATGAGGGGATGAATACTGAGTAAGTTTACAAGAACTAGATTTCCACCTGAAACAGATTTTGACGATAAGATTGATGATGATCTCATTAATGAGAACAGAAAACAAAGTTGTTAAGAATTTTACTTGAAAGGAGAAATGAAACTTCTTCGCAGAATGAAATCTAAATCATTCATTCAGTTATATTTAATAAAAAAGTATCCTGAAAATTAATTGCAGAGAGCTGTTGATGCTTTATATCCCATGTAGAAATGAGATTTCAGCAAATAAAACATGTTATATTTGAAAGAAAAGAAAGGAGAATGTACTCTTACATAAAGTTATGGGAGATCCTGAAAATAAGGAACGTGATCAGTTAGATACTGTACAGGGAACTATTTGGTTGTTTTAACCCATGTTTAGATAACGATCACGACGGGACCAATCTTTTTTAAAGTAATGCTGGAATTTTTTCTACAGCAAATGATAATGAAAAGCTAGTAATTAATCG